>BHDV01028809.1:67007-99469 GCA_005406045.1 Adoxophyes honmai
ACACACACACACACACGCAAGCTCGCACGTACTCTCTCTCTCTCTCTCTCTGTCTCGAGTCTCTGGTATTGTTGGTTTTGCATCATAGATTGTCTGAATGTAACCGCAATAAATAAGAGAATACATTTTTTTTTCGTACAACCATAACATAAAAGCTAACTTAACCTACTCAGCGAAGACAACTTAATGATTTTTCAAAACATTTTCTGTTTTAGCTGCTGAAAAATTACGACTACGACAATTATACCATTATTAAACATTACTACTTAACTATTTATAAGTGCTTCTAATTTAACCACTATTGGCAATAATCGCTGGCGCGCATTTTAAACGCCGTTCTATGTTTGAAATCAGGCCAGGAAAACCTGCAGTGATTTAAAAAGAGAGTCACAACTGTTGGCATGAAACGGTAAATGTATCTATCCAATAGCTGTCCGCCAGACAAAATTGTCGTGGAATTCGATAGGTTACTTGTCTAGACTTTTTGTTAAGTGCTCCAGTTGTTGTGCAACCCTCTGTTCGGTAAATACGGTCAAAATTGGTCAGTCAAGTATTTCATTGACCATCGGAAGAAAAGGTTCAACGGTTGGTTAAGTAAGGTTGCGGATAAGTGAAGTATATACTTACATACATCACGCCTGTATTCACAAATGGGGTAGGCAGAGGACACAAAACGTAACATAGTAAAAAAACCATTCTATTCCACGTTTCGAGGCCACGTTTAACACAAAGATAGGTTTAAACATAGGTGAAAGAAGCACGATAGTGACAGGTTGCTAGCCTGTCGCCTGAAACAAACCTTAACCTTTTGTCGCTTCTTACGACGTAAGGAATGGAGAAGTGTTATTCTAAACCCGATTCCACACGGGATAAAAGAAGTACCATCGCGAACAGGGATTCTTGAGCCACTTACTTATGTCTGTAACTTGGTCGTGTAATACTAATCCAATAGCTGACATCTAGTCTCACATCGGTCATTGATTACATGTCTAAATTTCGAACAGTGGCAAGTGGCTCAACAATCCCGGTTCGTGACTGTACCTACCGATTATTTTATGTAGTTTCGGTAAATTTGGTTCCGTGGAGAGTTCCTACGTACAGTTTAGGCCACAAACTTAGCTAAGAATTTCAGGCAATAAGCCCCTAACGCGTTCGATAAGCCAAAACTTTAATTAAAGATGAAACATAAAGGGACCTTTGTAAACAAACTTAGATGAAGCACTCTAGATACCCTATTCAAGGATATATTCAACATTAGGACACAATACTGTAACAGTATCTCATTGGACAAAGGGTCTGCTAAACCCCATCCAATATACAAAGGAACAAGAAACTATCAGATTTCGGGCGAAACCGTGGCCCGATCGATTAGCGATTGATTACATTTCGACATAAGTTCGGAGGGATTGATCAATCATGTTACTCTGCCTCTACAGACAGGGTAATTTAGTATACAAATGCGTTTCGTATTTTGTAAGGATTTACCTCAACACGCTCTGATAGATGCTTCCGGATTTATTAGGATTTTGTTACATTTGAGAGGAAATTTTAACACGGAGCGACATTATTTTTAACCGACTTCAAAAAAGGAGGTATTCAATTCGGCTGTATTTTTTTTTTTTTTTATTTTTTTTTTTATGTATGTTACCTCAGAACTTCTAAACGGGTGGACCGATTTCGATGGTTCTTTTTGTGTTCGATAGCAAATGGCTTCCCATTGGTCCCATTTTAATTTCATCAAAATCTAACTAGTAGTTTTTGAATTATCCTTAAAATAAAATAAAAATGTATGAACATTCGGGAATTTTAGTCCGAACTTACATTTGTACATACTTACATACCTACATACAGTCACGCCTCTATTCTTAAATGGGGTAGGCAGAGCACACAAAACGCTACATAGACAAAACTATGTCTATGTCACGCTTCGTGGCCACTTCTAGCACATTTTTTGTAGGTTTTGAGTTAGCAGGTATGATAGTGACAGGTTGCTAGCCTCATAGCCTGTCGCCTAAAATTTACTTTAACCTAGGTCCTTAGTCGCCTCTTGCGATATCCACGGAAGAAATGGAGAGTATTTTTATGTGTATTCGCTGATTACTCGAAGACGCTTGGACCGATTTGGAAAATTCTTTTTTTGTCTGAAAGGGTATAGTTTCCAGGTAGTCCGAATGTCAGCATATCTTGACCTGATGATGGAATATGAGGGAAATTGAGAACAACCCTAAAATTTTATAGGCACAGGTAATGTTTTTAGTACATTTTTCAAAACTACACCAGTATTTACGCTTGGCTGTAAAAAAAATATGATTGAGCTGATGATGAAAGGTCAACTCCTTAATTTTTAGGAGTTAAAGGATAACTTTTTCGATACTGAATGCACCTGCAGGCTGAAAATTATAGTTTTAGTAATTAGCCAGGCCTGCTGCTTCTCAAGCGTTGCATTTCTGCTAATGCTCGTTCATCGTGGGGTTTACTTAACAGTTTAGAGGGTTCTAAATCAGATAGAGCTATTCCTCCTAAAACCTTGAATCTGCTGAGAGCTACGTATACGTATACCTACTTGACCTTTAGTTAATACGTACATAAACAGAAGTTTCCTTTCAGGATAAAGCTAATTTGAAGTCGGTTTTTTTTTGTTTAAAATTATTTAACCCCTGGTTACTTTTGGTTGCAAAATGCGATGAATTCAAGGCTGTTGAAATGATAAATTGATCATTGAACACCTGTCAAATATCATAGTGAAATAAGACGGATACACTGACGTCTTTGTATCGAAATTAGCTCGACATATTTCGGGCCTATTTGTGACCCACCATTGGGAGTAACACGCTACTGCGGCAGCGGTTAAACGTGCACTGTCCCTAGCTAATCTCGATACCCAGACCGTATGTGCGTTTTATTTCACTTTTGGGTATCCGTGTTCATAATTAAATTAAGTTTTTTTACAAATTTAGGTAATATTTTACTTTGTAAATAAATTTGTAAAAATAAATTAGTATTTCAAATAGGTATTCTATTTTCTTTTTCAGGATATCGTACCAAGAACGGACAAAAGATAATAATAAAATTCACCGTAGCACCTGCACGCTCATTTTGTATATGTCGCCTTACACAAGATTAATACTTTCTGCCAAGCATCTGGCCTTAGCTCATTAACTAAGTAAATTACATGATGAAATTAATGAAACCGTCCCTCAATTAATGACGTTGAGTTAGTCTGCTAATAACGTTAGCAATTTTGAAATATACTTTGATCGTTCTTTGACCATTAAGTTTACCGTTCTCCTTTCTAAATGTAACAAGGTGGTAGGAATACATACATACATACATATTCTCACGCCTGTATTCCCATGAGGGGTAGGCAGAGCACATGAATTCGAAAATCCAGTGCCACGTTCAGCAAACTCAGGGTAACCAGATGGTTAAACGTGACATTGCGGTGACAGGTAGCTAGCCCATCGCTCACAATACACTAACCCTTTCCCAGAGTCGACTCTTACGACACCCACGGGAAGAAAGGGGGAAGTGCTATTCTAACCCGGCACCACACGGGCAATATGACGGGATATACATATGTGGTAGGAATATATTTAAGCAAATTAAAAAAAGCTTTTGCAGTGTAGGGCTTAGGATAACAACGCTCTATTTCTTCCGTGGATGTCCTAAGATGCGACCTAGCTAGTAACCTGTCACTATTGTAGTTCTTTCGTCGAGTATGTTTAAACCTATATTAAGATAAATGTGGCTTCAAAACGTAAAGTACCTAGTCATGGTTTTACGTTACTTTTCGCAGGTAGTCGTTTAATTGAGAGATAAAAAATTGTATTAAGACTTCGTTCGTTATTTGTAAAGTCCTTTATTCGTGGGTCTCAAATTTGTAAACTTGTATTAGATGGGCCGTAGCGCAGGCAACTTTGGGAACCCTGCATCAGACCATCTATGTTGTGTAGATCATGAATACAGACCACTAAAACCTGAGCGTAAAACCTGATAAATAACACTTCTGTCAGTGAGTCTCGTCAGAAGACTCATTTGAGAGGTCGTACTCCTTCTGCATTCACCGGAAAAGGCTGAAAGTTCGTTCCCGCCATAATAATTAATAAGAAAATGCAAACGGCTGTTCAAAAGAGCGATAGGGTAGTTGTCGACCTAACTTTCGCCATTATCGTGTTAAAACTGTAACAAACTTAAAATTAAATGCCTCTTATGGTGCTGCAAAGACTCGGAGAGCATAAAGTAAAGATTTATTTGATTCTAGTTTTTACTCCTGGGAATTTGTCACTATTATTTACCTATACGTTGTCGGTTTAGGTAGTTAAAACAATATAAACAATCTTGACATGTCTTTTTATTGAAATACACAGTCTAAAAATGAAAATCATTACACTATACAATTCAATCATGAAAGTAAATGATTTTTTCATACCAAAATTGTAAAATGTAAAGATTTCGATTTATAAAGTGTACGTTTAAATAAAAAGACACGTCAAGATTGTTTACATTGATTTAACTACCTAAACCGACAACGTATACCAATAGTCATAGTTTTGAATAAGTACCTGATTTTATGTATGATCTATCTGCCTACAGTGTTTGCGAATACAGGCGTGACGTTTATGATTATGATTGCATGTTTATCACACATATACACATATTATAGTTATCACGCCTGTATTCAGGGGTAGGCAGAGCACACGAAACGCTACATAGTCAAAGTCATGCCTATTCTGCGGGTCGTAGCCGCTTTCACCCTAATTTTACGTTAAAGCATTGATCAGAGAGTTATTTATAATAGTAACAGGTTGCCAGCTATTCACCTAAAGCATGCCTTTACATATTTCCTTAGTCGCCTCTTACGACATCCGCCCGTGAAGGAAATGGAGAGAAAGATGTTACTTTAAGCCCGACTTCACGCAGGGTGTTTGACAAATATGATTAAATCCCGAAACTGTAGGTCATACATACATACATATTCTCACGTCTGTGTTCCCAAGAGGGGTAGGCAGAGCACCTGAATTCAAAAATCCAGTGCCACGTTTAGCAATTTCAGGCTAACCATGTGGTTAAATGTGATATTGCAGTGACAGGTTGCTAGCCCATCGCCCACAATATACTAACCCTTTCCCAGAGTCGACTCTTACGACATCCACGGGAAGAAAGGGGGAGGTGCTTTTCTAACCCGGCACCACACGGGGGGAAAATGTAGGTATGTATAGATAAATCGTGTCGTAAATAATAAAACATAATTCAATTAGGTTATGGCATGCCGTTTTCGTTCCACAACATTACGATATCCTTGTACTATTTGATTTCCCCTGAGAAATGTTTGTCACTCAGGAAACCCAGCCCAATATGTTAGGCAGCGATTTGTCTCATCTATCTAAGTGGTTTTGATATTAGTCAACATAAACAAACTTTGTTTGTGTCCGGGGTACTTTAGATATTGCTATCTATGAATGGGAAAACGAAGAGATTGGGATCTCGTTAACTCTTGATATGACCAGTGATCATAACACAAGATTACCTTGCTGTTATTTTTGTTGCCATTTTTAGACTACTGGAAAACATGAAGATTTGAATCGTGAACTTATTAAAATTTTGCCAGTAGTCATTTAATTTGAAAGACGTTGTATAAGGTACTCGTCCATGTTGACATCTAAACCGTGAAACTGTGGTTACTAATATCCACTTAAGTAATTAATTACTACAAAGAATCAGCAATGGAAAGAGTTTGAAACAAATCGGCAATGTAAAAATTAATTCGGCAATTTAATAATTATTTGTGCTTTCGCCCTCACTTTTTAAACGTCTTTAAAAGATAGAGATAAAACAAATTGTCAGAATGATAGCGACATCCCAAACGCAAGTAGGTACTCAGGCACAAAAAAAAAGTTGTATTTTAAGTACGAGTAAGTGTACAAATATAAATATATTGAGGTCCGAGTACTGCACTGAGCCAGTATTGTAGACATTTTGACGACTGGATAGCCTAGTGGTTAGAAAATCTGAAACTTAAGGCCACGGGTTCGATTCCCAGTCGGGGCAGTTGTTTGTACCTATCATGAATACGAATGTTTGCTCAAGTCTTAAATGTTTATCTACATAAGTAAGTTTATCAGTTGTCTAGTACCCATAACACAGGCATTAAATTACTTAATTTGGGATTAGATGATTGTTGTAAATAGTCCAATAATATTATACTACATTATAATACTATAAGTAGGTGGTTACCTCCACACTTGAGGCTCCCCAGCTACTGCACTAAACCTCCTATGTCACACAAGCCTATTAAATAATAAAACGTAAAAAGAGCCTTTATTACACGCTCCTAATATAATGTGGCGGCATTTTCGGAGCAAAATATTACTAAACAACCTATTTTCGACTGTGTACCCCCCGCATAAGAGCCACTGAGCCCTTTCCTAACGTTGCTGCGGTTTTCTTTGTCGCGTTATTAGAGAATTTCTTACAGAAGCATGTTTCAATTACTTTTTATTTCATATCGGGATTTCGTCTTCGCTCTATTCTTCTCAATTCCTCACTCTCTTTTAAGACAGCTGCTTTATCTAAGTATCCGTTATGAACTACTCAACTTTATTTGCCTAATAGAAGTTTAAAAACTAGACTGTGAGATTTTAAAGAAAAGGCATGCTGTTACGAAGTTTCAGTGCTTTGAAAGCGTGCAGAACTTCATTTACTTTTCTTGCGCTAAAGTTAAAACAGTTCCGTGTTATCCTTGTTATAGTAAGGAGTTTATTTGAAAACTCCTTAAACTAAGATTAAAATACGTAGGGGGAAAGTGGGTACATTGATACACGGGGCACATAGATACAGCTAGCATAGAAACTAAACGAACGACCGTGCACTGTTCATTCACACACACGTAGACACCACCAACGGGCCCAATCAGCTGCCGGAATATCGCCGACGCTCGGTCTGTGCGTCGCAGACGACAAGTACGGATACGTTTTCTTAGGTTGAGACTAAAATTTCGTCAATTATAAGAAGTGTATCATTTGGCAGTGTTGTTTTGTTATTCGAAAGAGTCCATAATTATGCAGTAAGTATATACACTAAAGAACATTATAAAATGTTTTTTTTTTCTTAGTTACTTGCAGTATTTATTTAATAATAATTTAAATTTTAAAAAGTACTTTGGGGCACATTGATACGAAAGTCAATGGGGTAGATTGATACTATAAAAACAGTATGAGAGTAGGTAAGTTTTTATTTTTCTTTCAGGAAATGGTTCGCACATAGAAAAAAAGACCGATAGAGTGTCTATAGATTAAACTGTCGAGGGATCTGCAATTTCTAATGTGATTAATGGCACTTTATCTACAAGAAAGGCAGCAAAATAAAGATAGCAACTTTACTACATCGATTTGAAGTTAATTTGTTATAAATGAGAATGAATTTCATAAGTAAAGTTTATAACCAAGGAATAAATGCATTTTACTTTGTTTCTAAATAAATTTATGTTAATAATGTATGGAGATGTTTAAGTGAATCTAAGTGCCCCTGGCCTGTATAAATGCACCCCGTATACGGGGTAGTTTGATACGAAACCCATGTCTCAGAAAAATAGTCATAAAAAAAATTTAGTGCATTTTTACAGACAAATGTGAATGTACGTTTGTACCCAGATACATACTAGACCTTTGAAGAATAATTTTGTTGCATTTGCTCTATGCCTCTTCTTTTTATCGGCGAAGCAAAAAAACCGTATCAAGCTGCCCCCACTCCCCCTACACAAGCAAACAAACTCGACACGTTTACCAAAACTAAGTTCGCGTGAAAATGTCACTTACCCAACTTGAAGTTGAAATTATTCACACCTGTCACTTGATTAATTCTCATAGCATTATTAAAGCTGGCCGCTGGTTTCCGTATAATAGCTACAGTTAAACTTTGCCTAACATTTTATGAACACACGATTCGTATTGACGGTTTTATTGACTTTTTGAAAGTTACGATGTTTTTCGCGGGAGGCTGTACGTGCGACCGCGACGGGGTGCTATCGCGTACTACCGCAAGTTGCTTCCGCAGGCCCTGACGCGTGTAAGCAGCTTTGCGGTTATTACTGAAAGGGTTTTTGGCTTAAGAAGCGTGTAAATTTGCGGGATCAACAATTGCTTGGGATGCGCTGTTGTTAAGTGTTAATGAACCTTAAATGCGATCTGTTTTTAGTCATTTTGACTATGTGACGGCAGTTACTGCATTGTTTGAAGTAAGTACTTGTCTTGTAGTAGATTTGGTTAAACTAAGTAGGTAAGTAATGTTTATGTGTGTGAAATAAATACTCAGTAGAACCTTACTGATCTGTAGTGATGCTATAACATGTTAAGGTAATAAGAGCCTGATTACATATTTTTGGCGTTTAATTTGTGATACTCGTAACTTTCTTGCTGACTGTAACTGGTAATAGCTTTTTAGCGGTATCGTAAGATCGTCTATTGTCCACCCAGGCTATATATTTTTTGTTAAATTTCTTTTGTTTCTTGTGGTGCTTCCCTTTTCGCTTCTTATCTACGAAAACCCACGTTTACTCTGTATTAGTTACAATAAATTTTGAAGGAATTGTTACGAGAATTCGAGCATAAAGGTGCAAGTCCAAAAGCGTGTAGCTTAAAATAACATCCATTTCTTCCGTGGGTGCCGTAAGATCCGTGCCATCTATTTCTTCCGTGGCTAACACTATTGTACCAATTTCGTCTAACTTAAAACCTAAAAATTTGCTAAATGCGGTTACGAGTCGCGGATCGGCCTTACTTTTCACTATGAAACGTTTTGTGTGCTCTGCCTACTACATTTGAGAATATAGGCGTGATGTATTTAGGTACAAATAAAAAAAAATGCTTTGTACGCTAAAAGTTCAGCGAAGAAAAATGACACTGTGTAACGATGCAGAACTTAAGGGACATTAAGCAAGAGTCAACGAAACGAAAAATCATTGGAATTAATGGCACGATGGGAACGAACAAATGGCCAAGCCGCTAATTAATATCCCTGTGTTTCTAAATTTAGGCATATTATCGTTTTTTTACGTTGGAAATTGGAAAAATCGTGAGCTGTTGGTATGTTTTTGTTTTGCTTCGAAAATGTACGTACGTATTGCAGTGTACAGATGTAGTGAGAAACTATTTTCCTTCGGGAAAACTCGGATCTTTATCGGAATACGATGACATCCGAACTGTCAATGAATTATCGTATTAAATCAGTGACATTCTCATATCCATTAATATGGAACTTTATTGTTTAGTGTCAAATGTCAAAATGAATAATGTGAGTGTATAATATAGAGATGTTACAACCACTTCCTGTAACTTTGAAAATATCAACTCAGTTTTATTGTCACTAGTAAACCAAACATTATCTCCACTTTAAAACATTAATTAAAAGGACAACAAAATAAAACTTTGCTAGAATACTCTGAGTTGTTGCTATTTTTGAATATGCTATTTTCCGATATGATACAGGTTAATATTAAATATAATTTTCTTGGAATGGTTTTTTAACCGTTTTCGAGGTTTTAACATGGCTATACAACGTTTTTATAGGTAATTTGAAAATAATGATACTATAGCGAATATTTGGATTGCGTATTATCCACTCTATATATATATTGATCTGCTGATGCGACTTACCCCTACGGCTTTAAGATGGGTACTGAAGCTATTTGAGAGAGTACGATAAATACGAACTTTTCCGAAAAATTACGAAGGAAAATAGTTTCTCACTACATCTGTAGTGTAGCGTTTAGAATAATACTTATCTCTCTATTTATTTCGGGATGTCGTAAGAGGCGCCTGCATTAGGCCAGCAGCCTGTCATTATTGAATTAATTAATAATTAAAACCTTAGAATTATGCTAATAGTGAAATAGTCATGAGTTTTGTGCTTGTAACGTTATGGAGTGCTATGCCTTTTTTTTGACGGAGTGGAAACGCCTTACGCATACGCCCGGACATGGGGAGTGCCCGGGGTTATGTGGGGATCTTTCCCACGTGTGCTATGCCTACCCCATTTGAGAGTACAGGCGTACAGTCACCAGCATTAAAATCTGGCACGATGGAGCGTGCAAAAATATCTGACACGTCCTAATGCCTCTAGTAATAGAGTCGTATCAGATATTTTTCCAGCCTTATTGCATCAGATATTGGTGTTGGTGACTGTACATACCTATACCTGTATAGGTTGTGTTCTTTCATTCATTCATTAGACACAACAATGTTTTGTAGGTCATGAATACAGACAGTAGCGTAATACCTATATCAATCACTGGTCCCTACGCCTAAGTAGATTATAGATTTTTGGAATGGACCTGTCAAATACATTCATCTCATTTGATGTTATTTTCCCAAGATGCAATTTAAACTAATCCGCAGAGAGGTAGTCGGATGAATAATTAAGGCATTCAACAAAATCTAATTTAAATCCTGAGGTTTTCCTTTGTAAATTAATAATGCGGGTTAAGAATTTAGGAACAGGATTACCTCAACATACATCACCTTAGCTATGGCGGTGCTTACTGCCGGGCTAAGCGCAAAAGCGGTATCTCACTGAGAGCAAGTTTCGAGAAAATTGCGGTTTTGTGAAAATGTTTTTTTCTACTTGACAGATATTGGCTTAGAAATATTTCAATGAAAATCTGTTGCTATTTTTAATGTTTTGGCAGCATATAAATACATATAGGGTTATTCGCCTACGTATTATTGATATACCTCTAATTATCTTCGTGATTTTAGGTAAAACTGAGATAGGATAAACCTTGTTAAGTGTTTTTTAATAATTATGTTTCAAACAAGATACCGCTATTTAGCTTAGTTCATCGGATGCGTAATTTTTTAAGCTATCTGTAGGCTTAGCACGGCAACACGCTCTAGTCGCGTCGCGCGTGGGATAGTCTACCTGTCACTTTCTAACGTCTCTAATTAGACAGTGACAGGTATATTCTATCTCACACGTATCTCTACTAGCGCCCTACCGTGCTAAGGGGACTGATGCCATAAAAATCAAATTTTGTTTTTTTTTGAGATATCGCTTTTGCGCTTTGCACGGCAATATAGTATGTTTTGTTTAGGCCGTTAAGTAAACGAGCGCACGTCCAACCCGCGGATAAATGTTTCTATGTAAATCTGAGGCTCAAAATCCGTTGATAAGGCCTCTTTTGTTTTCAGAATTTCTAGGATAACTTATCTTCAAACTAATTTTGGGTATGAATGAGTGCATTGTTATGATTTTCTTTTTCTTTTTCACTCAAATCTTGTGTGCTTGAGGATTTTGTATCAAAACGATTTGTAGTAAACGAATTTAATGTGAAAACTTTCTACAGGCAGATCACTATGTTCAATGATCTTTATCTTTAGGAAATACCTAGGTTAAGGTAAACTAATTTTAGGCGACAGGCTAGCAAGTCACTATTACACCTGCCTCCTCAAAATCTAAAAAAAATGCTAGAAATTTGAAATAGTCATGGTTTTGACCATGTAGCATTTCGTGATCTCTGGATTCCCCATTTGGGAATACAGGCTTCATGTACATTATGTATGTATGTATGTATGTTTCTTTATCCTTTCAAAGAAGCACAGCAAAAAATCCTGGACTTACTGTTGTTCTGTGTTCGAGTAGACTTTATTCATCAATATCATCCCAAACAGAATCAGATAGGATTTATACTTTAATCATACCGAATTTAGCAAGTTGCAATTTAACACTTTTAACATGATTTTTTGGTTTACCTAAACCCATTTTACTGAAGCATACAGTTGCTCTTACGATATCCACAGCTTTGTTATTGAGTTGCTATAATTTACTACTTTTGAAATTAATTCAGTTAAACGGTCCTTTTAAAATTTATCCAATTAACAAATTAAATTACTCAACAAATTTATGTTATCAAGCTTAGCAATTACTCGAATCCCAACATGTGTTGAGCCAATTGAGTCCATCGTTAAACATTTATGCCGATGCCCATTGATAGCTGATGGAGC
Organism: Adoxophyes honmai; assembly: GCA_005406045.1. NCBI lineage: Eukaryota > Metazoa > Arthropoda > Insecta > Lepidoptera > Tortricidae > Adoxophyes > Adoxophyes honmai. The sequence goes on from BHDV01028809.1 coordinate 79,004, forward strand.
TATTTATGTTAATAGCACTAATAGTATAATGTTAGTGGCTTGATTTCCATCCCGGTAACGACCTAACGACCTGCAAGAAAGGATTTCCATAATTATGCAAGTTCCTGCAATAGGGGGAGAATATTAGATACGGGTGGCAAGGTAGCCTTTATAGTTTATACATATATTGCTACTTTCATAGAACAAAGGATGGGTAACCGGCCAAGTGTGAGTCGGATCTAGCACGAAGGACTGCGAACCATTTACTTGGTAAACATAAACAAGAGCCAACCTGTTACCATTTATTCTAGAATCTACTCTGCAGTTACACCAAGGGCTACGAGAGTGCAAACGGCACTTCCCTTCTTAAGAGATATACAAATGTAGGTAAATAGTTATAGAAGCCCTCATGAAAAAAATATTTGGTCTCAGTGATGAAACAACCAGCCTCAGACACGTTGAGCTGAAGTATTTCGAACGAAGGCTTGAGGAAGGAATCGCCTAAAAGTGAAAATCTTGTGTTCCGCTATCAGGCTATAAACTCGTGGAATGAGGCAAGGTTTTTAGGAACATTTTGCTTCTATTTTGTTTCTCTGTGTTTGCGTATCACAGTAAAATTTCTAAAATTTAATATTGCAAAATCAGGGGTTACTTTAGTAGTAAAATATCTTCTGACAATCTTTATTTTTTCTTTACTCCGTCATTTTATTCAGACCATCTTTAGACAAAATAATGACAACCGTAAAGTCTTTTCATAGAGCAAATATACGCAACCGTTTCTTCCGTACACAATAAACGCTTTAGCAGCGAGATAAATTCATAAAGCGTAGATTAACTAACCCATAAAGGCAACGTCATGAACATTAAAATACTGTGGCGTAGACATTTTTAAAGCCATTTCCATTGAGTGAATTCAATTAAAATGTAAATTAACTATCTGCCATAGATCTGATAGCTGCGCCTTTTGACCTCAATAGAAGTGGCGGCTTCATGCGAATATTCAATTAATTTTTCAACGGCTCTCAAATGGAATGATGAGGTCGGAAAGAGGGAGGTTAAATTAAATTACAGGGGTTATGGTTTTGGGAGCCCAGGATGCTGTAATCCTATAAAATTTATAGTTACCGTCCAACCAGTTCCGGTTTTGAACGCCGCGTTAGTTCATGTAATACATTCAGCGACATACACATACAATCGTACGTACACGTAACCAATAAATGTGTTACCTAGACACGTACAGAGTATGGCAGACTTTTTGGAGGCAAAAGAGTGAGTATTGCTCCGTCAAACTTTTTCATAGACACAGTAATTATAACTTGTTAGACAACTTCGAAAGAATCATTTAGGTAATTACTGAAAAAAGTCTACATAACGACGTGATTCGGTATTTCTTGATTTCGAATAAAACTTTGGCTAGTCTTTATTAGATTAGACAGCCTATGTCGGTAAAAACAATAGACGGTAGCGTATTATTATATTAGTCGTGGCTAAAAACCTAAAATATTAACCGGAGAAATCTAATAAGCACACAGATTTATTTTAGTACCTACTCAGTATCTAAATGTATGTAACTATTACTAGCAATACAAGCTGTCCTTCCATTCGAAGAAAAACAACAGACATTGCCGAAAATCAAAAGCATTACCTTTGCCCACAAAAATCTAATTACGAAATCACAGACGGCGCAGAATATCAATTACGTGCTTGGTTTAACATTTTCTTTTTACTTGACTAGGTTTTATGGTAATTGCACGAGGCAGGAGGAATCAAGATTGCTGTGCCCATATTGTGTTTGCAATCGTTTGATTTTGCATTCCATTTTTTGAGGACGACGGTTTGCTTGGAGTTGCGATTTGTACATACATGCATACATAACCATCACACAGTATTCTCTATTAGCGTATGGCCTATAGCGCCAAACGCTTTTATTCTGACATACTTCTCTCGCTTCATTCGTATTCATCCCTCTCGTTATACTAACATGCTTGTCATTTGCGGGTGCTTTTTCCTGATTTATTTTTAGTTTATAATGATCTCTATGTAAGTTAATGTCAACTTATTCTAATTTTTGTAATTTTTGCAAACCTAAAGGTATAAATTTATTAATTTTATAGAATGAGATAGATATCGGGCCTAATTATAAGATACATCTTTATAATAGGCACTCCCACAATGTACTTAAAGTAAAAGTTTGCCAATTTTTGTCAAAACAATCTGCGGGTCAAGTCAACGATGACGTGTACCTAATTGACTGAAAAATTTCATGAGCGAAGCAGTGCATTTCATTCATAATAGCGTAGCAAGTAAGCGGACTCTAAAACGACTCCGTTCCGCTCACAGTCGAATAGATAACTTCAAGCGTTTCCGTAAAAGCGGGATAATAAGTATTTATGTATTTAGCTTACCTCGTACACCAATTTTATTTAAACATACACATGCGTTTTCCTTAGGGGACTTCTCTAATGAAGCTAATTTGCCTTACAAGCAAACATATAAATGTATTCTACCTATAGGAATATTTTTCCTTTGATATGAGTCCAATGCACTCGTTAATGGATGATCACGAAAACGAAATATTATTGAATAAATTTCACAAATTGTTGTGACCCGCCAGTGTGAAATTTGACTAGGTTAATTCAGTTATTTCATGTCGAAAATGAGTCGATGTGAGCCTGACGAATAAATGAATTAAAGTACGATCAAGCTGAAAGTTAATTACCCGTGAAAAATATCGGAAATGTTTGTCCTTATTAACTGCTGGAATAAGTTTGTTAAGTTATTTTAAGCACGTTTTTTGAGTTGAGGCCATTTCATTTTGATAACAAGGCACCTTTCAAATGACGTGAAAAATATTTTTACTGACGGTAAAGTATAAACGTTTACTATTATGTAATATTACAATGTAAACTTAGCGTTGACTTAAACGGTATTGTACCCGCGGTTGTCGACTAGGAGCAGTAGAGGTAGAGGTGTACTTGAATAAGCGGGATAGTTTTGACAAAAGTCGTGATAATATGTATGTAACTATGTGTATCAAGTACGTGGCAACGACTATATAATGCCTAGTAACCTCATCAGAGCCCTGTAAATGGTGACTCTACCCATTAATTAGTGACCCCCTACGGGCTAACAAGGTTCCCTTTAATTAAATACTCGGCTTCTTTTACGATTGTTTCAGATTGTTAACGTAAATAAGTTAATTTCTTTACAGACGTGGATAAACAGCGATACATATTAAGTTTTGTAAAATGATGATCGGGTTGTGAAAACACCTCTCCATTTCTTTCGGAGATGTCGCAAGAGGCTACTACCTCTTCCATCAGTTTTTAAACCTAGCTGCTAAAAGTGGCTGTAAAGCGTGAAATATAGTAGTAATCATGATTTGTTTCGTTCGTAGCGTTTTGTGTGCTCTGCCTACCCCGTTTGGGAACGTAGACGTGATTGTATGTATGTATGATCATGATCACTGCTCAGTTGCAATTAGCATTTCACGTAAACTTTAACCCTTAACTTGGCAGTGTATCTGATAAGATACATTGTCAAAATGTTCTTTTTTTTATTTTTACGTAACTAAAACTTTTGACTTTATTTGCCAGTAAATGGCTCGAATTCACGACTTTTTTAATTCTTGCCAAGTTTAGGGTAAGGAAGGGTTAGCAGCAATTATACGCAGGCATTACTTTACATGTAAAAATATATATTTGTACTGAACTTAGTTTATAAGCTTATATTTAGTACCTAATAAAAAGATCTTGAAATTAAACATCAATGGGTACCTACTGATAATTGCCAAGTACATACCGCTATCGATTAAAAGAGTAAGGTCGGAATTCCGAGTAAAAACTGTCAGTTTCCTTCATGTAAACACGCCGAAAGTTCTACAAAACATAGTCTTATTCCTAGGTTTGCAAGATAAGATTACGACTCAACAAGGATAGGGAGAGCGCTATTTTTTATGAGCACGGGAAGTTCGAAACGACACTGCGACCGGCGCGGGTCACTATCACGTTTGATTAATGTTTAAACCGGGGACCTTTTGGGGCGAATATTTCGTCCATCTGTCTGAGATAACAAAGAAGATAGACTCCCCTGAAGAATGGAGCTTTTTGTTTATGCAAAACTATGAAAGGATGTTAAAGAGGTTGGACTCTGATTTTGGTAATACGAAGATCTTCCGATTGCTGTCATGCCTCCAATTTCGATTTCAGTTGCTTTAAAAAATCTGGAAAAATAAGTTCGTAAAGAGTTGACAATTGTAAATAATGGTATTGGTGTAAACATACAGCAGTGTGCAGTTTGCAGTGTTTCTTAGCTCATATTGGTTGCAGCGTGATGTATATATCTGATTACAATAATCCTTACTGCAACGTGGGTTTCCAAAAATGTTGAATATACTTCCCGTACTACCAACGCTGATGTCACGTGACCCCACGTGCCGCGTTGATTTCTGATGCTGACTTGATTCTGGTTGAAGATTGAAGATGCCTCCTGATATATTGATGGTTATGATGGGATGTGGTGGAGCTTGATCAGTAAATAAAACTTTGAACTTGACCCTGAAGTTTATTTAACTCACACACACACAATGAAATGAATAGCTGAACACGCGTCTGTCCTAGACCGTGGTTGAATAGCAAGAGCTATCACACGTCCGCCATGATTCCTGGTCGGATTGCAAGAGAGTGAATTGAATGTGAATTGACCTATCACATACAGATGACCGAATGAAGCCACAGATACAAAAATGACTGACTGAACTGATTTTAAGTAAGGCCCGTTCCAAATTATACAATAGAAAATTACATGTTCCGAATTGCGTGAACAATATCTAAATAGCCCATTAAATGGTCTATCCAACACAAACAGAGTTTTTCTTCGCACCTGTAATTCCTAAGATTAGTGCGTTCAAGCAAACAAACACTCGTCAATAGATACTGTGTAACGCGCGCCTAGTATTTGTTTATCTGTGCATCACTCCGACAGGCTGAAAAAAAAATAGGCGCTGTCAATATTTAGTTATAATTTGGTGGTCAATAAAATCATAAAAATATCTTTAATTGGTTATTGTAAATACCCGCTTACCGTTAACTTTTGCGACAAATATTGTCCGTCAAGAGTTCACAATTTTTTTGAGTTAATTTAACTCTATTTAGCTCTATTTAACTAAACTTAACAGTCCACGTTCTCAAAATTTTCGATATAAATACCTTTGAATAGTTTCACTGTGCAATTGCCGTTCTGCATCCCAAAGTTACTTCTCCCTATATGTTTAGGACGTGCCTCGAATGAAACTCCAAACGTATGTAGGAAATCCTCAATCATATTCGTCGTTGAATTTGCCGATAAATATGAAGATTAAGATCTTTATGGTGGCGCTTCGTTTCTTGCTACGTATTCCTGTTTTGGTGGATGTGTCTTCGTTGTTTAAGATGCATTGACCATTAAATGTATTAAAGCAATATGGCGATACCTACGTCAGTATACTGTAAATAAAGCGCTAGGTTTAAGTTTCGGACTGTGTTTTTTTTTCTATTTTTAAAACTAAAATTGTGTTAATAGTTGTCGGGTAGTGGAAAATTGTTATGGTTTTATCCATATAGCGTTTTGTATGTGCTCTGTTTGAAAATGGAAACTTTAGCAAATAATAAAAACTAGGAAGAAAACTATAAAACTCATGTAAGAGTTTATAAAAAAGACTTGACCCATTGTTCAGATGCGCCCATTTATGATTAAGACGAAAAACCATATCGAAATTAGACGACCTTGGAAAAATCCAGGAAATAGTAAGTACATATATACGTTTCTATACTTACCGTCGGTATACGTAACTTTACCCTGATTGAATTGGTACAAACTAAGCGATACTATTTAGACTCCTGCGGTAGTTCAACTTGCAACTTACTCGGTGAAGTCTGACAATTTAACAACAGGCGTTTAAGTTGAAGGCAAGTTACTTAACAGTACTTAATTTAACATAATATTATCACAGTAGTTAAGTGTTTTCTCAAACACAAAGTAGGTAGGTACTTATAGTGATCAAAACAAAACTGTACATTAGAGATCAGGGCGGTAACGAGCGATCTTATTTCTTACGTAATACTTATGGCAATCTCTGCCAGGCTACCCCTATTAAAATTGAACTATATAAAGCAAAAAAAAATGTAACAGGTCTGTCAAATCATTCACGGTAAAATGTGTATGTGTGAACTATAAGTGAGCTAGCCAAAAAGTCAGTATAAAGCGATTGAACAGCTATTTTCGTTGCCAGCATCACTGTCCCATTGGTACTCGGAAGCTTCTACCTCAGATAGATTATTCGAAACTTATGTCATTACTGTGTCTTCTTATTCGCGAATCTGCACAATACTCTCAAACACTCTGTGAAAACGTTATACTTTCTGTTTCCTATACAATTGTATAAAAAGATAAGTACCGCTACTTGCTCATCTAAGCACGGCCTCGCATGTAACGTTTTTTGCCGCGGGTTTACTGACTGGAACCGCACGAAATCAAATTACCTTTCGGATCGACCAATCAGAAGAGCGGGTCTACATCGCGCTGACGAAGTTTTTGAAACACTAAGTATATATACAATTGAAGAACCTGTAGCCTTGGGGAGTCCGATGCTGCCGGGAAGACCGGCCGTGGCGAGGGGCCGGACTATATCCTCGCTATATTTCTCATATATTTCAAAGCATGTAGAGAGGCCTCTGCTTCCGTGTATCAATTGTTAATGTTAATCTGTTGAGGTTTAAGTTAACTGTATGTATGCGTTAAGATAAGGGACCCTCTTCTTCACCGATACCGGTCGGCAGCAAATTTGACTTCCTTTTGCACTTTGCACTTTTTTTCTTTATGAGCTACTTTGTTTTTTGTCCAATTAATAATATCACCCGAGGGAAAAGTAGCTGAAATTATAGTTCAATACATGTGATTAATAAATGGCTTAACATTTAGGTATTCGAGAAATGTTTTATCTTACAATGAACGCATAATATTCATATTCATAATTAGCTATCACATACTTTTCATACACGTGTATCCATTATGTAGTAAATTTACAATAAAATAAAATTCTTTGAATTTAACACTTTCCACATTCCAAAAGTTATTACTTTTCTGCATTACTGTTAACATTTCATCAAGCAATACAAATATATAACTAGCCTTATTATTTAGTTAGCTATCAGTTCAAACAACAGTACCAGGGTACAATGTTTCCATTTTCCTGGATATTTATAAGTGGCATTGTTGCAGTAACAAATGCCATAGAAACTCGTGTGTTCAATGGATACGAATTACGTACAGAAGTGCACGGATACCTGGTGAAACTTGACATACAATCATCTTCTGATTCAGCTCTATGCAGTGGATCCATCTTGTCTACAAAGTGGATTCTGTCTTCTGCTCACTGTTTTCCACAAGACACTGAAATTATAATTGTACAGCAAAAAATAAAAGACAATCTCAGAGTTCTGGGTAAGGTTAAACCGTCAAATGTTTTCAAACATGCTTCTTATATCGAAGGCGACAAATCCTATAAGAATCGGAAACACGACATCGCGGTAATAATGACGAAAAAACCAATGAAGTTCGATAGGTTTGCTTGGTCCATTGGGCTAGCCAACTTCCCGCCAAAAATTGGTCAGTCAGCAATAATAGCTGGGTATGGGGTTTCGGAACTGAGACAAATGTTGCCGCGTGAAGGCACTGTTGTAGTCTCTAAATGTCCTCACCACGTCAGTGATCTGATTTGCTCTTTTCATAATATTCGTGCGGAAGGTGGAGATTCAGGAGGTGCACTAACTATGAAGGGCCGGCTTGTGGGTGTGACGTCTGCGAGTTGCGGCGGAGCTAAAAAAGAAGAATTGGAAAAATGTACGACAGTGTATACGAGCGTTGCAGCCAATCTTAAGTGGATTAAGGCTCATATTTCGTGATACTGCAGACCGTACCCAAACTGCGGAGTACACCTCTGGTAATACCTCTGAAAGTGCATTATATTAAATTAAAATGTAAAAATGTGTTTTACTTGAGTTACTTACGGCAAAGATGGTAAACCTTGATGTTTAATTAGTCCTACCGGCTTTGAATGACTCATTAGGTATATCAAAGGACTTGAGGTTGAGCCATTGCAACCTCCTTAGCTTAGCATGCTTTAAAAACTGGAGGTAGCCATCCTTTTTAAAGATTTCCAGCTTATTTCTCTCACATCCTCTACTACAATTTAATACTTAAAGTACATACAAACAATAAAAAAATGTTGCGAGTTTTTACTTAAGTACTCTTAAAAAGAAAAATCCGTCTACGCTAGGGCTCGTTTGCATTCCTGCGTTGTTTGTTTGTTTCTCGCAGCAGTTCCGGAACTTCAGTTGTGTTGATGTTTCTAAGCAGTTGCAAACTCGGTCTTGATTGTTGCCTCGGCAAAGTAAATTATATTAATAGTTTTAGACTCAGGAAATGAGTTAAATTTCGCGGGATTCTAAACTTGGGACGCAAGGTAAACTTTGCGTGCGAAAACGTCTTGTTCAACTAGTTTATGATGGACGTCCGAGTATCCACAAAGCACGGCTTCCATTACACTGTCTGAAGTGTATGAAGTATAAGTATATAAAGTGAACGAAGTGCGTATTTTATTAATGGTGTTAGTGAAGTTCCATTTGCAGTGTTATTGTACTACTTAGGTAGTAGTCGCCTATAAAAACACCTGACCCCTTTTTCATCCCTACTATCCCCAATCTTAACATAAGTGCGCTTGCTACCCTTTCATTTGACCAATTTCATGGTAACTTAAACTTGCTTTGATGATTGATGGTCTGCCGGGTGAAGTTGGACAATGTTACACCACTCACATCTCAAATGTGCTAACGATATGCGTTATATCGCGAACATTTTGCAACCAACTCTATAACATGACTCTATTAAGCAACAAAAAAATCTAGCAGACTGTCGAAGTTTCTTGTAATTCCTCGTCAGTTTAACATTATCTACTTTACACTACCATAGGTACTACTAGATAGTCTAGTGGGTAGATTTTTTTTAATCTTCTCGGTGGTGGCTTAGCGAGGCAAAGCGCGCGAGACGTGTGGCTAAAGATATAGACGGCTATCATCGTTGTTTGACACATGCAGTTAAAAAGTGGGTATAGTATATCTTGCCTGCGACTTTTTTCGCGCGTTGTCATACTAGAAGTCTTGCCAGCTTAGTAGTAGTAGAGATGCGCGCGAGAGCGACCTGGTTTACTTGTAAGGCTCAATTCACACCAGAAGAACAGCGCAGCGCGGCGTAGCGCAGCGACCCGCTCCGTGGAGAATGCGCGAGGATTCCTGCGACTACTCGAGAAGCCGCTGGAATGCGTAGGAAGTCGCTGGAATTTACACAATTATTGACATATTGACATATGTATTGACAGCGGCCGTCGCGACTACTCGAGCATCCTCGGGCATTCCCGCGACACCTCGCGCAGTCGCACGGCTTTGTTTATGCAATGCGCTGGAATTCCCGCGGATCCGCGGGCATCCGCGCTCGTCGTTAGAGTTTCTCATGCGATAATAAGTCTTATTGTAATGTAAATAAAGTTGAAATTCTCATGACACTGAAACTGCGCTCCGCTACCCCGCGCTGCGCTGCTCTTCTGGTGTGAATTGAGCCTAACTGTCTAACTAGAGATGTCAGAAAATCTATCTCGCACGCGTATGCCCTCGCGTGTTGCTGTGCTAACCTACCGATATACCAAAAAAAATCGAACAGTGTTGGTCTGATTTCATGTTCACTTTTGGCACAAGTTTAGGTTTAAATACTTATAGCGACAGATTTTAACCTGCCGCAGCATACCTTCATCAATCCCTAGTCGCTTCTTATAACACCTACGGAAGAAAATGGAAACGAGTAATTGTACACCACGGGACTCGGTGGAACTTGTCCTACTAGACGTACAAATTTGTACCACAACGCAAATCACAGCTTTGCAGTGAACCCTATAAGTTCCCGCGTCCCACTTGGACCAGACGCTTAAGCAGGATTAGTCTAAGGACTTCGGACAATTAACTAGGAAAGCAATTAGAGGGTAAGTTAATAGGATATCTTAACTGTTGCGCCATGCGCCGGTTATGGAATTGTGGACGCTGAGCTTGGGGTCGAGGCTTAGAGATTTTACAAGCTTAATTGCTGTAGACGATCGGAGTGAATATGTTGTTGAAATTAGATTAGTTATACGTTTCCATGCTGGGTTTTTCATTCTAGTTAGAGTTTAAACTTATTTAAACTATAATTGGTAAGCCGTGGTAGCCCAGCGGTTCGAACTGTAGCCTCTCAAGCAGAGGGTCGTGGGTTCAAACCCCGGGCACGCACCTCTGAATTTTTCGGAATTTATGTGCGATATCAAAATTTGATATTTGTCACGAGCTACTCGGTGAAGGAAAACATCGCGAGGAAACCTACACACAGTGACGAAGTAATTCAACATTGTGTGTGAAGTTCCCAATCCGCACTGGGCCAGCGTGGGAACTATCGCCCAAGCCCTCTCATTCTGAGAGGAGGCCTGTGCCCTGCAGTGGGACGTATATAGGCTGATGATGATGATGAACTATAATTAAGTTCAGAACAAAGACGTTGTCACTAAGCAATTTTTGTATGGCGTTGTTTGTCAGTAAGTTGTTGTTACTTCATTATTTTCACTTTCCCGTTTTCGTTTTATTTACAGTTACTCTGTCTCATATTTAGAGCAACAGAGCTTCTAAACTAAACTAATAATCAAAGGTATTTTAACCAATTTGAGACATTAAAGTAAGTATTTTAAATTTTATTTTTACTGGGTTCGCTTTTTACTGTTGGCGCTTTGGGCCCATTAGCCGCACCAACAACCGTGAAAAAGTATACAGATGTCAAATAGCAGCAGGAGATTAAAGGTTATACTTAGCTAGTATGAATTTATTCATTTAGTCGGTGTTGTTCTTTGGAAGTAGTAACTAAACAAATCAGAACACTGATCAATACTTTTATACTGAAATAACTACTGTACCATTATTTGGTACCTAAGATACTACCAATAACTAAATCATTCACGTATACAGGGTGTCCCAAAGTTATGGGACATGAAGGGGAAGTACCTTAAATATCGTAGATAGTGTATTTTGCTCAAAGAAGACTTTATCTTATTTTTAAAAATTAGTAATTCTGTATTCATAGATTTTCTAAAAATTACTTGCTTCGTCTGGGAATCGAACCGACTAAAATGTCAAAAAAAGAATCATCCTGTTTTTATGATGCCAATCGAAAGAATAGCTAAAAAATAATAACTTTGCTTAAGTAACATAGTATTTTAAAAGAAAGGAACAACGTGAAATTAATCAGTTTAATCAAATTAAAAACATGCATGAAACTCTCGTACCTAGTCAATTAAGTGAGTGTTTTTGTGTAAATTAATTAATTAAATGCTCCAAATATGATCCCTCTTGTCTTAGGCAATACGCCAATCTCTTAATGAGTCCGGTGCTAGTTGATTTTTTAATCATTTTATGGTGAACACTCCACATGGCACAGTTCTTTTTGCAACTCGCCCACGTTCTCATGTCGCTTTTTGTATAGCATATCTTTTACGTATCCCCAAAAGAAGAAATCTAATGGTGTAAGGTCCGAGGATCAAAAGGCAGCATACCTATTTAGAGATTGGCGATTTGCATAAAACAAGAGGGATCACATTTGGAGCATTTAATTAATTAATTTACACAAAAACACTCACTTAATTGACTACGAGAGTTTCATGCATAAGGATGTATATATGTATAATCAAGCTAAAAGAAAAATAATTCAACACCTTACTTTACAAACCTAACTTACTTTAAAAACCAGATTGAATTGATTTATCCGGTTTGTCCTGAACACAACAAAACTTTATCGCTTTGCATAAAGACAACGACATCCCTAAAATTTTGCCCAAAGCAATTTTAACAACAAAGCCTTGCATAATGGATGATTAGAAAAAACCAGCAACATCAGTGACCTAATTTTTATGCATTGTTTGTTACGTGTCCGACATAACCGGTGCACCGTGCGCGTAACACACGCAATTCTGGTCAAGTACCCTGTATTGACTGGCCACTAATTAGTGTGTTACGATTCACCACACACAATGACATTCAACATCAACACACTAAAACTTTTTATCTCGTACGAATTAAGACTATACAGAGAGTTCATCTTCAATTCTGTTAATTTGAATGGAATTTTTGGTATGTGCGAATAATTAAAAAAATAGTCTTATAAAATTTAAGGTAACATTGAGGTCGTGATTCTAGTAGAATCCTAGTTCACTTTGGTATGAACTGTCTTTTGCCCGCGGCTTCGCTTGCGTTAAATTCGGGGTAAGAGCCTATTACTTATAATTTCTGGAAATCTATTTTCAAAGCCAGATTATTCAATTTAGGCGCTGCGCAGACGACAGTGTTTTGTGCGCGCAGCAATAAATTGTCTGAATGGCGCGGTGACAGCTTCTAGGAATTTACATTCAGAGTTTCGTAGAAAATGTCAGCGTGAATGGCGAGAATTTATTGCTGCTCGCACAAAACTCTGTCGTCTGCGCTGCACCTTAAAATGTATAATGTCTATATATTTTATAGCCTATAGCCTGGGCAAAGGTGCTCTTAGCTTTTTAGTGTAAACCGCATTCAAAAATGTTTAGCCGTTTTCCTGTGATGCGTGAATAACCAAACAGACAAACTGACAAACCGACATACTGACAAACCGACAAACTTACAAACCGACAAACAGACAAAAATTTTAAAAATCACCAAAACGTTTTCAGTTGATGTTTCTAAAGCCCTCTAGATAGTTTTTTCGTAAATATCTTTCATGTACAGACTTTCGACCCTCTCTTGCTTTTATTATTATATTTATGTATATATGTATCCTAAATTTCATCAGACTACATACACGAACAGCATAAACAGGGTAAGACACATTAATTTTGTACCATGATTTTGATTATGTCAAAGTTAATGGAAAGTAACAAACCCATTCTATTTAGGACGTACGTAATCATAAAATACAGTTTCAGTTGATCAGATCTCATCATTAGCTACTTACGCAAAAAAAGTATGCTTAGAGACTTCAACGACTTAGTAGGTATAAACCACCCTTTCTTCGGAGCAACCCTTGGATTTTTCCTCAGAAATGGGTAACTCAATGAATTTGCTTACCTATTTAAAAGACAGCCCATGTGTGACTTTCCGAAATCGAATTGGAAATCCTAAGATAAGGTGAGGCTAGCTATTTTCAATTGGTAAAACGAAACTGATTTTACTAATGCCTAAAAACAGGTATCTCTACTCTAAATCACAATCTTCGCGCATTAAATCAAAATGAATACTTGTCTTGCGCCCTATTCTACGCCACTGTCTTCGATCAGTATATTATTATCTATACTTACCAGTGCTTTTCAACCTTTTTTACTAAATATTTTAGTAAATATTAAAAATTGCGACCCCCTTATTCAAGTACTTCAATTTAAGATTACATACTTAATGTATGATTTAAACAACAATGCGTACTAGTTATTTATTTTCATTCTATTTTTTACTTAATCTTTAAGCCCCACGCGACCGCCTTGCGGTTGTTTTAAGACCCCCAGTCGAAACCCCAAATAAAAAAAAAACTGGTATATACCTGTACACTGACAATTGATACCGATGACAAACAAGATCATTGTATAAGTCTTACTGATACTTTGATATTTTAAATGCTTGGAAGCTTAATTTATGCATTTACTACCAGTTTTGTCGCTATCAACTCTTGCTCGAATACTTATGCAAAAGTGAAATTTTAGAGACAAGAAAGCTGAGAATAACTGAGAAAGTGTATTAATACACGTGACGTAACTGAAGTTACATAATAGTGTAGGGTTCAATGGGTTCTATTTTAAGTCTCCCAACTAAACCTTACTAAAAAAACTCCTATTTTCCCTAAGGGGTAAGTTTAACTTTAGAAACGTTACATAGACAAAACCATGACTATTTCACATTTCGTAGCCGCTTTTAACACTATTTAAGGTTCGAAAATACATAAAAATACCAAAGAGGTTTAAATGAGCGTAATGATTATGATGACAAATATATATTGCTCGTCTTAGTCAAGTTTTTCGCCACCAAATAAGAGTTATAATGTAAGTATAGTATTTATTATATTCAGCAATTATATCTTAGGTTTTACTTAAAGTATTAGTGAGATTTACAAACAAAACTTGTCGTCCAAATGGGTACAAAAACCTTCAATTTACAATGCAGCTGTGACTCGCTTGCACAAATATTGTTGTTTCCACTAAGTACAAGCCATTTTTATAAAAACTAATGTAAATTTAACGGCCCTGGTCTCGTAAAATACTCATTATCTTCAGAAAGTCAACCGCCATAACACTCAATTACACAGTGAATTTCGAGTTTCGATATCGCGACTCGTTTTGCTGTTTCTCCATTCACGCTCAAGATCCCATCGTGGTCACTGGCCAGTGAAATATTTGCAAAAAAAGTTTACGTTCGATATTCAAAATGATTGTCAAGTGCGCCATCTTGGTTTTTATGTGTGCAGTGGTGTTCCAGGGAGAAGCAGGTAACTTTATTGTGTAATATTTGTTTTACCATTTATATTAAGTGTTTTTTTAAGAGCATGAATCTAGATTTATGAATACCTGACTATCACCAACTGCTTATGTATTCTAGTAAGAACTACAAACATATTGCGTGTTTCTTCGTGCCAAAAAATAAATCACAAACAAATGCCACACCATTTTAATATTAATACCAAGCGAGCGGTACTCATGAAAATACTCGCACAAGAATGACAGTTGTATTTGCCTATTGCGCGAAAGGAGTAGTAAAATAACAGGGTTGTCGAATGTTGACAATTTTGCAGTAAGTAGTTATCTAATAATGTGGTTAAATTTTGTGCCCGTTACGTATAAATGTATGGTTGATTCACAAAAAAGGCGCCACGAGACATTGCAACATGAAAATAAATTTTCAACTTCAAAGTAATTAGGTAGCTACCTAGTGCTGTCTTATTTATTAGTCTGGTTATTCTTGTAATCCAATCGATGCAAATGTTGTCACATGTAAGCCTTTATTTTCATGATAGCAAATGAAACGTAATCGATTAAAAATGGCATTAGTAGGTAACAAAATGTAAACAGTTAATTTTACGAAAAACAAAACACGTAACACTTAAAATATTACTAACGTAATGAGTACCTATATAGTATGATTTTCTACAACTACTAAAATATAATTTTCAATTAAACCTCGAACAAATCCCAGTGTAAAGCATATATGTGCAGAAGGCTCTTATTATAAAGTTTTTCCGTCTAAACTCTCATCGCAAGTCTTCTAAATGGAAAATAATTACAAATCCAAATCTAACTTAGCCTTAAGGATAGTTAATCTAAAGCAAAGGAAGGAAGGAAATGGGTTTGTTTCATTTTTGTAGCCTAGCTCATAGCTGTTTTTCTATTGGTGTTTTCCCCGCTTTAGCAGATGCGAAGTTTAAGAGTAGATTGCAGACTCCGCTGTCTGAGCTTACTGGGTTTTCGGGGAAATATCTTGCCATTGCAGTCAGTCATATAAAGTTAATTGCTGTGCAGAGAGGAATATTTTTTACTGACCAAAAAAAGTTGAGATACTCGGGAATTCGACTGAATTTTTCAGGACTTAGAATTGAAATCATTTGTGCATGTTCAACACAGTAAAATTAAGAGGCAATATGCCGGGGGAGCGAATTGAAAAATAGGTATTTGCTAAATCTATTGCTGTCGCGCCGCGCCTACACAACCGCATTACGATGTGTGAGTGAAACTCTATGTTTACGTGCACGTTGTCCCGCGCGCCCCGCGCGGCAACAGCTAAGCGCGAAACACGGCGGCTCAGACACTATTTTTATATTTATTTTAGGCGTACCATTCCCAGCAAACCAATTACGTTGCAGAAAGTTTATCAGAATTTCAACTTCTAATGTCAGCCTTCGATAGCTCAGTTGGTTTAGCGGTGTCTCTAAACTTAATAGGTCGCAGGTTCAAATCCGGTTCGAAAGAGTTCTTTTTGTATTTTATTTTTATTTTTTCACCTATTTTTTACACCCCAAATTAGTTGTTAGACCTAATCATCTAATACCCTAATAATTATTTGCACTAATTTTCAAAGTGCGACACCAACGGAAAACAAACTGCTGATAGAAAATTAGGTTAGGCTATCTAGCAAATCTTAGAACTGCAAACTACTGCCATAAAAGTTTAGTAAGTTAGGTTAGAACTGGGACCCCCACAGAAAACAAACTCGGTTAGGTTTCATTTGTGACCACGAGTAGTGGACCGAGAGAGAATACATTCCACAAACTTATATCGAAATAGATACCGCGAGTTCCTGTATTTGTATGAGAACCAAGCGTCCCACCTTTTTTCTATCTACTTTGACATATAACCTGGTCAAGATAGACAATACAAATACAGAAAATTCCGACAAAGCCAAATCTCCGTAGAAAACTTAGTTTTACCATAAAGAGTAAAGTGTCAAAAGTCCCCATTGATCCCATGTGAGCATATGAGTGATCGGTTCGAACTGTGGCCTCTCAAGCAGAGGGTCGTGGGTTCAAACCCCGGGCTCGCACCTCTGAATTTTTCGGAATTTATGTGCGATATCGCATTTGATATTTATCACGAGCTTTTCGGTGAAGGAAAACATCGTGAGGAAACCTACACACAGCGACGAAGTAATTCAACGTTGTGTGTGAAGTTCCCAATCCGCACTGGGCCCGCGTGGGAGCTAAGCGAGTTATTCGGGTTCAAATGTCAAAATTTTTGGTTTTTTGGATTTTTCTCGAAAACGGTAAGTTTTATCAAAAAGTACCTCAAAGCCAAGTTGTAGATCTCAAAATATTCTATAAAACGTTTTTTACAAGTTTTTCTCTAAAACCCACCATTTGCCAGATATTGTGCTCATAAGAATCACTTACGAAGTAGTGTATTTGGCGCATTTTTTTCAACGTAGTTTCTTCGGTAAGCCTATTCCACTAAACTTTATAACGTTATTTCCAGGAAAATTACTAATTTAATAGTATAAGACTATTGATATTGGGTATGGGGTTAAACTGTCGTTCTATAATCGATAGAAATATTGAACAGCAGATGCCAATAATGACTATCCCGTCTTCCTCCAACATAGGCATCTGGTATTTAACATTTCTATCGAGTATAGAACGTCAGTTAGACCCCATAACCAATATCAACCATCTTCATACTATTAAATTAGTAATTTTCCTGAAAATAACGCCATAAATGTTAGTGGAATAAGCCTACCGGGAAACCACGTTAAGAAAAACGCGCCGAGTGCACTACCTCGTATAGTATGTGATGTTGACCGTGATTTTTATGAGCGCAATATCTGGCAAACGGTGGGTTTTAGAGAAAAACTAGTAAGAACCGTTTTATAGCATATTTTGAGATCTACAACTTGGCTTTGAGTTACTTTTTGATAAAACTCACCGTTTTCGAGAAAAACCCAAAAAACCAAAAATTTTGACATTTGAACCCGAATAACTCGCTTAGCTCACATGGGATAAATGGGGACTTTTGACACTTTATTCTTTATGGTAAAACTGAGGTTTCTACGGAGATTTGGCTTTGTCGGAATTTTATGTATTTGTCACTGTTTTTTAATGTCTATCTTGACCAGGTTAATAAGTCTGTGGTATATCCAGACTAGTATTTGGTAATTCCGACTCCAATTGTTTTGTTTTTCTTTAGGGCCAGTGAAATTAGGGCTAAGTTTTTTCGGGCTAATGGTGGGGAACCATTGTGATATTATGATTATTGGTTTGTATTGGAAAAGTTTAAAAACAAACTAACAAGTTCTATAACTACTAACAACTTTAAAATACAATGATCTGCTTATACATCCATTAAAGTAAACTTCGCGCAAACATTTCATCGTGACGACTGTGAAATATCGATATCCACGAACAGCACTACAGTATCGATAATATTATCGACCACGTGTCACTTCACTACGTGCATACACATCCCACCTCCCCAACCTCAACACCCCCGCAGAGTGCGATAGGGACAACTGCAGCTTGGACCGAAAATACCTATGAAAATTACACAAAAACAACGCTCCGTAGTCCCCTGATTTCTTCTCCAAAAGTTAACCGATTTTAGTTTTTTTTTTCACTAAAAGATAAAGAAATAGTATAGCTGTGTTCCTATGTTCTTCTATTTTGATATTATTGCGTCAAAATTGTTTTGTGGACGTTTGAATACAACGGTAAAAAATAACCAATTTTTCATGTTTTTGAAGGTTAATATCTCTCTTAATAATTAAATAAATAAAAAAATCAAAACATAGGAACATGCTAATATATCATTAGATTGTTGATGTAAAAAATCATTGTTCTACGGGTAATATCCAGCGAGGAATCAGGGGACTACGTTTCCATACAAAATATGACCGCTCCATTTCCTCTTAAGGCACCATACTCCCTCACAACACTTATGTATCTATAATAAATCTATAATTTCGATCCTTTTTCTTCAGAAAAGGACCTTTTTTAAAGTAATATAATTTCCTTAAAGTATTTTCTAATGTGAATACCGATCATTCAGACAAATGTCACTTTAAAAAAAAAAAAATTAACAATTAGTCCTTTAACCCTAAACTTGATAAAAATTAAAAAAGTCGTGCATTCCAGCCTCTTGCTGGAAGATAAAGTCAATAATTTTAGTTACGAAAAAATTTAAAAAAAGAAACATTTGACAATGTATCTTAAAATGCACACTGCCAAGTATAGGGTAAAAATGTACCTGTAGTTCTCACAGCCCCGTAATCGGCATGCACCAAGTGCGAGCCCTGGTTAAAGAGGCGTAATCTGGCTGTAACAAGGCTATAACGCAGCCCCAGTAATGGCCCGTTCACCGCCTGCCTTTGTGGTTCCCTCCGCGCTGTTTACTCTGCCTGTTTTTATTTGTCACAATACATTCCATTCGGGACTGAGATGCTGCGATTTCATATTCGGTTGCTGGTTAATCTCGGTTTTGGCTGGCTTTAGGTGTATTTTTGGTACTTTGAAATTTCAGATGCGTTCTCTATGGAAATTCCCTACAGGTTAGTGTTTGGTTTACAGGACGGACTAGGAATTTTGTTTATAAAGATATGGTCATGTTGTTTTTTTAAATGGTTTTCGCGGTAGGTATGATCATACCGGTGGATAATTGAAATTATATTATAAATCCGACTTAAAAATCTGATAAAAAATAAGATTTTTTTGTTTTCTGTTTTCAAAGCTGTAAAATATAGATTACACGAATAAAAAAAACGTTAATTTGAGTTTCGATGATCTACGTAGGGACCGTCGATAAAGTTGTAATCTAACCAACTTTAAAGTTAAAAAAAACCCCGACATGGTTATCTTGAAAACTGAGGATATCCTCACGCCTTAAATCGAGTTTTGCTCGACATATTTACGACTAATCCCTTCATCTAGGATCTGCGGCGACTGCTGATAAATGCGCACTGCGCGTCACCGCTCTGTTCACGTGACTGTTTGTACTCAACGAAACTAATACCTACCGGCGCACGACTACCTTCCTTACCGTCGTCATTTATACTATAGATATAGACGAAGTGCTACTGATTAGCCCAAAATATCTCGAGCTAAACTCGAATTCAAACGTGAATTTATTCGCATTTGCAATATGAGTGAGTTTGACGGTAGCTATTTTGATGTTCAACTTCGACATTTTAGTTTCCGATTCCAATATCTTAAAAGGAATTGTTCTTGATCTCCAATAAACCACCCCTCTAAAAACCTTTACAGAAAGAGCACACTGCCGTGACGTTCCCGTTTCCAATTATTGATAGCCAATAAAGCGCCTGGTATTTGCCAATTTCAGCCAATAAGGGACCTATGTAACAAAACCAAGATCATAGACTGCACGTTTCATAATGAAACTTTTTGTGACGCTACCGGGACCTGACTCCTACAGGACATTAAAAGAGAACAATACTTGTTCCACCCGTGGCAACTTTTCAGTAATTTAATTGAACCAATGGAGAAAAGTTTTTGTTTCGCGAAAATAAAGGACTGTTCGTATAATTAAGAGCGGTGAGGCTCCAAAGAAAACCCTCGTGCTAATAATATACTGAGTAAACACCATTACGTTTCTTTTAGGAACCGCCGAGTTGCTTTTATTTTTTGTAGTTTTGTTTTTTAACCATCAAAAGAAAGTGCCGATCGTTAGAACCTCGCCACACCGTATTTTACGGAAAATATCTGCAAAATGGAGTGACGAAAAAACGTTTCATATTATGAATTGAAGAATTGACTCTGATAATATTTGTCTTTACAGGGTGGAATCAAAATGGTGTTACAAAATAATTTTAAACAAAAAAAAACCGACTTCAATTCTATACTAATATAATAAAGCTGAAGAGTTTGTTTGTTTGTTTGAAC
>BHDV01028809.1:99786-113619 GCA_005406045.1 Adoxophyes honmai
AAAAAAAAAAAAAAAAAAAAAAAAAAAAAAAAAAAAAATTAGGTCGAATTGAGAACCTCCTCCTTTTTGAAGTCGGTTAATAAGAGTTAGTCACTCACCTTATGCTGGACAATGGAATGTACGTACTATCTCAACTAATTTGATTAGGTTTTATTGATTGATTTCGTTTCAATTTAGCATGAAAATCCTAAATTTCAGCTGGCTAATTTAACATTTCGAACAAATGCATTATGCTGTCCAGCAGTAACTGAGTAAGAAAGACACATTTTATATCACCAATTCGCTTTTATCCTGTATAACTATGACAAACCATTCGACGCATAGCTTTATAACCGAGAGGTATAATTATGTAGAGCGTCCTTAGGGCGCTTAGATACAACAGTGTGACAAGCCATTCTATTTCTATTCTTGTACGACAAACCACAAGCCCTATGACGTCATTCACCTGACCCACATAAATCAAGCTATACGAGACACGATGCTTAACTATCTCAACCACTTAATTCCTTTACTAGGTGCCTACTGATTCATTATGGTGCCAGCATTAGGTTAATAATTAGATTCAAATATGTATAGAAGAATTTAGACAACAATATCTGTAGACAATGGAGAAAATTAATAAGCCATAAGGACCACATAAATTCGGAATTCTGTAAATACATCACACAAATACGTTTCGATTACGAATGCAGGATTCTGAATGCGTTGGCCATCATATGGAATTCCGAATCAGATTTAATTTCGTACGGACGGAGAACTACTGTTTGTATGTGGCTGGTCCATATATTTATTTGGATTGACTGCATACGATATTTCGAATCGGAATTCCGAGTGCATGTGGCCGCCCTAAGGAGTGTTCTGTTTTCGAATTTCGTGTTTATTTGGCGCACTCAAGTTACTTAGATATCTACAGGGCACTTAGTTTGAATATAGAACTTTTTTCAATAAGCCTGAACATTGAAGCTAGACTGTTTTTCCAAGTTAGTCATTTTTCCTTCAAGATAGTCTGTTTATTGGTTCCATTGTCCGAGTTTGGGATAACACTACTATAAAAGTACTTGTTAGGTCTTTTATTTGACGGGAAACTTTTCTATTTCATAATTCAATGCTTTACTGACTCCCAAACGAGTCACTATTTTTTTTCCAAAAATATACCTACACTTTAGGGTCATCGTATGGATTACCTACCGGTCTTGAAATTATAAATAATGTGTACCTACTAATAAATGTGGGAATGAGTGAGACTAACATTTCGTGTAGGTACTCTCTCTTCGCCATTAGGTAATACAGGTGTGAGGTCTGTATGTGTGTGTGTAATATAAATTAAAGCTCGTTATGTCGATAATTATGTTTTGCCTAACATGACATTTATTTGAACATATATTATAACATTTAAACATTTTGAACAAGATATCTAAATAATGTCATTTTGTAAAAAAAAGTTTGAGAATTTTTGTGAAACAATTCGCTATAAATCCTATGAACTAGAAATTGGTTTCATTTCATTTATAGCGTTCTGCCGACCGGTATTATAACTTGAAGCGTATAAAATAAAATGAATTTCTTCTTCAAAGGGCTTACTTGGTACACGGCTTGCTTTCTTAATTATATCTTTTCTGAAAAGAAATTTACTTTCTTGTTCTTAAGCCGTATTAAAAAGATACCTCAATTTAGATTTGTAGACACCATTGAAACATATTACTCTGAGAGCTTAGCGTTCATAAATAAGATTCAAAGTTACGTTCTAAAATATTTCTAGAAATATATGGCCAATGTATTGATATCGATATACCGTTGTCGCATTGTTGCCTGCAGCTATGTCGCTCTTCTGTTAACGTATTCGTCTGTTCCCATCGCCGGAAGGATACAAACTTTCACAACTTTAGTTGGAAACCTAAAACATAGAACATTGAATACTCAAATAAGGATGGGAAAGAAATGAAGGAACTATCTAAGTTAACGTTTCTCAAAATTTTTTGGTGAAGGAACCTTTTTGGAAAGCGAAATACTTGACGGAACCCTAGAAAAATACAACAGTTATAAAAAAAAAAATCTTTATCCATCCATGCGTCCGTGTATACGCCCTGTCGAAATGTTCAACTCGAGAGTGGTGTTTTTTTTTACTCTTGCGGAACCCCTTCAGACACATTACTTTAATTATGGCTATTGTTGACGCGACGAGACATGATCCATGACAGTTCATGTTAGTGATGGGGCGTGTCGATGGAAATAGACAAAGGAGTTTTGTTATGTTGTCCTTGAAGTGATTTAAATTTTTTGGCATAAATTAAAACCTAAAAAAACCTAAATTTTCCAAAAATAGAAATGGACCCATTTAATTTCTATATCGTATAATTGTACCCAGTAAACAAACTTTCGTTTTGTGAACCAGGTCATTTATGTAAGGCACGTACCGTACCGAAAAGTTTTTTTACAAAATCCTTATACCAGTAAAAATTTGCTATTTTTAATTTTTGTTAATATCCCTCTATTTATGATATCTTTGTGCATCTATTGGCATATATTATTTTCAAGTTATCGACATTTTTTTATCGATATTTATCCACATTAGTCGATGTCTTCCAAACGAAGTAACTTTTGCAAGACGTAAACGTAAATTCTGGTTGAGATAATTCCTTGTAAATGTTAAGAATTGTTATAATTCCATCGAAATATCATTGTAATATAATAAATCTACCTAAAATTAATAAACGTAATTTTTAAACGCCTACGGTTCGATTTTAATGTAACGGTGACGCCGCTACAAGGTTGTATCGTGATTATTACTGTCAGTGTCCCAGGGATCATATCTCGTCGATTCATCTATAAGTGATAATATCTTACAGGTACACTGCCCAATAGTAATAATGTACCCGTAATAAAAAAACACAACGAAGAACATCATGTTTGTATTTTCTTGTATCTTCATTTATTAGGTGATCATCAAAAAGAGTCCATAGCTTTACTTTGTCTTGTGTCATCAGTGGTTGAACTACCATCATGTCATCTTGCAAAACAAGCCAGCACTTTTAGATGCTTGTCATGGTTCTTACATCACCTACTAGCAGAAGTAGGTGCATGGCGCAACGCTGCGCATGTCGCGCTAATACCTAACTGGACATTATGAGGATTATACCCGTATTTTTTTTTACAACCTTTTATTTAATTTCACCTGTCCAAATATATTTGCTTGTTTGTTTTTCTGCAAGTTGAATTCCCCGGCTAACGGGACTTGCGTACGGGACGTAAGGTAATTATGACACAGGGCACATTGACCTGAAAAGCGATGATACGTTTGTCTCCCACAAGATCAATAATGAAAATTTTCGGGAAATATTTTGCAGGGGTATTTAGACTATCTATACCCGACCATTCGGTAAATAATTATTTACGGACAATTTCCTCTATAGGATGGATGACGCTAGAACTGGAAAAAGTAAAACGATTTTTTGTTAATTAGGTTATTGTGTGATACTAAGTAATTCAATGTTGTGTGTGAAGTTCCCAATCCGCACTAGGCTCGGACTTTTCGTACTGAGAGGAGCAGTGGCCTAGTCACTACGTAATTAGGGTGGATTATTACTATTTACTATTAGATTATTATAATCACTTTCCAGCCAAAAAAACATACCTACGTAATTCAAGGGTATCATTTACAAACAAGAGGGTAGATTTTTTTGAAAGGTCAAATTTGCGGAGACTTGCGTCACAGCTATTCGTGCCAACCGTTTAACAATGTGCACTTAATTAAAAACGCTGCTCATAAAAAAATAATCAAGTTTATTCAGATAAAAGCTTGAGCTCTTAGGGTAAACGTTTTAGAACCATCCCTTTAAAGCGATTCCAAGGATTTGTATCCCGTAATTAGATTCCTTCGAGGGTCAAGAGAGCTCTTTTAATATAGCCTTTATATTTGAAGGCTAAAACCCTGTAAGGTAGACGTGCGTGACCCTTGGGGACGCCAGCGTCCCTAGTATACTCGTAATGTTCCAATTATAAGACGTCTTTTCAGGACAATATTAAAAAAGGTTTTGGAAATTTAGTTTCATTTTCACGTCTCTTTACAAACATAATTATGAGTTACATTGACCTCGTCTATCTTTAAACGTAACCTAAAACTGATGTGGCTAGTCTAGTACCAT
This sequence comes from Adoxophyes honmai, assembly GCA_005406045.1. NCBI lineage: Eukaryota > Metazoa > Arthropoda > Insecta > Lepidoptera > Tortricidae > Adoxophyes > Adoxophyes honmai. The sequence goes on from BHDV01028809.1 coordinate 103,929, forward strand.
CGTACCTACCCAAGGTTATATTTTTTTAATTAATGTTAGAAGAAACTTAAGTGTTTGATGCTTGAGCCAGGTCAGTACCTGCCATCATCAAAGCTTAACAAAAGTTTTGAAACGTTGAGTGTAATTACATGTTACTCAAGATAGTAATTAGAGGACGTAAGCGGGGAGATAGAGCAGTGGTTTAGAGTTTAGAGTAAAGCGCAGTGATCTCCATGACATCTGGCGTGCGGACATCAGCTGTTAAAATATTTTAGTGGTTCAAAACTTAACCTTGTGACACATGCAAGTGATTAAATAACAGGCCTTAATGAAAATCGATGCGTTTCGAAACTCTGACGCCTTGTTGGTCGCGGGTGATTGGGCACGGACACATGAATACCAAACTAAGGTCGTTGTGTTGCTAAATCGTATACTGCTAAACTTAAGAGTGCAGATGAAAACTGGAGTCGCTCGTGTCATGCGCGTTCTTGCGTTCGAATTTTGAATGTTTCTTTTAGTGGCCAGTTATGCAGTGCCACGGTTTTATTTTTTAATTCGACCTCCTTTTTAAAAAATATTTAAAATGGAATTGTGTAAATTGTGTTACGTTTGGACCGTGGTGTCGTTTTTGATGTTCCAATTTGTGTCGGAAGGGTCGGGTCAACAGTCCAGCTTCGAGCTGCCAGTGCAATTAGTGGGGTTCCCATTTATCATTATGGCCGTCAGATTGACTAACTTCGTTAAGAAACTAAATTACGCTTTAAATCCTGGTAAGTTGAAGTGAATATTAAAAATATTTCAAGCAAAGGAATCTTAAAAGCTTTAACGCATGAAATTTAGGTAGAGATATAAATATGTACGTTTTTTGTAGGTAGTCAGTGAATTTAAAAATATTTTAAAAATTACTTTTCAAATTACTTTAAGCGATTTAGAAGAATTTGCTAAGGTATATTTACTCTTCGTAGATGAAACGTGTCTATCATTCCACAAAATGCAGTTACTTATTCAAAAGATATATACTATTTTAACTACATTTAATTCATTATGAAATATACCAATGCCATGCTTTAGTTGCTGTAAGACAATTAAAACTAGGTACACCTACTTAAAAATAAAATGATTAAAAATTAAAATGATAAACATCCCTAAGACGCCTACCTCCGGGCAAGGTCCCCAAAAGGCTATCGGCGTTTCCTTTTTGAATGGCGATGCCAATTTGTTGTCCGAGAAACGCGACTGCGCTCGCTTTGGTCACTTGTAATTTCGATTGGACACTTGTGGTTATGAAGAAAAAAATCGGGTACGAAGGATTCCGTACCATTCATCGCCCAATCACACTATATTTCAATTCGACCCACAAACACCAAATCACGATTTTTGTATGAGAGCCCCCCGTAATCTGAATTTTTAGGGGAGGGGGTTGAACTCCCAAAAACCCCCCCTGGCTACGCCCGTGCCAACCTTTGCTATTTTATTGTACTTTTTATAAATAAATTAAGGTTATTTTAATTTTCATTATATCGGAACGAAGAAAAAAACAACGACGACGTGACAGTGTTAATGAGGTCCAGACTCTATAATAATAGCAAACTAGACGTCTTACGAGCGAGGAAATCATAAAACACCCATTATACGCGTGCCAAACTTACTAGACTAGAACTCGTTTATTAACAATATTTTATTTACGAAACAGCCGCAATGGGGATCAGCCGGCATTATGACATAAGAGTTCGATTGACCAACATCAACCGGCGGGAAAGGTGTTACGCTGTCAAGCAGGCATTCCAGTATGGACTCGGCTGTACTCAGAGTTAGTACGGCACACCACATCGGCCGCGTTCACGATAAAAATTAAAGGACATCGGGAACGAATCCTTGACGCGGGAGTTTTGAGTTTGGAACGCAGCGTTATAAATTTCGCGCGCATTTGTCGTTTGTTTTTTTTTAATTCCCGGGCAACGTTGCAAGTGACATTTTGATTAAGCTTTTCAAGTGTTTTGAAATCACTTGCTTCGAAGTAGTATTAAAGTGATACGTTTATTATAGTGTTATCTTGTTCCCGTTCTTTTTCGAAATGGAGTGGAATAAGATGCTGTACACGAGCTGTTTATTATTCGTCTTATTAAGTTACAATGACGTGAACAGTCAGGATGCAGCGTTCGAACTGCCCGTACAGTTGGTGGGATTCCCGGTTATAATCATGAGTGTTCGTCTTACGAACTTCTTGAAGAAACTCTCTTACTCCCTAAGTCCAGGTTGGTGTAAAACAATTTTGTGTAAATCTGCCAGGCGTTCTGAGAACTATAAAATTTATGGCTGTGCTTTATTACGTTTTGGGAGTTTTACGACTATGTTAACGCTTGTTAACGAGTGTTAATTAGTGTTTGAGATAAAACCAGGTATTTGGCAGTAAGATTTTTCAATTCCTTTTTTTCATACTTAGATTCATTAACCCAAAAAGTGTTCATATCATGAAAATAATTACCTATATATTTACAAGCAGCATAATACCAACTGCCTACTGTCATTTAAATCTCACCCGAAAGAAGTTTATACTTATAATAATACTAAGCAGGTGTATAATAAAACTACTCTACCTTTTCAGAGCTAATCGAATGAATGATTACGAATAGCTCACAAGGAATAAAATTGTTTTCGTCATAATAGTAAGATAGTAACAGAGTTTAATGTTTATTGAAACCATTATGTAATATATTTCATTAGGTGTTCAGCAGTAAAACATTGCTCCTAAATTAACTTGAAGAAAGTAAATTATACAGTTTTTAATAAGGATTTTTACAATCGTTCCTTCTACCGCTTTAAGAAAGCTCTACAGCGGCTTTCCATTTCATTTTACTATCAAGATTTACTTTCAATTTCAAACGCAGCACGAATAGGCAAGGAAATTTAACTGAAAGTGGTTTTATCACGAATGGCTGTGAAAATATGGCTTTTATTTCTAAATTACGTGTTTATTGACGATAGCAATCAGGTTTTTATTATGTCTTTATTTTACTTTTTAGCGAAATATTAATCCAGAGTAACTCGTTTCTTGTGTAAAGCGAGTTTATTTTATAAATCGTTTGTTTACCTTGCCCACGTCGTAATTTGAGCTTTTTTCTAGAAAGATTAGTCTTATATCGCACTGAATAATGTGTATTTTTAAGCAAATCTACTAAACTTACGCCTATTTGCTGTAATGTCATAAACTTCAGCTACTTACTCTTAAAAAAACATGTCCTTTCATAGATTTCATCCAAATATTTTACGGCTCTACAGATTGGTTAAAGTATGGAGTAATCCTTTAATTTGATTTAGACATGCTAAGAGATGTTGAATGGAGTGTTAAATATACTTGATGGCCAATGAAATACGCTAAACGCGAACGTCTCTGACATTTTAGCTGGGATGGGGTTTATTACTGACGAAATAGTTCTTGCTTCACAGCTAACAATAACAATTATCACAGCGTGATTTTGATAAGGGTTCAACTTCGGTGGAACTTGTTCATACAAGAATGACGTTTTCTATGTTTTAAATGTAGCAATTACCGTTTAAAGTGAAAAAAAAGCCGTGCGAGTCGGATTTGCGCACGAAGGGTTCCGAACCAAAAAGCAAAAAAACACTTTTTATTCTATAGGAGCCCCCCTAAATTATTATTATTATTTTGATTTTAGTATTTGTTGAAAACAACAATGTCGCTATAAAGCGACAACAGAAATACATCCTCTCTGAAAATTTCAATTGCCTAGCTCTTACGGTTCATGAGGTACAACCCTGTGGCAACAAATAAGAAGAAACACAAAGAAACAAAGTGACAGACAGACAGCGAAGTCAAAGTAATACCTTTGGGTACGGAACCCTAAAAAAGACCAAACAGCCCGAAAGCAAGCGGGAATACAAATGTCTGTAAGTTGGAGCAGACAGAAGATGCTCAAATATACACTGGCATAGATATGCCTGTAAATGGCAGATTGTGGGTGCGGAATTTGTTAATAAAACTTGCATAACGATTAGCGTACATGCATGCCTGTATTTTCTGTTTTCGGAGTCCCCATGTCCCTTCCCTTATATTGCATGCTAGTAAATTAAGTCATGAGTTATCTACTTGGTTGCCAGATATAGGCGCGCCGGTCAATGTATGTATACGGAACTATATCTGGATCCCCACCGCATTTTAAACTATTTTTGTATTCCTTTACTTTTTAACCGACTTCAAAAAAAGGAGGAGGTTCTCAATTCGTCGGGATTTTTTTATTTTTTTTATTTTTTTATCATTATTTTTTTTTATGTGTGTTCGCTGATTACTCGAAGACGCCTGGACCGATTTGAAAAATTCTTTTTTTGTTTGAAAGGGTATAGTTTCCAGGTGGTCCCATTGCCAGCATATCTTGATCTGATGATGGAATATGAGCGAAATCGAGGGCAACCCTCAAATTTTATTGGCACAGGTAATGTTTTTAGTACATTTTTCAAAGCTACACCAGTATTTACGTCTGGCAGTAAAAAAAAAATGACTGAGCTGATGATGGAAGGTCAACTCCTTAATGCTTAGGAGTTAAAGGATAATTCTATCAATACTGAATGCACCTGCAGACTGGAAATTATAATTTCAGTAACTAGTGAGGCCTGCTGGTGATTGAAGGTCACCCTCATTATTAAACAAAATGCTTTCAGTATAGCCCAAATTTGAAGTCGTTTTTTTTTGTTTAAAATTATTATATCATAATGATCATTTTATTTGTCCGAACACTTAGGTATCTTTAGTTTTCCTAAACATTACATTTCAGAAACGATTGTTTTTGCGCTCCGCTCGCTTCGCTTGCTCCGCTGAGTATAGTCATAAAAAAAATCTAACCTAACCTAACCTATTTGATTTCTGTCAATTTTTGAATTATGGAAAATTACTGTTATTGCAATTAATCGTTAGGGCTAATGCCCATTGGGACAAACAATGTTAGGGATCTCGAGGGAGGCCCTATGAGTATGCATGAGTTTTGTTTTGTACAGGATTAGCCGTTTATTGAACCACTAACTCATTAACCGACTTAAAAAAGGAGGAGGTTCTCAATTCGTCGGGATCTTTGTTTTTTTAACCGACTTCAAAAAAAGGAGGTTCTCAATTCGACCTAATTTTTTTTTTTAATCAGCTGATACTAGGCTGTCAGTTTGACGCATTAGTATTCAACTACCAAACTGGTTCCGCTGCAACTCCGGTTCTTATTCACCTAGACAAATGCTTCATTATGCACGCATTTATGCAATTGAATTCGTACCTTATTATGAATAATAGGTGTATGAAAGAATCGAGTAATAACATTAATTGCTTAATAATAACACACTATTAGATAACTCTCGTAATCATCCACATGGACGTAATAAATAAGTTGTTACTTAAATAATGATCGGTAGATACAACTGTTACTGAAGCTTGTGTATTGTTTCGGACTATGATCGTGGTCATAGGGTATAACAGGAGTTTCTCCAAAAAACATCTGATCTAAAAGATAAAAGTAGAGTGTCCTGTTTGAATTTCATATAATAAGATGGTCACGTTGCATTGTATACAATGTGTTCAGAGTACACATTGTATGAAAAACATGGGTTGTTCTTTATGTTTTAAATCTGCTTGTAGGTAATAAATACTGAGTAAATAGGTAATCACAGAAAGTCTCAATTTTAGAAAAAAAAACCCTAAACAATTACATGTTTTTGAATTATTGACTCACACAAAATTAGTTTATAACACGTTATTACCCTCAAACATGAAACCACCGTGAGACTCACTCATAACGAAAAAATACGGATAACTCACGTCCTAAATCGAGTTTAGCTCGACATGTTTCGAGTTCGTTCGTAGCCCTTTATCTAAGAGCCGCGGTAGCGGTTTATCTCAATCCAAGACGTGAGCAATCCTTACTTTTCATTACGATTAATGTACAGTCATGAACCGGGATTGTTGAACCACTTGCCACTGTTCGCAATTTAGACGTGTAATCAATGACCGATGTGACCGACTAGATGTCAGCTATTGGGTTAGTATTACACGACCAAGTTACAAACATAGGCTCAACAATCCCTGTTCGCGATGGTACCTTACTGAATAGGTTTCATAATTTGCATCGATCAGGATATTACTTTGGTGCTTTGAGTTACTATCTTGCTGATGTACGTAGTATACTTGATGTAATAACACGAGATAAAAGAAACTAAATGAACTCGCCAAGTAGTTAAAGTCGAGTATTTGCAGGAGCCGATAAAATAAAGAGGTTTATGGTGCTAAGTTTTAACCGAACTTCATCTTAAAGTTAGTCAGGAGTAATTAAAACTATTAAGTGAATTTTGCTCAACAGGCCGCTTTACTTCGAACTTATTTTGACTTTAGTTCGACTTTTTAAATCTTAGTTAACTGAGGTTGAAACAATTACTATTTTGAAGTTGATGAGTATTGCTTCAAATAAAACACAAAATAAAAGTAAATTTCCATATAAAATGCGCTCGAGCAATGCATACAAACTCTTGGCTACTCCACACCGTGGGCCAGGCATGATGCAAATAAATAAAAAAAATGCTTGATTTACACTTAGGTTTCATAAACTCCATTTTGTTAAGCAAATAGTTTCATACTGGATTAGGCTAACTTGCACCGTCTCGAGTTAAGGCGAGGTTCTACTAGATTTGTACCCCGCGTCCCTCTCGCGCAAAAGAAGGCGAAGGCGGGGTAGCGGGCGACGCGGCAGGTAGTCAATACGTTGGGCACGCGGTCAAGTTTTAGAATAAATATGAAATTAAAAAATAAACAACATCGATTGAAAACTATAATTTAGCAGATTCTCTGTAGTACTTAAAGATAAATATTTCCATATAAAAATTATGTAGAAATTAAAAAGAATAAAACCAAATAATGGGTTTTAGTTTTTATTTTTGCCTGTTTTCGAGAATTTATATGATTGAGGAAAGTACATCCTATCGTGTAACCAATTAGCACGTTGCTTACGTATAACATATATTTTTTTCAAGACTGTCATTTAGCAGAAAGTATGTAAAACATTAGATCTTGCAACCTTCAATTCCGTCTCCCTTGGAATACCTCGCCTTAAGTAGTTAATTTGACACTAGTCGGGATCAATTTATTTGTGTTAACTGACGGGTGAAAAATAAGGGTGGTGCAAATGGCCTAAAACTTGGTTTTATTAAACATCCACACTAGACAAGACCCAGAATATAACAAAGTATAACGTGTCTGATGTTCTTTATTCACTTAATGATTGGCGGTTTAACGGAAATAGGAAATCTATGGCAGGCAGCTTATGAAAATGATAGTCGAGAAATCAATAATAATTTTATTGTATAACAGCGGTTTTATTTCTCGACGTTACGAGTGCAGGCTTTGCGATACGGGTACGACCAGTTGCTACTGGTTATACCCGTAGTAGCTATGTGTCATTGATGTAATATCAAAGCATCTGATTTCTGACCTACAAAAGAACCTATCAAACGTCATAGTGACACCTGGTACCTATGTGGTGCCGGGATAAAAAATAAAATCTCGTCATTAAATATTCATGCAAGTTTGTTACTAATTTTGAACCCGTGGTGTCGGGATAGAATTACACTTATCGGTTTCTTCTGTGGATGTCGTAAGAGTCGACTGAGAAATAGGTTTAGATACGCTTTAGGCGACAGACTAGCAACCTGTCACTATTACGCGTCTTTCATTAAAGGTGAACTCCCAGTGGTCTTAGTGTTAGTGTCAGGGGGTAACTTTAGGTTCTTAGTATGTTATCTCCTACTCTACTACACACCGTTAATTTTATTACCTATGCTCAGTGATTCAATTTAAGTTCCTGAATTGAACTGGGTGCCAAGAATTACCTTTTACAAAGTGATCCGATTGTAATTTTTAAAAGTGAATCGCATTTAGACGTTTTGTCATAAATCTTAATGATAAATCCGTACTTATTTCACAATATTAGCTAATACCAAAAATTGTACCTACTATTCAGAGATATTCGAGTTAAATACCAACCCTGAGGCGTCGAATGCCCAATGCCCAAGTTATAATTAGCCTGCCCGGACGGCGTTAAGTTAACAAGGTCGAAAACCATTCTGATTAGCTAAAATAGTCTTTAGCTAAGTAACCTCAAATCTAATGTCTATTAATTGAAGGACTATTTCTTTGATATTTGAAGTCAATTCTTGTTAAATCTGGTTTTGTTATAATCTACTTACAATTTTACTGAAAAATACGAATAACTAATCTTTTTTAATCGAGTACCTACAGCTCGAAATTCCGTCCGTAGCCTTTCATCTAGGAACCGCGGCCACTGCTGCCAAATGTGCACTGCCTGTCACCGCTCTGTTCGCGCGACGGCTCGTGATTTAAAACTACCCTCGTTACTATCGTCATTTATGTTACTGTCAAATAGGGTTGCACACAACACTAACACGCTGGAAGTGGTTACGAAACGAGATACGATCATGGATTTATTTATGTTGCTAGTGTGCTCTGCCTACCCCATTCGGGAACACAGGCGTGATGTATGTGTATGTGTGATTTTAAAATGCTGTAGTTTGTTTCCCGTGTGGTGCCGGGTTAGAATAGCACCTCCCCCTTTCTTCCCGTGGGTGTCGTAAGAGTCGACTCTGGGAAAGGGTTAGTGTATTGTGGGCGATGGGATAGCAACCTGTCACTGCAATATCACGTTTAACCATCTGGATACCCTGAAATTGCTAGATGTGGCACTGAATTCTTGAATTCATGTGCTCTGCCTACCCCTCTTGGGAATACAGGCGTGATGTATGTATGTATGTATGTACCTATATAGTTTGTTTCCTTGACATAAATATTCAAAATTGACCTAAATGCCAAAGGGGAGAGCTATGTTCAGCAGTGGACGACTTATGTCTGAAATGATGATGTTGATGAAATATTCAACTAAACTTGTTATAAAGTATCGTCCTTTCTCTTTCCAGCTACCTACCGCTCCCGTAACCGGCGCGAGCTGGCCTATGACTCGGATCCCTTCGACGCGGCCGAGGTGGAGAAGTACATAGTAGGCGAGTTCGGCGCACGCGCATGCGTATTCGAGCGCGTGTGCGCGCACTATGCGGCCCGGGCGCAGGTGCTGCCTAAACCGCAGATGGACTGGTCTGACGTTTTTAGGTAAAGTAAATTTTTTTTTATAAAACTTGGCCCATAGTCGTGCGAAACGAGACCAAAATGTTAGTAAATACACTTAGCTTAGAACTATGAATGGGTATGCTATGGTGTCAGGTTCTGTTAAAAAACAAAGTGGTATAAAATATTTCTCATGTGTTGACTAGTTTCTCAAATGACGAATAACTATCAAGGTTTAAATACTATTAAATAAGCACAACTAATGCCGTGTGGCGTCGAGTTTAGAACGACACTTTTCCATTTCTTCTGTGGATGCCGTAAGAGGCGACTAAGGAAACTGGTTAAGATATACATATTTTAGGCGACAGGCTAGCAACTCATCAGGTACGACGCCTTGTGGGAAAGACTCCAATAGAGAGATCTCTCGCCAGTCAGATGTTATGCCTGGGTAGCGAAGTCTGTAGAGTGGAATTTGAAAGTTTATTTATTTATTTAAACACTCATGCATGTATGCAACCGATCGTCGAAATTTCGTTAGCGCGATGTAGGATCGTTTATTTCGGCTATTCGACAAATGTGGCGCTGGGGGGG
>BHDV01028809.1:129130-164968 GCA_005406045.1 Adoxophyes honmai
AAAAAAAAAAAAAAAAAAAAAAAAAAAAAATCACGTATCGTGTCTCCACTCGGCATAGGACACAGTAACGGGCACTTCGTGTGGCCGGGCCTCGTCTCGCATGTGGCCCTTCATGTGGCGGTTGAGAGCGCACTTCTGTATGAACGCCTGGCTGCAGAGCTGGCATTTGTGGGGCTTTTCGCCCGTGTGGATCATCCGGTGGTTGCGGAGGTCCTTGCGGGCCATGAATTTTTTGGGGCACAGGTCGCAGGCGTACGGGCGCTCACCTGAAACATCAAATTAAACAAAATAATTATGCAAATAGTCTCGTAAGATCACTTTTACACGTCATTTTCGAGTCTACTAGCGCTTCGGAGAGACCAATATTGCCAAAAAGAACCTGAAAGGCAATGCCCGAGCACCGATCTCGCGTATCCACATGCGGATGTGCGCGAGCCAATAGTGAGCGTGCCGGTACTACCGAGTGCCAACGAACAAACGGTGGGTTCCGGCAATTCACGACGCTGCACGAGCGTTTACGAGAGCACCCGAAAGGTGATATCGTACATGATTTTGATTATTAGTTCAGGACAGGTATTTCTTAGCGAGAATGACGCGTTGGTTTGGTTTTTGATGTTTTGTAAATTGTAATTTCTAATTGTGTTAATAATATACTTTATTTATGTGGAGAACTTCTATTTCTACTACTTGTGTAGTTATCTCCCATAGGTGCGCAGCGCAGACGACAGACTTTTGTGCGATCGAGTCTGCGGAGCAATAAAATTTTTGAATGGCGCGCAGACAGTTTCCATTTAGAGTTTTTATTGCTCCGCAGACTCGATCGCACAAAAGTCTGTCGTCTGCGCAGCGCCTTACAATGTCACAGAGGGACAGAGATATTTTTTTTAATGTTACCTGTGTGCGTCCTCATGTGTATGGCCATGAAGCTCCTGCTCTTGAAGGTCTTCTCGCACATCTGGCACGAGAAGGGCTTTTCCGTCGAGTGCGACCGCATGTGCTTCACCAGGTCAGCCTGGAACCAACAAACATCAACATTTGAAATGACAGGAAAAAAACTTTCATTTCTTTAAAAAAATGATCAGGATAGTTCATTTTTTTTAGGAAAATTAAAGAGGTAAATCATTCAACTTTATTTAGTTGTGTTGAAAATTTTACGGATAACTCACGTTTTTAAATTGAGTTTAGCACGACATGTTTATGTGCTCGTGCTCGATATGTTATGTTTGTGTTTATTATTTGGTACATTCAAAAAATTTTTTTCAGGGTTCCATACCTCAAAAAAGGTTGTAAATAATTCCGTATAACTAAAATGTATAGCGTGAGGGCAGCACGCGCTGCCACAAAGTCGCCCCTGTACGGATTGATAAAACTCCGTATCAACCTAAACTCCGCATTATTTCTTTGCGGATACAGATGTTGAATTTAATGCAGTAATTCCGCATTTGCGGATGGGTACTTAAGCCGGGATATCTCTAAAACATCCGTGGCTGTCAAATCTATACTAATATTATAAAGAGGAAGCGTTTGTTTGTTTGTTTGTTTGAACGCGCTAATCTCAGGAATTACTGGTCCGAATTGAAAAATTATATTTTGTGTTGGATAGACCATTTATCGAGGAAGGCTTTAGGCTATATAACATCACGCTGCGACCAATAGGACTAAAGAAATATTGGAAATTGTGGGAAAAAACGGGTAAAATTAGTCACTGTATACACAAGCGGCTATACAGTTTATTTGACAGCCACGGATGTTTTGCTATAGCGTATGTGTTATTTACCTTGATGTAAAACTTCATCTCACACTGCGTGCACCCATAGTTTTTGATCCCTGTGTGCCGAATGAGGTGTATCTTGAGGTTGCCGGGCTGCGCAAACTTTTTCCCGCACTGGTAACACCCGTAGTTACGCTCGTTTTTATGCGTTTCTATATGCATCTGTAAATAATTACTTTTAATTTTAAATTGCGTTAGAAGTCTTTCAATGTCTTAATTTGAACTAATCAACAGTAAAAGGGTAAATATTTGGGCGTTTGAACCGCTGTCATTATTCTGAACACTTTTTTTATCAGATACTGTTGGAAATATGTATATAATAGTCTAGTATGTACCTATTTGCAAGACATAGACACTATATGACACACTTATTATACCAATTTCTAATTAAATGTAATAAAAAAAGCGCTGAGAATAATGACAGCGGTTCAAACGCTCAAATATTTACCCAAAAACAACTGAAAGAAGATTGCTATGGCATTGAAATAATTACATAAGTTGGATGTCAATGAAAGTAATGGAGCTATACTTAACTGCATTGGTTGGTAATAGTTAATGTGGAAGTGAAACCTACGATTCGTATTCGTTTGGCGTCGAAAACGTTAAAACGTCTAGCCTCGACAATTTAAAAAGAGATTTGAGCGACTAGTGAAGATCAAACATTAACGCAACAGACCAAGGCTAGCCGCGCGCTTCCCCCCTCCCGCGACCCCCGCTAACTTGGTCTGCATACTCTGCATAACGTTCACTGCGCAATGACATCGCTTAGACTCTTTTAACGCGCGTTGACTTCTCAGTACTTTAATACAATCGAAAACTAACCTTCAAATTATGCGCCTGCACAAATTTAGCGTCGCAAATGTGGCACGCATGCTTCTTAATCCCCGCATGAATGAGTTCATGGTTCTTCAACACGTTGAGGTAGGCAAAGTCCTTGCCGCACGTCAGGCACTGGTATTTCCTGACACCCGAGTGGGTCCGGGAGTGACTCGAGAGACTCCGGAAGGTTAGAAAGGTCTTGTCACACTCTGGACACTTGATGTCGGGCTGTAAAGTTTAAATGCAATGTTGTTCGTAAGGTTTCATACGTCACGCGGAATCACCACGGAATGGGGTAAACAGACCACACAAAACGTCTAGTCTAGTCTAACTAAACAAAGGGTACGTTCCAATTAACGCCTGCAACGCCATCGACCACAATTGCGGAAATTACTGTTCCACTAACGTAAAAATGCCGCAGGTATTGTAGGCGAATGTTATAGGTGTTGTGCACAACTTGAGCGCTATGTGAGTAAATATTTCGTCTAGATTGGAGCAAAATTTAATTGAACATGGATTCCCATGAATTTCTGGATGCGTTTTTAGTTTTTATTGTTATAGTCTTTTCAAGGTTATTTGTCTTGTCTCCATTATTTTTCGAATTCCGGCTGTTTTAGTTAATCCCCACTCTGACCCACCAATATTAATAAAAAAATGGCTATAGACAATAATATGCAGCACACATAGACAAAATAATACTCAAAGTTGTAGTTACAAATGCAATAAGTACCTTCTTTCCGAAATGACTTCTCATGTGGGCTTCTAATGTCTCATATTTTTGAAATCTCTTATCACACTTGATACATTTCATTCGATCCCTTTTCGTTGTTGGTTCTGTGCTTTTTCTGTACACTCTTCTTTTTCGTCTGGAAATAATATTTAACACAAAAATAAAAATTAAAGTATATTTATAATAAGTAGTTATGGAGTAAAAACATACCACCTACAATAAAGGATTAAAGGACAAACTTAACTTTGTCAATGTCCCTGCACATTGATAAAATAATCAACCCCCAAAATAAGTTTGTAATTGCAAAACAATTTTTTTTTTCACAATGCAATAACTAATTTATTTTTCACTGGCATAGACTGGAGAAGTGATTTATTTTACTACTAGAAATATTAGGTACAACTCAATATCTATTTTTTATCTCCATGCATTCCTTAGAAAAAAGTATTGGCAGTCACAATTTTAAAAGGTCTTAGAAGGTTAGCTTTTCCTTTACAGGTATGAAACCCTAAAAATACAGTTGAATTGAACAACTGACAATAGCAGGTGTTTGCTATCATCGTGAAACTAATATCACCTTTCTGTCAATGAAATATTTTTCATACAACATTTATAATTACTTAATTATCTTTGGTGGTTCTTCCTCAAAAGGTGGCTCACTAGATTCAGGACTGGACGAAGAGTCTTCCTGGAGACCCTGCTCCTCTAATTCAAATACATAAGTCTCAATCGGTGGGCCGTCTTGTTTCAACTGAAATAGGTGAAATAATTTATATAAAGACAACTCTAATTAGGCTTTCTTGATATTAAATATCAAAGTTATGAAGTAACATAAGATTTACATAGGTTTACCTTGTATTGCTGTCTTAGTAAATCATCGGACCTGCATACCACTCGCTTGAAGTAATACAGCTGATTTAATAGATCTAAGCATGATTGGCAGATCAAGTTTGGTAGAGGATCACTTTCTGAAATCTACAATACAATAATGTTTAGGTATTTTTTATGTATCGTAATGGTACTATAGTATATTTTACAGATAGGTGGTGCCTTACCTCAACGGACGTGCAATATTTGAACATTTGTGACGAACATACGGCAAATAAATTCTTCAAGGGCTCTCCGTTTGCCAAGCAAGCTCGACATACGTTTTGTAAATCTAAAGATTCTTCCATCTTTACCGAATAACCTGTTATAATGTTGAACCGTTCGACACTCAAGATCTGGAAAATAGTTTTAGAAGATTTTGATCTTATTATCATACATTAATTTACAAAGTACGACGATTAAAAACAATGGAATTGGGAATTGGGAACAAATTTATGCGACAAATAAATAAATTGACAAATGTCAAATTAAATCAACTCAGTGTCGCCAGGTGCCGAAATCGGAAATGCCGAAACAGAGATAGAGTTCTCATTTGACTTCCAATTTCATTGACGAGTTTATGTATTTTGAAAGGAAGGACATTATATTTTGAATTTTCGTGCAGTTTTCTATTCATGTATTAACTGTATTTTTTGTACATTAGGCGGTTTGTCCATGACAGTTTTCTGAAATTTCAAGTTTTTTTTTAACTTGACCCAGGTATAACTTTATTACTAACCAGATTTGAAAAGTAGGTATCATTTTGTAATGTATTGTACCTACATCAAATAGGTGATTCAAAATTATACGTTGTCGGTTTAGGTAGTTAAATCAATGTAAACAATCTTGACGTGTCTTTTTATTTAAACGTACACTTTATAAATCGAAATCTTTACATTTAACAATTTTGGTATGAAAAAATCATTTACTTTCATGATTGAATTGTATAGTGTAACGATTTTCATTTTTAGACTGTGTATTTCAATAAAAAGACATGTCAAGATTGTTTATATTGTTTTAACTACCTAAACCGACAACGTATAGTGCTTAGGTTCTAGTGTGTTCATTTATACGGTGCAGTCGTTAACGAATTCGTTTGCGAGTTGTCGCGGAATGTATGAAGACTTGTCGACCGTGGCAGTTGTGCAAACGTTCCGCTGGCGGCGCTGTCTCGCTTTCCATACAATTTTGCGATAACTCGCAAACGAATTCGTTAACGACTGCACCATCGAAATGAACACACTAGACGTACTTCTTACTCAATTCAATTCATCCTTAGCGGCAGCACAGACGATAGACTTTTTGTGCGATCGAGTCTGCGGCGCACAAAAGTCTGTTGTCTGCGCCGGGCCTTAGGAACATAATGCATTAGTACAATAGTTGAAATTAGCTGGATAAAATGTAGGGCATTTATACCAAGGGGAACGTAATCACGAACCTGATTCACGACTGCAGTTTCACTATTTTAACAACATAACAATTTGAAAAATTATAAATGAGAAAGTGGAATATTTTACGGAAAACCGGAAAATCAGTGGTACTAGCAACACTACGTACACGTTCCAGCCTTGGTTAAAATCGTTCAAAGTTCAAAAAGCTTCCAGTGTTGTCCGTTGTCCTTTAGTTTGACAAGAGAACGAACAAAGACGGCGAGAAGTCGGTCATTTCAAAAGTAATAGAAAGAAAAATGTGTAAATTATCTCGTAATATAATCCTGACAAATAGTACATTGAGCAACTAGGGGAGGAAATGGAACATTATTAACGAGAGGCTGTTAGAAGCCCGACGCCGCAGGCGGAGGGCTTTTATGCCTCGAGTTTATAATGTCCTTTACTCCCCGTGTTACACACAATGTTTTTCATCACATTTGCGAGGAAAAACTAAAAATTAAAGAAAATTCATGACATCACGTCACCGCGCCGCGTTATTCCTTTTGCGTTGTCACTGCTGTCAGTGCGTTCAGGTCTATTGTCACTTTTTTTAATCATATACCACAGACAAGAACTATGTTTTGTACAGAATTCGAATGGTCATACAGCCAGATTCTACCAAAAAGGTTCAAACAAATTTACGAAAAATGCATATTTAAAACGCGTCGACATACATCCAAAGTATTAAATGAATACAGTTTCATAATGCATACATTAATTTTGCATTTATAAATTGGCCCTAAAGTTTTAATAGCAGAATTTTTATTTTTACATTTGTAACCTCCTTAGTCTGAACTAACGTACCTATACTAACTTTTGCAATTTTTAAAACTAAACTTTACCTCCCATAGGATGTAATGATAACTCCCGCGGTTACAATTTAGACCTTTGTACTAAAGGAGACGCTCTTGTAATAACACCATTGACGAGCAAGTGTGATGAAAAATAATTAACCAAGTTGTTATCTGTTACAAGTAATTACGTCTTTTAGTTGAGTCACCCTTACTTACACGAAAAAAAGTGTCTGAAACATCATGATAATCTAGCGGGAATTTGCAATTAGAATAGTTAAACCATTTCATTTCATTATTATTTATTAACAATGATGGACATAAGAAAGATGTTGCGATGACGAATTTATCATTTAACAGTCAAGTTTTCTGTGTAACGCACTCAAAACGCACTAATAGTTTTTATACAGCGTGTTGTATAAATTTATTGTTACTATTTTTGACGTACTCATATTATTAATGATATTTTTGACAATATAATCATTTAATATTTAATATCCAGACCCATTGCATGATTTGCCTAGGTTCTGAACATTGGTGCACGTTGTGAATGTTTTTGACTAAGTTGATCTTCCCATCAATTCGATGCCTCGTGTAATTTTGGGATTAGAATAATACCTCTTCATTTCTTCCGTGGATGATGTAACTTCATAAGATGTGACTTACGATAAATAAGAAAAGGTATGAATTAGGCAACAGACTAGCATCCTGCCACTTTTGTTCCTATTAACTTAAACCTAAAAATATGCTAAAGTGGCTGTATGGTTTTATGTAATGTTTTATGTGCTCTGGGAAAACAAGCGTGATGTACTTATGTATGAATTCGATATTATTTAAACAACTGGCGGCCAGTCTCAGCTTCACGAGCTTTTCTTCTCAACTGGGCTTGGATTTCTAATAATAAATGGATGTACCTAACCTTTCGGGATTGGGATATTAGAGTAAAGATAACGAACATAGCATTATAATCATTAGTTATATAGTACCTAAGTGTACTGTACTAAAACGGTCCCTCATAGACCTACAATGTTCTACACTTCAGTAGGTACTTGTTTTAAAGATATTTAATAATTTTTCAATTCATTACATTAAACATTTCAATGTTGCTATCGAATCTGCGAACCAGCAACATAAATAAATTACCTATATGTCATATGGTTATGTACACAATGTAGGTATGTTTGATAACGGACACAAGTGGTACTCTGTTGGTTTACCTACTTTTAACACCTAAGTAGATATGGACACAATACGATTAAACGGATGTTAAGCAATAAATAATTATCAAGTTACATGTTTGCTACCTTGTATCTACTATGGTTGTGAATATTGTAATAGTAGCATAACATAGGAGCAAGTTTACGTTAGAAAAGATTAGGTGCGTAATAAACTTTTTGATTGGCTAGGCAATGCAAGTCCCTCACCCTTCTCATATTTGTTTATCTATACAGGAAACAATATATGAGGATATGCTGAAATGATGTAGGCAAGTACCTATGCGTCAAATGTATGTTCGATTCAGGGCAACCAGTAGCACAGTGGTTTAATCAATCGTGAGTTGGAGATACTTAGTATAGTTCCACATAATTTTCGACGTGAGCAATGCATCTGAGGATGAGCGTATCCATACACTGATATTTATTAGGTATTGCAGTAAACTATTTTTTCGTTTGTATTTGAAATACAAAAATACTTACTTACTCGAAAATCTTCAAAATCAAAATAAAAAATAAAACTTACCATGAAAATTAATTTAAATAATTGAAGTAGGTACTTAAACACTTAAGTATTTTGCTAAAGTAGTATTTAGTAGTATGTATTTATGTACATATTTGTTTAAACATTACTATTGTGAATGATATCCCTACATAGCTGATCACAATATTATTTTTTTAATGTAAAAATCATCCATTGAGTGCTTTTTGATATTGATTTTAGTACTTAAGTACCTACAAATAGTTAATTTGTTGAAGTAGTTAGTAAGGTACATGAAATATGTAGGTATAGCTTGTTAAGTGTTGAGCAAAAGTATGTCGTGATATCATAACTGATATCAGAAACTATTTAAGTGTCAGTAACATGTTTGTTTTATTTCCTTTCCATATTCGTGGTTTAGATTTTTGATTAAGTCGTTAAAATTTTGAACTTCTTACATACCTATAAATCAAAAATACTTAATCTTTAGTACTACCTAAAGAAAACAAAATAAATACTTGGTTTAAGAAAGTTACTCCTGTGAGGCGACTCTACACGAGTGTTTAACTTAACGGTGATACGTGAATTAAAGGCTAAGTGCTACTCGTTATGATAACATGTTTACTATCCTAACTGTAAATTCGACGCGCACCATCAGCCGACGAAGAAACGAAATGAAGACGTCACCTACTCAGTGGATTAGGTTATAGGTTATGTATTTAAGAACGGCTGTAGGGATTTAGTTATCAGTATTTAATGTCATAACATGAAGTTATTAAATTACTTTGTTATCTTTGTTTTCTACAGAAAGTTTAAATTTTTTATCACTTGGTAAATTAATAAGCTAAATGCAAGATCTTTCCGTACCTATTTAACTCATTCCAACCAACCTTGTTGTGATTTGCGAACAATCAACCGCAACTTGTCACTAACAATTGTGGATCTACTTCTACTCGGGTAACAAAGCAAAGTGAAGTGTGGAGTTCAGTGGCGTAAAATCCCATTACTGATAAAGAGTAATTTTCAGAATTCAGTTCTGAAATTGCTGCGCCGCGATACAGTCGCTTAAAGTGTGCGTAAAATAATGTCAGCGGAAATGGCAAGTGAAACAAAATGTAATACAGTACCAATCACAAACACGCCTTGTAACGAGAGAATTAAACGTTTATCGAGCATTTTTGAAGAGGAATTTGGAACGAAGCCTTCATTTTACGTTAGAGTACCGGGACGTGTAAATATTATTGGTGAACATATTGATTACTGTGGCTATCCAGTGTTGCCCATGGCATTAGAACAAGATATTTTAATTGCGGCAAACTTAACACAAGAACCGGAATTGCATCTGAGAAACGTGAACAGTAAATACAAAAGTTTTGATTCAAAACTTACAACATTTGAAGACATTGTGATAACACCGGATGACAATGGGAAACCATTTTGGTATAATTATGTATTGTGTGGAATAAAAGGAGCATTGGAGTATTTGGATAATAAAATTAATAAAGGGCTGCAACTTTGTATCGACGGAAACATTCCACCTGCATCAGGGCTCTCCAGCTCATCAGCACTAGTTAGTGCAGCATGTTTATCATTTTTTCAAGCACAAAATGTTTCCTTGAGTAAAACTGAAATAGCTGCATTGTGTGCTAACAGCGAAAGATATATCGGAACTCAAGGAGGAGGAATGGATCAAGCAATTGCATTTCTTGCCGAGAAATTTTGTGCTCAATACATAACATTCCAACCTCTACAGGCTTCATCAGTCAGCCTTCCTGAAGATGCTGTTTTTGTTGTAGCTCATAGCTTGGCAGAAGCAAACAAGGCAGCTAACAACGATTTCAATCGGCGAGTTATAGAATGTCGGCTTGCAGCTAAAATAATAACTACCCTGAATGGAATACCTGTAGATAAAAAGATCATTACTCTTAGTGAAGCACAGAAACAAATTGGTAAAAGCTTGAAGGAAATGATAAAACTGGTCGCTGATAATCTGCCAAAGGAAACGTATACTAAATCAGAAGTTTGTAAAATATTAAATTTAACTGAAGATGAGTTAGAAACCTTCTATCTTACGCCCAATACAAAACATTTAACTGAATTTAAATTGAAACAGCGTGCTTTGCACGTGTATGAAGAAGCAATGAGAGTCGAAGACTTCCGCAGTATTTGCAAGAATCCAACAACTAACGGAAGCAAGCTTAGTACAAACGGACACGCTAATAACTGTCTTCCTGAAAATGTTCCCCATGATACTCTATCAACTCTAGGAAAGTTGATGTCAGAAAGTCATGACAGCCTCAAAAATCTATATGAATGCTCCCATGAAAATTTGGACCGGATTGTCGATATATCTCGAGAATTTGGAGTACATGCTCGCGTTACTGGAGCTGGTTGGGGTGGATGTGTTGTTGCGTTATGTCCAAAGAAAAGCCTAGAGAAATATATTGAAACGTTAAAAGAAGAATTTTACGATAAGCACTGCAATATCGATAAGGGTAATGCGCATAAGTATGTTTTCGCAACGGCTCCAAACCATGGAGCTGTAATTTATGTTAATTAATAATTTTATTTGAGAATTACACTTTTTCGCATGCATTTCTGGTGCCAATAACTAATAGTTAAGATTTGTAAGAGTAAGATATGTTTAGCAATAGCGTATATTTTTTGAATTTTATTTTATGTTAAAGAAATGTTTATATGAAGTAAAAATAGATAAGTACCTATCTAGTGAGTCTAGATATCTGCCATGCTATGTATATCACTACCACTTAGAATAACTTTATTAAATACTATTGTATTTAAAAGTTCTAATAAACTTTTTTCAATTTCGTAAGTTACTGCCCTACTGTAATGAGCTAACCCAAAATAGGAAAGTATTTCTAGTGGTAACAAAAGCAATGATAGTGAAAATGTCTATCGCTATGTTTTTATTTTAAATACCACATACTTTTGACGGTATTTACATTTGTTTTAAGGCTTTAATATTGTCATGGATTTATTTCCGCGTAAAATACACGTCACATACAATAGTATGTGATCACTGATCAGGCTACCTTTTTGAGGAATACATGGACGATAATATTTATTTATGTTATTAAAAATTTGATGAAACCTTAATAAACTAGTGTATTAGAAATAAATATAAAAACTCAATTACGTAATCAGTTTTCATATTAGTCAAGTAAATACACTTATTTCACAAGGGGCCGTCCATTAATCACGCGAGGCTCGAAAAGGGGAGGGGGGGTCAGTAAAAAAATCACGAAATATCACACGGGGGGAGGGGGGTCTAGTAATATATCACGTGTATTTATTTTTTTGCGATACTGAACTGAAAAGCGGTGTTATGTGTATTTAATTTTTCGTCAAACGACCACAAATTCGAAAACGGCTTGCAGCGGCTAACGTGACTTTTGTTTGTTTATGATAGATTTTTCACAAATAAGATTCTTTGTAGTTACTAAAAAATACACGTGATATAGGGTAGGGGGGGGGGTTCATGTCATGAACCTCACCAAATATCACCAAGGGGGAGGGGGGGGGGTCAAAAATTCCCAAAAAAAAAACATCACGTGATTAATGGACGGCCCCCAAGATGTTATTTATTACTCGATGATTGGAACTTTATCAGACTTCAATTGTTTTGAACGTTAAGAACTTTATTTATTCAAAAAGCCATCTGAGAGCACTTTAATTCTCTTTTTGTTTAATGAACCCATGCTATGGAAATTAATCTTTACCTCTTTACATAACAGGTTCCGAAAAATGTAAATGATTATTGTTATCAGGGATAACATTAAAGCAATAAATATGTAATCATAAACGTAGGAAAAAATACTAATATTTTTCTTATCTTTGTAAATGTATTAAAGAACCAATTTGTTCATGATATCGTGTTCAGTATTTTCATTCTGTCCAATACCGTAGCTTTAGTCTCTACCACTCTAGTATTTTAAAAGTGTTGTCGCCAATATAATGGAAAATATCACACTGTACCTACCTAAGTGTGTGCATAAGAAATCACAACGTATTTTTTAAGATGCGTATTAAACGCTGCTTTTTTTAGTGGTACTACAAGTAATAAGTGATACGGAAAGGTTAATATGCCAAGTAAAATATTTAATATTCAATATTAAAATATTACAATCATATGTTACAATCAAACTGGAGCTGAACTTTAATTTTAAAGTATTTAACATCATGCTGTATATAAAGCAATGGGTTTGTTCGAGTAGTGAATATTCATTCAGTGTTTCTCTTTCAATATAAATGAATTACAATTTTGTTATTTTTGCTTGGTCATAATCCAATTTTTAATTATTTTAGTATAATTACTTAATTTTTATCTGACTTTTATTAACATTGTCCTAATCGCATCGCAAACGCTTTCAAATAAATAGAAAAAATGCTATTCCTACTGTCAAGTCAATGTGAAGTATTTTGAGTTTGACAGCTTTACAGGTACTATTTGAAATATTTTTTCTCTGTGTTTTTTGTGTGTATCTTTGTGATAAACACACATTTATTTATTTAAGCAGTTAATTAACAAAGACAATTTTTCGGGGTCCAGGTACAGTTAGCATTACATGGGTAATAACAGTCCGATTGTGAAGAAAAAATATTAATAGTAAAAGGATTGAGCAACACTATTTTCTATCTTGTGCTGTTGATTTGAGGTTTTTGTCGCAAATTTCTCTCATGTTCCCTTGTTTTATAGCTTCTGAGGATTGCAGCTATGGTTTTCTCCCAGGTATTTTAGTATAAAATCTATGATGTGTCACTAGTTTTGAGGTTATGACTCCTACTGCTGTTATGAAAACCCTATAGTTCCAGATGCAGTTTCGCTGTCTGTAATATGACATGCCTATGATATCTCTAGTGTTTTAATTAGTTTTAGTATTAAATCAGTTTGTTTTCGTTTCTGTTATTTTTTTGCTATTTCCCTTAATGTGTCTGCCATATATGAGCTACAGTTCATATTAAGGAATCATATTTTAGGCATGAAAAGAAATTAGTTCTTCTATTCTTTAAATCTTAACAATATACAAGAAAAGTCTAGAAATCTATATCTACTCTGCATTGAGTTTACATAAGGTGATAGGCTGATAGGTATCTCAATATTTCATGTTACACACATTGTTTTGAATATTGCACTAAGGTTGCATCATTTATTTTATATAAACTGATGTTTAAATTGGTATTGAACAATGTAGTGATTAGATAGTTTTTAACTTTGTAATGCTTTCAAGTGTCTATTATGTCTGATAGTTAAAAATATGGGTTGCCTTGGCAAGAGCCACATAAGATTAAATAAAAAAACATTTACACATTCAGGCTTACATATTTTGCATGTTTTTTTTTTAACTGGTCACTTGTTCCAAAATTGCAGATCATTTTCACAATAAATGTAATGAAGATTTCCTTTATCACGCATTGCAATATCTCCATGACAATCACTGTGAATAGGTTCTATGGTGGGTTAGTAATCAATTGTCTCGATAGTACCTAGCCCCTGCCTTACCCCTTACAAATCTCTGATAACTCTTTAAAAAGTGACATACTACTTTAGGGATGACCCCTTACTACACAATACCAAATTGAATGACTTGTTCATAATGAAGAATATGGATAACTGATGTCTCAAATTGAGTTTAACTCAACATATTTCGGGCTAGTCCTTACCCTTCATCTAGGACATGACTGTGGTGGCTCTTTCCAAATGCACAGTGCATGCCACCCTTTTCTTCATTTCACAACTGCGATCAGAGAGGTGGCGTGCAGTGCGCGTTTGGCAGCAGCGAATCCTAGATGAAACGCTATGGACTAAACCAAAACATTTCGATTTAAACTCTATTTGAGATGTGAGTTGTCCACATTTCTCATTACGACCAAATTTTTGTGTAATACCAAATGTGTATGTACAGACAAACTCTGAGGGTGGTCCGGAAACTCCGTCCCCAGAGCTGACCACAGCGCAGAAGCGTCGCATCCGGCGGAAGAAGCTCCAAGCAGCCCGCACCGCTCCGCCTTGCCACCAGCCAACCATCAGCCTGATCGACAGCATCCGACGAGACATATCCTTCTTGCAAGCCACTAACAGCTCCCTAGTACTTGAAATAGACTCTCTACCTATCAAATCTAAATGCAAAGGCGACCATAAACACACATCTGATAAAAGTACAATAAAACCGGTTGAAATAGATTCTCTATCCACCAAATCTAAATGTAAAGGTGAAACAAGTGGGACAAGCCTTAATTTAGATAGAATGTCGTCTACAGAGAAATCTCGTGAAGAAGTCAAAGCTGCCAGGGAGGCTAAGAAACTAGCAAAGCAAAAAGGAAAGAAAGGAGATGATGTAACAAAAGATACAAAAGCTGTTGAGGTTAAGGAAACAAAAGTTATTGTTAAAGGCAAAGATGAAGTTGATAAGGCTGTTATTACACCTAACAAATCCATAGGTAAAGATAAAATAGCTCCTAGTAAAGGGGAGGTAGGGAAAGATGTTAAAGTAGAAGTGAAAATAGTAGATAAAACTGAGACAGTTAGTGAAGTTAAATCAGAAACTGATGTTGAAGGTAAGTCTAAAGAACAGGTTTTGGCTGAAAGAGCTGCCAAAAAGGCAGCAAAGCAGAATAAGAAGAAAGGGTCAGAAGGAGATGCTCCTAAAGCGGATGAAAACATGACTGTCAAGGATGTGGTGAACACACTTAAGGATATTGTAAATGTGGCTAAGGAGGTCCAAGATGTCACTGCCAAAGTGCAAGCTATACATTTGGAGGCTGCCAAGGTAAATTATTATCTATTGAATGTTATTAACTTTTTGACTATAGGATGGTTAAGTCGTTCAATTTTTGAAACCAATGAACTTGCCAACATGATTTATCTGGCTTTTTTTTCTTATTTACTGTCTTTTCACTTTCTATCAAGCTATTATTTTTATCTTCTACACATTCAGCGCCACGCGCTTACTGCCGAGCCATACCCGCCGCGCCGTCTCGCATTTTGCTCTACATTTTAACGACATATTGTCGTCGTCGGCCTACGGCGCGCGTTGCGAGATAACGACAGGTTGTCGTGCGTGGCGATGAATGGGTTAATAAATATCCATTGTCTTCCATTGTCATGTATCATTTTCATCCAATTTAAGCCTAAAACTTAAAGAGCGTAACCTACCGGCTTAGCACAGCAAGGTGCGAGAAGAGATAGATAGACTATATCAGAATCATCAAAAAATGATAGTCTATTAGTTACACGCGTGTGTCATCTCGCGCGTATTGCCTACAGATCAAGAATATGTCCAAATTATGGTCTATGTGCCCTTATTGGGAATGCAATCGTTGTATTTATGTATCTTCCGTTGTCCACAGCCAGAAGAGTCAGGCAAAAGCAAGGCGGAGCTGAAGGCCGAGCGGCGAGCCAAGCAGGAGGCCCAACGGGCGGCCAAGGCGGCGCAGAAGCCCGCCGACAAGCCCAAGGAGCCCCCGCCCAAAGCCACAGCGGCCCCTAAGGACAAGGTACGAGACACAGTTCGTAGAAAGTTTCCAAAAGGCTGGATTCTAAGTATGACTTATAAAGTCTTAGTCTAAGCTATTGGTAATTGGAACTTCATGAATGTTTCATTCAACAGGAGAACTCCCCGAAACCGAAGACGCTGGACCGCGCCAAGTCCAAGCCCCAGGTGGTGCAGCGGGTCAACTGGTTCCAGCACCTGTACGAAGAGGCCGACAAGGAGGCGCTGCAGAAAATTGCCATTAATTCCAAGTAAGAGTAGTAGAGAGTACTAAGTTCGTATTAGCTTTTGCCCGCGGCTTCGCTCGCGTTAAGAAGTATTTTAGGGAAGTGGGGGGTTATGAAAATACAAAAAGTAGCCTATGTCACTCTCCATCCTTTTAACTATCTCCACCCAAAAAATCACGTCAATACGTCGCCCCGTTTAGCCGTGAAAGACAGACAAACAAACAAACACACTTTCCCATTTATAATATTAGTATGGATTGAGCATAGAGGAAAAAGCCACTAGAGAGACAACGCAGGCCACCCAGTCCCGCAAAGCATTAGTGGCATGACACTTATAAATGTTAACCGTCACTGTCACAGAAACTGTACAGAGCCAATAACCATAGAGGAAAAAGCCACTAGCGTTACGCGCGGTCTTGGGCCGGCCAATAAGAGCACAGCTTTATAATAGTGGCATAAAAATTGGGCATATATTATAGCCAGTCAGTCTGTTTAGTTTACTAGTCTCTTCAACGACACTTCGTTAACACATTCACGACCAAGTCTAAAATCAAAACATCTGCGCGGAACCGAGTAGTCTATAGCTAGTACAAAATGAACACGGCTACCGGGTTCTCGGTATCTCGCGAATGTTACGAAGAACCCGGGAGCCGGGTCCTTGGTTCTGAATGTGTTGAGCTTTTTTTGGTGACACTGAAACACACTTTGTGATCACTGAAAACATAAGCATATTGTGTTACTTGCAGCCTCCACCCGGCCATTTTGAAGTTAGGCGTGCAGCTGTCATCGCGCGTTGTAACCGGTTCCAACGCAAGATGCATCGCGTTGTTGGACGCGTTGAAGAAGGTAAGGTTACCACAGTTAGCACATTACGTGCCATCCATAGTGTTGGTCTCCACTAGAGCACTTTTCGAACCCATCGGCTGTGCTCTACGTGCAATGTTGCCACCGCTATGTCATTCATTTTTAACCGACTTCAAAAAAAAGGAGGAGGTTCTCAATTCGTCGGGATTTTTTTTTATTATTTTTTTTTATGTGTGTTCGCTGATTACTCGAAGACGCCTGGACCGATTTGGAAAATTCTTTTTTTGTTTGTGTATGGGTATAGTTTCCAGGTGGTCCCATTGCCAGCATATCTTGATCTGATGATGTAATATGAGGGAAATCGAGGGCAACCCTCAAATTTTATTGGCACAGGTAATGTTTTTAGTACATTTTTCAAAGCTACACCAGTATTTACGTCTGGCAGTAAAAAAAATATGACTGAGCTGATGATGGAAGGTCAACTCCTTAATGCTTAGGAGTTAAAGGATAATTCTTTCAATACTGAATGCACCTGCAGACTGGAAATTATAATTTCAGTAATTAGTGAGGCCTGCTGGTGATGGAAGGTCACCCTCATTATTAAACAAATGCTTTCAGTATAGCCCAAATTTGAAGTCGGTTTTTTTTGTTTAAAATTATAATTGTACAGGGTGGCCGGGTATTGACTGTAAATCTTTTCCACAGTGGTCGGATATCCGACCACTGTGGAAAATATAGGGATTTTCAGACGCCTATATAGGCGTCTGAAAATCCCTGTAAAATATATCCTGATAATTTTAATTATTGACCTTGTGGGAGACAATTGTTTCATCGCTTTTCACCCCATTGCGGCCTGTGTGTTTTACCTGACTTACGCTTATGGCCATAGGTATGTCCCCTCAGCCGACGTGGACGCACCTGCAATTAAATCGGCATGGCGATACTACGCGGTAGACTTAGAGCCGGAGTACAAAAGACTGGAGAATATTTTCGACTTTTGTTTTTTTTTTACATTAAAATTCCAGGAATAAAACTTTACTGGAGTTTTCAGATGCGTATACCCGTCCACTGGTAAAAAAAAATACCGACGATATCCGGTACACTATACTATTGAATTGAAGAGTATTGTACAGCAGTCGGGTTCATAAATATATGAGCAGACAAATGCCAAATATGTAAACTTTTGTACCTTATTGTCAATGTCATAAAGGTGTACAGATATTTTTGAACCCTCAGTTTTGCTCATATACAGTGGTGGACAGATAATTAGAAACACTCCATACAATCACGTAAACAACCAACATGAACTAGCGGTAGTAGTAAAAGAAACATAAATAAGGCATAATTAATTATGCAGTAATGTAGCCACAACATTAAAATATGTATACAACGAAAAAAAAGACAACAGAATTTTATCATTTTGCTGTAAAGTTAGTTTATACATTGGTAACTTGAATTTCCGTTACTGGCCAAACGGACACATAATTAGAAACAGGGTAACTAACATACTTTTTTTCTTTCGTATAATTAAAAATAACCCTTTTATTACACTTGTGGTGGCAATTACACATCACCTTTAGTTTGGTGAGTAGTAAAATTGTGTTCAAAATGGGGAAAAATAAAAGTTATAAGGTGTCAACTCGCTAAGTAAATGTAAGTCCGTGTTTGGTCCGAAAGAGGACATAGAAAAGAGTTGTCGACCACTTTAAATGCTATCAGATCCATTGCAAAATAGACGGAACTACTGAAAACTAAATTAGAAAGACACACGCAACGAAAAAATCGCCCAGAGAAGATTCACTTATTTGCTAAACCAGACCCGTTCATAGGCTCCAATGAAATTTGAAATGAGGTTTTCACGTCATATGACCCCAGAAACGTGAAGTGAAGACTAGTAGCCAGTCGGTTAGTTGAAGTGAAACTATATAGGAGGGTTTCCCGAAACGTACCGGTCCTGCAGAACAGTAAAGAGAGATGAGATAGTTATTTACGAAAAAATACAGCAAGTTGACAGTTCAGGAATAGACAAAAAGTTTTACTTTCAGATGAAACTAAAATCAAAATGTTTCCACCACCATGCTTAACCATACTTTTGTGTATTTATTATTGAAACCATGGTTTGGTAGACGTTTAATGTAGCGTTTTCAGACAGAATTCACCATATTATTTTTAGTTTCATCTGAAAATAAAACTTTTTATCTGAGTATTCCTATATTGTCCACTTGCTGTATTTTTTCGCAATTAATTATCTCATCTCTATGTTGTTCTGTAGGTAAGGTACCTTTCGGGAAACCCCCTCAAACAGTTTCGTTTCATCTAACTGACTGGGTACTAGTCTACACTCCACGTTTTTGGAGTCATGTTATGTGTAAACCTCATTTATAATTTCATTGGAGCCTATAAACGGGTCTTGTTCAAGAGAAGATTCGCTTACCGTACGATAAGCGAATCTACTCTGGGCGATGTTTTCTTTGGGCGTGCATTTCTAATTTGGTTTTCAGTAGTTCCATGTCTTTTGCAATGGTCGATGGTATGAAATACCTTCTTATGGTGCATCCTAAGTGATTGACGATTCTTTTGGATGTCCCCTTCGGTCCAAACGCGGATGTACAATTACTTAGCGAGTTAACGCTTCATAACTTTTATTTTATTCCCATTTAGAACATAATTAACTGCTGTTGTAACTGAAGTTGATGTTCATTGCCGCCAAAAGAGTAATAAAAAGGTTTTTTTTTAATTATTCAAAAGAAAAAAGTATGTTTGTGATCCTGTTTCTAATTATGTGTCCAAACAGCCAGTATCAGAAATTCAAGTTATCAATAAATAAACTCATTTTACACTAAAATATAAAATTCTGATGTATTTTTTTTCATTGTACGCATATTTTAATGTTGTGGCTACATCGCTGCATAATTAATTATGAATTATTTGCGTTTCTTTTGCTACTACCGCTAGTTCATGTTAATATTTTTGTGATTGTATGGAGTGTTTCTAATTATCTGTCCACCACTGTATTAATGAACTCGACTGTACAGTCAAGGACTTTAATTCATGAGCCACCATGGAATCAATTCACAGTAAACGTCATAGTGACATCCCATTAATTATCAAGGGACATCGTAATGATTTTTTCTTTGAAAAGGTTCTATGCTGGCTCATGGATTAAAGTCCTTGACCTTACCTATATTGTGTTGAGTGCCTACACTAATATTATAAAGAGGAAAGATTTGTTTGTTTGTATTTTTGTATGTTTGTAGTGAATAGGCTCAAAAAGTACTGGGCCGATTTAAAAAAAAAATCACTATTAGAATGCTACATTCTTCCGAATTGACACAGGCTACGCTTCATTTTGAAAAAAATAGAGATCCTTGGTAATCGTCAATAATGTAACCAAGGGTGTAAAAAAATCATTAAATACAATTTCGAGATCCCTTCTGTGTTGCCCCGAATTTAACGCGAGCGTAGCCGCGGGCAAAAGCTGGTATATTATAAGAATACTGTATATTATGTCCAGATGGTATCAGACTACACGTTGCCAGCTCGCACCGAGTACGCTCGCGGCCTAGAGGCCCACTTAGCGGCCAGCTTAGAGTACTTATGGGCGATGCGGCAACCCACGGCTTCGCAGACCAACGCGGTCAAGTTCTTCAGGCACCATCTCACGCAGTTGCCGCACAACGTCGACGAGTTTGACGTGAGTTATTGCTGAAATGGTAGGGCCTTTTGATTCGTCTGGATCGCTGTCAACATCTTGCATGTTAATCTTTCTGTGAAGCATTTTTGTTGTTCAGACATTTCAATTTAACAGTGATATTGGTTTAAGCCTGTCAAATAAAGCGATCGTGATGAAATAGGTATTAAAATGAAAGAAACATCGTGACAGCTATTTTGTAATTTACACCCTTAAAACTTACCTTCCAAACTGGATTCAAGTGGAAGCGGGCTTGAATGTCAAAATCAAAATCAAAATTTTATACCTACATAAATGTAACTTGGCCGTAAGGAGCTCTCATACATGTCTTTTAAGTCTATGGGCGCTTGTGCACTACCATGAATTTTCCGGTCCGGCCGTCCGGTTTTTCAAGGTCTCTCGCGCCGTCCCGCTCACGTCAATACAATTTAATGGAAGAGCAAGCGAGACGAGACCTCAATGAAAAAGCCGGACCGTAAAATTCATGGTAGTGCACAAACGCCCTATCAGTGCTCAGTAAATACTTTGATTTCCAAGAAGAAAGTGCCGCAGGAAACTTGGCACAAAAATATCATCATGGCAAGGTTTATGCCGACCAAGAAGTAAAAATAAATTAGAGCTCATGTCTAAACAATATCATTAGCTATTTGAACACCTTGAGCTACAATCTCCCCTTGAAATACATGACCATATCCTATGACTTACATTACAAACTGGATCCGCCTTTTATTTGTTAGTCCAGTGACTATACTAAAGTTCTGTTGGCAGGCCAAAAAGATTCTGCATGAAGAGATTGACCGATACATCCACGAGCAGATCGACATGGCGGGAGAAGCCATCAGCATCGCAGTCAGGCAGAAGATCAACGATGGAGACAAGATACTCACTTACGGATGGTAAGGCAAAGATAACATGGATGTGATGTGTACTGAGTACATACGGCGTTAAAATATAGCACGGACTCTATTAGAAAATAAAAATAATCCAGACAAAATAATGTCCCACTGCTGGGCACATGCCTCTTCTCAGTATGAGAGGGCTTGGGCTGTAGTTCCCATGCGAACGCAATGTGGATTGGAAATTTCAAACACAACATTTAATTACTTCGTCGCTGTGTGTAGGATTTCTCATGATGTTTTTCTTCATCGAGTAGCTTGTGGTCAATAAACTTTCGTAGGATTCTAAACGAGAACAAATTGTATTATTTTACGCCAACATTTTCGTAAAATTATCGCATTAGGTGAGGTTCGATTAGGTTAAATTTTACGATAATGTGGCCGTTAAATTTTTTTTTGTCTCTCGTTTAGAATCGTATGAAAGTTTCCTAAGTAGGTAATTTATATTATAACCTTACGGATTTTGTTATCTGTCGGTGATATATACGTGTAATTCTATAAACATATGTGCTTTGTGTTGCCAGCTCATCGCTAATCGAGCGCATCCTCCGCGAGGCGTGGGAGGCTGGCGTGCGCTTCGAGGCTTTCGTGGCGGGGTCCCGCTTACAGCCCGAGGCGCGGCACATGCGGCGCCGGCTCGCGGCCAGAGGCCTGCCTTGCGCGTACCTCGACGTTACCGGCCTCAGCTACGCTATGCAAACGGTAAGTATTAACACTAAAGGACGGTGGTGGAGCAGAGCGGAATTCGAGCGTTGACCCGTTGCTCTCTGTAGCACGCGTGCTGTAATATTGCCCTCACGCTCGCACAGTGCGATGCAATCCTAATTAGAAATACTGGATAGTAAGGGGGTCGCACCGTCAAAAAGATTTAAAAGTATTGGTCTACGGCTACGGCGAGCAGGCAATGGTAGAAAGAGACGGCAATACTTTTACGCCTAAACACGAATAACTTTTACGCATAAAAAGTAAAGTCAACTCCTTCAGGAGTATGAACTATCTACAGGATGGTCGGGTATAGGTACGCGTCTCAAAACTCCTGTGAAGAGTTTTAAAATAAAATTACAAAAATCTGAAAATGTTGCCTAAATAGTTTGTATTCCGGCTCCTAGTCAACGATTTTTAATCGATTATATAAACCGGTTTTTCACGTCCCATCCCTAGGTGAGCAAGGTGCTAGTGGGCGCGCAGGCTTTACTAGCCGACGGCTCGGTGCGCGGCGCGCTGGGCACGGCGCAGACGGCGCTGCTGGCGCGCGCGCGCAACGTGCCCGTGCTCGTCGCCTGCGAGACGCACAAGGTCTCCGCGAGGGTGCAGGCCGCCGCCGCCGATTATAACGAGCTCGGTTAGTGCTATTAGACTTGTACATTAACGGAAACGAGTGTTGGCTACCTTTGTTTTATCAAAAAGCTTTTGAGTTTTGACAGATTGTAACTTGTCATAATACAACGTACAATTCGTACAATTTTAAGTGTTAAATTATTATTTGTTAAATAGACCAATGAATAAAGTTAAATAATGTGTCACTTAGAGGTCGTGCAACAAACAAAAAAATATCACTTTGAACAAGAAGACTAATTACATAATAATTTGTGCTATTTATTATGACGAAATAAAATTGTGAAATTTTAAGCGCCGAAAATTTTTACTCCCAATTCCAACTAAAAATTAAAATTCACCTTTATTATAGTAGTCAAGTGTGAACACGTTTTTCGAGATTATCAAACGTTGCAGACTTTTTGCCTTTGTCATTTGTTTGGGATTATTGGGATTACGTGACAAGAAGAGCGCTACATTAACTTTTTGCCTTTGTCATTTGTTTGGGATTATTGGGATTACGTGACAAGAAGAGCGCTACATTAACCTTTTGACCGCCAAAGACGCCATATCACGTCATCGCAAGTCAGTGCCCGTGACGCCACGACGTTAAATGGTGCGTCGAAGTTATTGCGAAAGAACTGAAATATAAAACGCTGCAACATTTTTTCTAGGTTTACTTTATTTATAGGTAGTGTAAGTTATTTTATACCTAATTTAAATAAAATAATACAGCACCATTCGAAAAAAAACAAGCATTATCTAAGAGCCGACTCACGTCTTTGGCGTTAGGAGCACAGCGTTTCACTTCGCGCCTTGGCGGTCAAAAGGTTAACTTGTTTCCGTGAATGAGGTATAGTACGGGATAGACTGTAGCGCCCTAACGCCACCTATCGCCGAGTAGTAGAACTTCTACAAACTTCATCTACATCTCAATCTCATTTGTGACTTTACCATTACTCACAGGAGACCCGGATGACTTGATAGACAAGTCCGACCCCAACTCCCCCCTCAAGGACTGGCGGTCCAACGGCAACCTGACGCCTCTCAACCTGATGTACGACGTCACTCCGCCCAGCCTCGTCACCGCCGTCGTCACCGAGCTCGCCATACTACCCTGCACTAGCGCTCCTGTTGTCTTGCGGTTTAAATTATCTGAATATGGCATATAAGAGACAAGACCATGACCAATCAATATTGAAATGATTTCGAAACACGTTTTGTAATACAATTGTACAGTTAAGTCAATGAATAAATCACTCTCTGTAACTTAAAATATTTTGAGGTTGGAAGGTTTTTCATGTAATCACTTTCCACCAGAACAGCATAGCTCGTAAAAGAATGTGCTGAGAGAGAAGCATAATCAAGAACTGACAGTGTTGCCCGTGGTTACTGGCTTGTGCCATGAGAGTTGCCACTCCATTAAAATAGTTTTATATAAAAGTATATGGTTTGAATTGAGAATGTGCTGATCTAGTGTACGAGATTACACGCGAGTCTACCTAAAGCCTAAGGTACGCTGGCGTTACTTGCAGGCCCATCAGATCATATGGTGTAAGTTAGAAAGGGAATTTACTTTGATTAGCTGTATTATGTAAATTATGTTTATTGACAAACTCATGGATTTGACTTGGCATTGTAAATAGCGAAAAAATGTTGTCTTATATTGAGTCATAGAGGATAGAACCTATAGAGAAACAATGTTCGCAACCCCGGTCCGCAAATAGTTTGTTGATTTCAACATACTAAACGTCACCGTCACTGTCACAGAAACTGTACAGAGCCAATAACCATAGAGAAAAAGGCACTAGCGTTACGCGCGATCTTGGACCGGCCAATAAGAGCACAGCGATCACTTCAATTGTTTTGCGGAATAATTTCCGAACAACCAAGATGACATTAGTACTCTATAGGTTCTATCCTCAATGTATTGAGTTCAGTACATATACAATGCACACTTCTCATTTAGTCTATGCCCGTTTCTTGACTTGTAAATATTTAGTTTCAAACAGCTCAAATGTTAATTTTGTTGTCAATGTTAAAATCACTAGATAAGCAGACTGCAATGATAATACATATTTTTGTGACTATTCCTGTCTGTAAATGCAGTTTTGTACCCAAATTAGTATATTTATGAAGTAAATAAAACAAATTATAAAAAAAAACCTTTTTATTCTCCATACAATCACACAAAATGCAAGTGAACTAGATATTATATTAAGACTTTTACAAGAACATGCTTATTTACGGTATGGTGATATAAATAATATAACTTAATCTTTGTGCGGATGAGGGTGTTCAGACTTATGAATGGAGAAATCTAATCTTACATAAATAATTACACATAGGAATAACATGTAGAGGAAACCAACCACTAGCAGCGGTTCCTGCAACATGAGGAGACGTGGGAATGTGTACCGAAGCTGGAAGTCTTGGATATGGTTCTCGACAACATTCTTCTTTGTGAACGAAATAACGGGACGGCCCTTGGTGTCCAGGTAGGTATAGTGGAGACTGTCCGGCAGCCTTGTCACTGGGTATGGGAGAATCAACTTAATATTAGTGGTGCCTTCAGGCAGAATAATTTTTGTGACTGTCTCATCAACTTGCATGTCATCGAAGATGTGGTCAATAATTCGCATTTTCAATAAATACTCATTGCCTTGCTGGAACAAGTATTCATAGCTGGGTACGTTGTAGCCCAGAGTATAATGGCTCCTCCAGCCACCAAAAAGAGGGTACCGTGGTCTCAGATCAAGCTCTACAGAATCTTTCTTCACCTTCATGTTGGATGTGGAGATGTTACCATTTGTGTCTCTGTAGTAAACATCGGAAGCAGACGCAGGAAGGAGGGTTTTGTAATTACGCACACTAGCGGGGCCACTGTGATGGTCTTGTTGGTAGTCATAACGTGAGAAAGGCCCTTTTAGTTGGGCACCAGTGTGTTCTATTTCAATCACTTCTTCTACAGCAATGTTGCCCCAGTGCGAAACCTCAATAAGTCGTTCGACTCGCGTCACTGTGAGAAATGGAGAGTTGTTCTTATAATGAATGCTCAATTCCTTTTCGCTGAATGGAGCCGTGTTGGTGTAAGGCCCGTAGACGATGGTGCCGTCTTGCTGAACGAATGGCTTCACCTTTGTGAAGGACTCTACGCTCTTTGTGTTCAACACGACGTTAGTTTTCTGTGACGCTACAGTGTAAGGTGAGAAGAAGTGCAAGTTACCGTTGTATTTCACTAACTGGTCTTCAGCTTGCGTGATAGCAGTCGGGTACGGCAGAATAGCCTTCATGAGCACAGCCTCGCTGTTTATGACGGCTGTGGAGCCGGCGTTGACGCCTTCTTTGAGCTCAACACGCCAAAACTTGACATTATCATAACCTTTCACAGTAGTCTCCGTTAGACGAAGATCTTTGTTGGTGCTGTCCTTGGCACCGATAAAGGCCAGGTTATTCTTCGCTGAACCTTCTATTGCGAGTAAAAATTGTTTCACCGGCAACTTCCCATTATTTTCTATAGTTATCTTAGAAGATATTTTCACGAGTTGCGATGAGACATCTATCGTTCGATCAACATTTTTTATTTTAATCTCATTAGAGATTGTGTCCACAGCGACGCTTTCACATTTTATCAAAACGTAAATTAGAAATATAAAGCAAAACTGTATTTTAGCCATCGCCGGTAACATTTTATCAGAATGTTTGACAACTCAGCGGAAGTACACGCCACCACTTGGAAGGAAATACGTTCGACTCTTTGAGTGAGTTGCCATTTAAAAAAAAGAATCGATTGAAGTGTTCCTAGTTTTGAATCGATTTCATAAAAACCGGCATAATAGCAGAAGTCCAGAAGTGGTTATCTTTGACAGTTCATTTCATTCACTGTTTTTAGATTATTTTATCGTTTTGTCCCCTCACTCAATGACTCATTCAATTCAATCAAATTCCTTTTTTTTTTAGTTCAGTCATAATTTGTGGCGAAGGTGGACGCGTGAGATTTTTTTTGTAATTGACCGTTCACAAGTTTTCAAGTATTATCAAGTTCATCAACTGTGTTCTTAAAAGTTTTGTATGAATATTAATTTTCAATTTAGTCATAGATTTTTTGACTATTACTGTCCGAAGTATTTACGCAAAGTTCTCTCTGGGCTCGGCAGGAAGTTCGTATCCGAGCTATAATCATGATGAGTTTGTTGCTTCGCCTCTCCCTAATTTTAATAGGTAAGCTAGAAGTCTATTGCCTTATAGTTACGTGATTTACACTGCTACTGTGTTAATTTTCTTTTTAAAAAACTTTTTATCCTGTTTCAGTGTTGAATCAAGTAATATCTCCATGCGAAGCTTACGGAAGTTCAGCCGGCAAAGGATCCAGCGGTAAATATGGGGGTAAACCGTACAGCGACCCTATGCGGCCGCAGGCTTTCATGGGTTCATCTGCCGGCATCCCTGGGCACACGGTACCGCGTCGAGGGCTCGGCATTTCGGCCTGGGGTATAGTTATAGTGATTTTAGCTTTAATTTTGGGTGGGATGGGGTTTTACTATTTTTCCATTTGCTACCCCATTTTATGCAAAAAGGAGAGAAACTATGACATGATTCACCTTGAAACTGTAAATGTATAAAGACCCAAATGTATTTTTAATGGTTTATCAATGCAATATCCTTATAAAGTTGAGGGTATTTTGACCTAAATGACAAATGACACTCATTAAGAGTAATTGAATAGGTAATTCCTACATTTGTATTTTTTTTTTCACATTGTAAAGCATATCTTTCGAATTTGAAATGCATTGTCTTATTGTAATGGTTTACTTGCCTATTTTCAAGCCATTAAAGTTATAAAGCCGTTTTATGATGCGTGAGGTCAGACTAACAAAGCTAAAAGGACAGGACACATTAGATTTAATCTCATCATCTGTATGAAGATAACAACTATTACAGACATGGAAGGTTTTTAAACCGGAATTATTTCTTATCTTGTTTAGTGTACAAAAAGTATGAAGGTAATATTTGCCAACTGTTCACACAGTTGTAGTAGTTCCAGTATGCTATTTGTATCTCGAAATATATTTGTAACTAAATCTAGAGTAAGTGAATATTTTTTGTCAAAAAGGTTGTGACGGTGAAGGAAGGAAAACTGTTGACTGGGTGATTCATTCAAGAATCTGTGGTCCAATAAATATTAGTATGTAATATTTTATAATTGTCATGACTAACTAAAAAGTGAGATATCAAAGGGATTTCCAAGTTCCAATTAAGAAAACAATTGTGTTCATCCTTAACTTGTAATGTTATATGAATGAGGATAGTGGAATTTAGTAAATTACTTTTTAACTGGTGCCATATCAATGTTCAACTGAGGGCCCATTCCACTAAAAAAGAATAAAATTGAGTCCTGGAAAAGTCACTCTTTACTTCAATTAAGTAAACCAAATTTTCATGTGAAAAATGTGGGTAGAGTGACTTTTTCAAAGACAAATATTCTTCTTTGGTTAAATTTAGCCCTAAATGCACTAGGCTAATTATAGCATTTCTTTAAAATAGAATTATTTTACGTTTTGTAACCCAAAGCCGTGCCTATATTTACCAAATATTTATTTGGAGAATAAGTTTCCTTATTCTTCACTCTTCGAAAATCAGGAACAGGGCGATTTCGGCGAAAGAGTTATGCTAGTTTGATACTAACTGTTCTGCTTACTTAAAGCATTATCTTGACACGTTTACACGCCTCGCCCTAATTCCTACAGTATTATCTTGATTATTTAGCATAATTACGGACGTAAACAAACTATAAAGACTGTAATTTTGACAACTTTTGTTGTACATTTTCTAGGTTAAGATCTCTTATCGTAAGTGAAGTGCTCAAATAAATTATTCTTTATATCTACTGACGTTTTTATCTGAATCAGTTGCAGGTGTTTTGGCTTTACTTTTATCATTAGGTTTACCGACTACACGATAAATCAACTAACAAGTTACTCCTAATGTTTTGAATCATCTACGACAATTTGAACTTTGAACAGATAATTTTATTCTGAATAAGTACTTTCCTTATTCGATGTCTCTTGATGTTACTGACAAAATACGGTTGTAAGTACCTTACCTATTAACCTTTTGACCGCCAAAGACGCGATATCACGTCACCGCAAGTCAGTGACCGTGACGCCACGACGTTATATGGCACATCGAAGTTATTTCGAAAAAACTGAAATATAAAACGCTTCAACATTTTTTCTAGGTTTACTTTATTTATAGGTAGTGTAAGTTATTTTATACCTAATTTAAATAAAATAATACAGCACCATTAAAAAAAAAACAAGCATTATCTAAGAGCCGACTGACGGCTTTGGCGTTAGGAGCACAGTGTTTCACTTCGCGCCTTGGCGGTCAAAAGGTTAATTAACTACTACTCTAGTTAATTCTAATCTACCAATACAAATGCGGAAGTTTGCTACTCTTTCACGCTAAAACTACTAAAAAACGGCGAATTCTCCACCGAGCTCGCGTTTTACAGCGCAGCTTACCGTTGTTTCCATGACACTTAGGCTGCCCTCCGCAATATTTTGCGTGGAGTCTGCACACTATTCATGTCATCACA
This sequence comes from Adoxophyes honmai, assembly GCA_005406045.1. Classification (NCBI taxonomy): domain Eukaryota; kingdom Metazoa; phylum Arthropoda; class Insecta; order Lepidoptera; family Tortricidae; genus Adoxophyes; species Adoxophyes honmai. The sequence continues at coordinate 158,275 of BHDV01028809.1, forward strand.
GCTCCTGGAGGAACGCGAACGGATACTTAAGTTGCCAGCAACCTCTTGGAGCGACCCCGGTATCCCGAGGTGCTTTGGCTGTAGTCTGCCACTCCGGAACACTAATAGAGTGCGTGGCTGTATCGTCCGTATCCATCCTACTAATATTATAAATGTGAAAGTTTTTGAGTATGTTTGGATGTTTGTTACTCTTTAACGAAAAAACTACTGAATAGATTTTAATGAAACTTTACAGTAATGTAGCTTATACACCAGAATAGCACATAGGCTGCAATTTATAAAGATTGTTTGAATTTTCCAAAATATGATGATAGGAAAAATAGTAGGATTCCCCAATTTTCAACGTAAAAAGCTATAAATTGGCATGGGGGCTGTGGCTAACAAGATCTCTTCTGTGTTACCCCGAATTTAACGCGAGCGTAGCCGCGGGCAAAAGCTTGTGTGATAAAATCGTTTATTGCAAAATAAAAAATACATAATTTTACTTGAACTAAGCTAGCAGATTCTATTCTACTGTATAAATATTATTTATCCGACTTAAATCCATGAAGTTATTATACAAAATACCTAATCTTCACACGAAACTTTAACAATCGTTAATTAGTATTCCTAGGAAAAACCGCAATAGTTGTACATTTTAAGAAGCCAATTAAGGTCGTCTACATTGCCCGAGTAGCCTTGCGAGGTATCTGACCGCGGCCTCACTTTAACTTTATGTTAATGATCCATTGTTTTTGGCTGAGCACGTTAACTTCAACTTTATAGCTAGTACCTAATTTATTGTGAAGAAAAGAGCAGCCGAATGCCCAACTAGGAATTAACAACGTCTTTGCCGCGCGTACATACCTAATCACTTATCTTGCATCTTATCTAACTATACTGTGCTAAAATTAACCGTTAAACTGTCTCATGTAACGTTTCGTGTGTTATGTCTAGTCCATTTTGGAATTCAAGTTCGTGTATTGTTGCCACGTTAAAACTATATAATTCATTGTTAAGTTTTGGCAATTTTGCAATTACTATGATAGAATTGGCTCGAATTGGGCGGATGCAGTTTGGCAGTTAGCGCTGCTCCGTAACTAGGCTACGCGTGCTAGGAAAATAAATGAAAGATATAAATTATATAGTATAAATTTATTAGGAAAAGAATTTCACATTCTCGTAAAGTTATCTAAACCTGACTGCACTGTTATAGTAACATTAAATATTAATTATAATTACGATACAATTTATTACAGTATGGAAGATTAGCGGAAATATACCACCTTTTCTAAAGATACGATATCCAGGTGACTCAGTTACAAATAAATACAAAAAAATTCGTAGCAATTATGACACAAAATTTATCTTGGAATTAGATAACGGAGTTACATTATAGTACTATGGTTTATCTTTATAAATAAAAATACAATCATCGTTCTGACCATTCATACACAATCTTCTAGGAATAAATGCACGAAACAGTAGGTACAAAATTGTGATGTAGATATGTCACTGATATCAGCAAAACGCAGATCATTCTAGCTGTGTTTGATGAATGAGTAATTAAACAAATAAGCTAGAGAAGCATGCATCAAATTAAAAATATTGTCAGTCTAAAAAAATTCACTAGCTAATTGACCAGTCTGACAAATTTTGAGATTAGATGACACAAACACATATCAAGAAGTTAAGTACTGCTATATTTGCAAAAAAAAAATTGAGCAGTAGAATGTCACTTTTGGAGTAGTAAAAGCCTGTAGAACGCTAAACACTTCACTGTACACTACACATTTACACAACACTCCAGCTGTAAAAGGGGCGCAGCCCGTACTAACTGGGACGGTTACTCTTGGCCATATAAACTGAAACATTGACTATTCAGACTGCAATTTGGTTTCGTTACGTACTTACAATCTGTTGTAGGCAAGATCTAGGTTGTAAAGCAACGCCATTGGAGCCAAGAGTAACGCCCAGCACACCACTCTCTAACTAATTTTTTTTTCATCCCGGAAACATGACAGCGAGAAAAGTGGAACAAAATCATGCCGCATTATAGACTGTATGTACATGACTAAATGACTGTCGACTAAAAGCCTAGATTTTTTTTAGGGGAGCTTTGCACCTGTAACTTTTACTGACTTACGTAGGGACGCAGCTATCTCTAAAGAGATATGAGTATTGCTATCTCATTCTAACTTATAACTGTGTCCTTAAGTATAAGCCTGGCTTTAGGATTCCACCCCTTGCTGCTTTGGAAACACGCATAGATATTGTTTGGTATTACATAATTTTGTGTACTAATTAATTCAAGCTCAGTCAAGGATTTTTGTCTACATACCATGGCAATTTCACTAGCTGTCACAACTGATTGACCGATGGAAGTTAAAAATGTGAAAGGTGGTTACACCATTCCAGTCTCCGGGACGAAAGTGAGCTCACAGTTTATAACTCGTCCTTCTCGAGGTCGACGTCGGAGAGGTCGATGTCTTCTTCCGGGGGCAGCTCGCCGTCCTTGCCGTCCCAGGGCTCCGTGGTTTCTATCTTGGGCATCTCCGCGCCGCGCACCGGCGCCGTCTGCCCTCGCCCGAAGGACAAGTCCCTGGAATCACGAGAGATTTTGAATTTAAGATTTTGCTTGAGGTTTTGGCTTCAGTGAGCGAAGAAGGTTTTATGATGATTATGAATGTTTGCCAGGAAGTGTCGGGTTTAGAATATTACCTCTGTTTCTTTCGTGGATGTCGTACGAGGCGACTACGGATATAGGTTATGGTATTTTAGGCGATAGGCTAGCAACTTGTCACTTCTGAATTAAAAACTTAAAAAAATTTGCTAGATGTCGCAATGAAAGGTTCTAGATTTGTTTATGTAACGTTTCGTGTGCTTTGCAGATCTTACACAAGAAAACAGGTGTGATGTATGATGTTTGTGTAATAGATAAACTTATTCAACATTTTTTTTTTCATTGATCAATTAATCAGTCTAATATTTTATAGTTTTCAAATGAAGTTCAAGGTAGCTCAGGCTTCTCACAGAGGAACTGCTAGTTGTTAACGGCAACCGTCTTCGTATTGACGGCTGAATTAGCTTCTGTCATTCACAATTTTCAGTTTGTAATAAGCGGCTTCTTACTTACTTACTATGTGGTGGCCTGTTCAACCTTAATTTATCTATACTAATATTACAAAGCTGAAGAGTTTCTTTGTTTGTTTGAACGCGCTAATCTCAGGAACTACTGGTTCGAATTGAAAAAATCTTTTTGTGTTAGATAGACCATTTATCGAGGAAGACTTTATGCTATATAACATCACGCTGCGACTAATAGGAGCGAAGAAACATTGGGAAATGTGAAAAAAAAGAGGGGAAATTAGTAGTCACTATTCCACGCGGACGCAGCCGCGGGCACAGCTAGTAATGTATAATACCCTTACTGACCTGAGGAACTCATTGATGCCGGTCTCAGAGAAGGATCCCCTCAGGGTTGAGAACTTGAGTTTCTTGGCGTTGACGACCGCCATGGCGGGGTAGCCGAAGCCGCCGAGTTCGAGGGATTCCTCCAGACGAGGCTGCGCGCCCGCCTCCGACCACACCCAGCTGGAACAAAGCCATACACGTTAGTCCTAGGAATCTTTACTTGGCAACTACAGGATTACAATATAAGTTACATCGGCAATCCTCGGCCGCGCCGAGTGCTTAAAAGTACCGAATGAAATCGAGTGTATAACCAATTCAATAAAACATACATACATACATATTCTCACGCCTGTATTCCCAAGAGGGGTAGGCAGAGCACATGAATTCAAAAATCCAGTGCCACGTTTAGCAATTTCAAGGTAACCAGATGATTAAACGTGATATTGCAGTGACAGGTTGCTAGCCCATCGCCCACAATACCCTAACCCTTTCCCAGAGTCGACTCGTACGACACCCACGGGATGAAATGGGGAGGTACTATTCTAAACCGGCACCATACGGCCTAATTCAATAAAAGCCTCATTAGTTTTAGCATAAAGTAGAATATGCAATAACAGATGAAATCTTTCTTTCTCGCTCATGGTATCTCGCAATATGGCGAGCGCCGGAGTTGCCGGCGTCGGGCGCAGTTTACTGGCCAATGACCGTTAAAGATTCCGCGCAATAGCAATCTAAATATTATTCTACTTTCCTTAACCCCTTTCTTTTGAATATAGACCCTTTTAGCATGAAACGATTGGTCCATCAGAGTGTAGTAAAACCCCATCCCGACTCACCCCCACATCTTGCTCTTGTACTTGTCGCCGAGCCGCTTGAGCGTGGCGATATAGTCGTTGCGACACGCCGCGTTGCAGTCCAGGATGTGGGGAAGGACCGACACTACGCACAGGGGCTTGTCGCTGCACGCCTTCATCGTTTCTGGGTCCACGATCTGGAAGAAGAGAATTATATTTTAATGTTGATCAAGAATGTAATGTACGATATCATGTGAAAGAGGACACACGACTTCAACTGGTGCTCTGTTCGTCCTCTTTCGTATAATTTTGAACATTACAACTGATACAGCCACGGCATGCTTCCGGTGTTATTGCGTTTGTACCTTTAGAGTGGGTATAAAGATAGCAAAATTTCGTAGTTTTCCATAAAAAAAATTCGTTACTATTGAAATTTTAGTTACGCGCCTCAAGTATTTTATTCGTTAACTCGACAACTATTCACGTTTATCAAATATTGCAAATAAATGCACTGAGACTCAACTACATTTCGATATGGTTTTTGAATATTTAGCGTAATAATTATGAACTATTACGAAAATGAAAAAAAAATATCTCAAAATCAGAGATCAATCAGAGGCCTATTTAAATAATCATATTTTACATTAAAGTTTACTAGTTTAGACCTACACGGTCAATGTCTAACTAGAAATAGTGTCAGTTTTGTTTTTCAAAATATACAGTTTTTCTTTTTATTGATATAGATGGCATGGTCCCTAAGATGAAATCTTCGTCATACTCATACAGATCGATCTAAATGAGTCACACTATATTTATGTATAAAGTACCATCAAACTAATTGAAGACCGGAAGGGAATCTTTATTAAGTTTATTGTGGCATTCTGCAGTGGATCGCAAATCAATTGGTTCCACTGTAACATGACATAAATACAACATATGCACGAAATCGATATGTTTACAGCATTTCACAACTGCAATACGCAGTGGCGTTTTATTGCATCCCCGTGTATTGGCACAAACTCTAAATTATATTTCGTCCTAAGTGGTATTGTTATCGTACGTTTCTCGGCACAACTGTTTTCCCTCGCATTGTATTGTTTGTGCATCTTCACAGTCACAATATTGACATCACATTGTGTCAATAGGTGTTGAATGTAAGTATTGTAGTTGAGTTGTGGACCCGCAAGAGTTTAGGTCGTCTGTTACGAATTTATTTTCAGCGAGTTTGATAAGAAAGTGGTTCAGACAGTTAAATTTTTAAGTGAGGAAGGTTAAAAGTGAAGTGTTGTTGTTGTGAAAAAGTATATGTATACAGTTTTTTACTGCTTTATCTTGATGATGCGTGCACTTCTTAATCACAAAAACTCATTGTGTTTAACAATCATTTCAATTAATTTTCATTAAATCCTGATAATATTTCGCCCTCTTTGTTGACACGATTGCCAACTCCTGTAGCAACCTGTCACTATAGTTAGTACCACTTAACTTTTTTCTTTGTAACTAATAAATTATCCCACAGCTAGACAAAAGCCTCCACTTTTTCTTTCCACTCGTCACTGTTTTTAGCTAAATCTGTGTGTCAGCTAAAAAGTGACTACCTGATATCATTATTTATATCAACTCGGAAACACCAAAAAAAAAATTACAATTGTTGTATGGGAGCCCCCCTTAAATATGTATTTCATTTTACATTTAGTACATGTTGTTATAGCAGCAACAGAAATACATCATCATCATCATCATCAGTGAAAATTACAACTGTCAAGCTATCTCCGTTCTTGAAATACAGCAAGGTGACGGACGGACAGCAAAATCTTTGGTAATAGGTTCCTTTGGGTACGGAACCCTAAAAACATGCCGGAAGCTTCTACGAAACGTGAATATCATTGTTATGACTGTACCTGAATGATATCCGGCGCAGGCACGTTCTCAGCGAGCTTCTCAAGCGCGAAGGTAACGATGTCGCCGCTGGTCCGGCCGCCATTGTAGTCTTCGACCGAGTCTGCGCTCTTGCGGCCCGACGGGAACAGCTTGATGGTCGGGTAGCCCTGGACTTGGTACCGGGACGCCATCACCTGGTGAACCGTCGCGTCCAACGCACCCAGCTTCACCTGAGGACGATACAATCACATGGTATAATGTTTCAAATTCATTGCGGGTTAGCCTACTAAAGGCTGGTAGCGGAGCACACCGAAATTCGAGTGTTGGCCCGCTGCTATCTATCTCTGTCGCACGCTTGCAGTTTCCTCATCGCACTTGAGCACGTGCGTCGCACTGTGCGAGCGTGAGGGCAATATTACTGCACGCGTGCGACAGAGATAGATATCAGTGGGTCAGCAATCGAATTTTTCTGAGATTTGCGACGGGCCTTTAGAATCTATAGAGAAGCCTGACCACTTAAATTTGAGGCTCAGGAGCTAACTTCTTATACATGGTGCTCGTGAGCATTGCGAGAGATTTCAACCACGAATTCCAGAGGCTATAAGAAGTAATAAATGTTATATGAA
>BHDV01028809.1:167727-218264 GCA_005406045.1 Adoxophyes honmai
GATTCTAAAGCCCCCTTAATAGTTTTTACTTAAATATCTTTCATGTACAGACTTTCGACCCTCTCTTGCTTTATTATATGTATATGTATAGATAACAATCCGTTCTGTTATGAGTGTTATGACAGACTTCATAAATGAACAAACAAAGCTAACAATGACCAAAAAATGTAATCATATAATAGGGCACCTATTTGTCCGTCACTCATCGACGAACTGCAAATTTTGACAGACAGACAGAGTGACCTTCCCAGTCATAACATTAGTAAACATTTGTCATGACATCATGGCAAGTGCATGTAAGACGACACGCCATGCACCGAAATGAATCGATTCAGTTGATAATTTCCTTATTTTTACGACAGAATTAACCACAACGAATGGGGGTGACCGTACGTGATTAGTTCTCTCGCGCCTATTCTCGACTTTAGCAAGGCATTCATTTATCAGATGGGGTCGAAGGTGGACCATTTTTATGTGGTCTGTGACTTTTGCTGTGGTAATTGATGATATTACTACATGTGGCAGAAGATAGGTAAAAAGGGAAAATGTGAAAATCCAGCTTAAAACTATGGAAAGCTTTTGGAAATTTGGGAGAAGGTTAGGTGAGTTCATTCACAGCTGGTCCTTATCACGTTGAATGCCATGAAGAAGACAGTGTGTCCGATAGCAGACTGCCCCTATCACGAAACGTTCATAAAACGCCAGTGTGTTTTATCTGTACCTACAATATTTTGGTACCATCCCCTACAAATTCTAGTCTTTTCGATTATTTTCGTGCCAAGTGACTAGACTGTATAGTAGGAACAGCACGGGTCCACGGGTGTTAAATTCAATCTATCAATGGTTTATTTTAATTCTTCAAGTGGCAATGTGTCGTTTCACGGCGAGCACCCAATTAACCACCAATGAGGGGACCCCGTCGGACATAGACTAGTGAACTCGACTGTTATAATTTTTAAGCAAATAAATGACTGATCTTATAAAATACGGACAAATCACGTTTTAAATCGAGTTTAGCTACACATGTTTCGGGCAATTCGTAGCCCTTCATCTAGGAACCGCAGCGGGTGCCGCCAAACGCGCCACCGCTCTATTCGCGCGAATTAAAACGTGAGTTATCCGTATTTTATAAGATGATTGAGTCTCACGGTAGATGTACAAATAAATGACTGATTATTGGTTTTATAGGTACCTTGCCCTTCAGTTCCGAGGCAGCCTTGGCCCATTGGGGCTCCAGGTTCTTGCAGTGTCCGCACCAGGGCGCGTAGAACTCCACCAGCCACAGGTCTTCGCTGTCCAGCACCAGCTCCTTGAAGTTGCTGTCCGTGAGGGTCACCACGTCCGACTGGAAAAGAAGATGGGGTTACATCATGATATCAAATGTTCACCTGTTTACTGAACATAGGCCTCCGTGCAGATTTATATAGATTGTACATAGTTGCCTAAGTTGGAAGTCTTGGTGGATGTCCTATAGCGTTTTTAGATAAGGCAAAATACTTTTTTACGGCCCGACATGGTAGCAACTAAAAACGTACTGATTATGGAAGCAGTGTATAGAGGGTTTTCAGGAAAAAAAAGTGTACCTGTTTGCCTTAATTACAGGTTTATGTTTATGTTAGATGGAATAATAATGATAAGAGAATGTGTGCTGAAGTTCTTCCACAGGCTAATTGAATAAAAAAGCATTAACCGTATCCTCTCGCCTACTAGCCAAGCTAGCGCACAAAAAAGCATTGTGTTGTGTAAGCTTAGATCACTAGCGTTTAACCGGAGACATAGTTTTCTACCCTCACGTTAGTGTGATATTTTATGGTTTTATCTAAGCAGAGCAGGGATCGGCAACCTACGACTCGCGTAACATATGTACACAGTTTTTTTTTTGCGAAACTCTGGTTCTATAGTTTTAAACTTAATTTACGTAAATACTATTTACTGTTGACAAGAAAATATTGTTCTTGAAAACTGTGAAATTTTGACACTTCTAATTTTTTTACTCTTCGGAGTCTAATGATTGCAGACTCCTGCCGGCTTAACAGGACAGGGCGCGAGTAGAGCTGCGCGCGAGATAGACTATACCTGTCACTGTCCAACTAGAGATAAAAGAAAGTAACGGGTAGTCTATCCCAACTCGCGTGTGTTCCTGTGCCACGCCTACTGAACTATACTTTAGACCTTTAAGTACTTAAAAGATGGTAAACAATCTTGACATGTCTTTTTATTGAAATACACAGTCTAATAATGTAAAATCGTTACACTATACAATTCAATTCTGATAGTAAATGATTTTTTCATACCTAAATTGTAAAATGTAAAGATTTTGATTTATAAAGTGTATGTTTAAATAAAAAGACACGTCAAGATTGTTTACTATCTTTTAAGTACCTAAAGGTCTCTAGTATAGCTAGCGGAATCCCTCAGTCTACAATGAACTTACATCAGTGCATAGAGATTCAATTCATGTATTGCGCTTTATAATTTTGTATAACTTTTATGCCTTAGCTTTTTATCTCTCTAGGCATCGAAACAGCAAACCGTTATGGTTAAAGATAATTGATCCGACGCTTTAACATTTTTTTTGTAAAACTTAGCGTGCTACTCTACTACAACTATACTATAGTTAGCAGGAGGGGTCTAAACGCAGTTTATAATTACAACCAAAACCTTTAAAAAAAGGGTTGCGCGAACGTGCGCCTACGCTATTTACTCGCCTACAAACCGCCAGTGTGATAAGGCTCTTATAATCATAATAACAAAAATGCCAGAAAGAGGTCAGTACGACTGTGGCCTTTCGATATTTATAGCTTACGTGTACTTTGCGTATAGGCATTCTAAAAGTAAAAGGGGCGTGGGTGGCTCAATCCGTAGGCGCGCAAAATACGTGGAACAGAAGCATTGAAACAAGCCCGAGTGGGCGAATCGAGGGATTATGAAGCTTAATACGTTGAGAGAAAGTTCTGGAAGATTGCCAAATTTTCGAGTTGAGTGACTCCTACAGTGAAATTGTATTCGAGAGATTCACCTTACCTTCACCAAATCGTGACAATGTGTTCAATTGTTACTTTAACAATCTGCCAGTATTTTACACATAAAACTACCGTGAGACTCACTCATAGTGAAAATTAACGGATTACTCACGTTGTAGTTTACGGGGAAGTCGGCGAGTTACGTAAAAGACTCTAAGCACTTTGTTAGTTTGCTGAGTGACATTCGGATGCGCGATGATGAACTGATGGTAAGCTTTGATGTAACTTCTCTTTTCACCAATGTACCGGTAGACGAGACTTTAAGAATAATATCTGACCTATTGTGTGTCACTGATTTACCTACTGTGTACATGGAGGGGATTGAGTTGTGTTTGAAGAGCGGTTATTTGGTTTGGCGTGGCGAGTATTATTTGCAAGTTGACGGAGTGGCCATGGGTTCGCCGATTGCTCCGGTCACCGCCAACATTTTTATGGAGTGGTTAGAGGAAAGAGCCTTAACCAACGCGACCGTGGTGCCTAGATATTGGTGGCGGTATGTGGACGACATTTTTGCGATCGTGTCAAGAGATGAATTGTCACAGTTTTCAGACTACCTTAACGTTTTGCACAATAAGGTTAAGTTCACGGTGGAGACGGAGAGTGATGGCCGTTTACCGTTTTTGGATGTTTTGGTTTTGCGGAGGCCTGACGGTAGACTAGAAACCACCGTGTACCGTAAGCCAACTCATACGGACCGTTACTTGAGAGCTGATTCACATCATCATCCGTGTCATTTATCCTCTTTGCCGAGAACGTTGATAAATCGGGCCTTGGCCATTTGTGATCCACAACATATAGATCGTGAACTGTGTCACGTGAAGGGTGTGTTGGAAAGTAATGGATACAATTGGAGGCAGTGCAACCGTGTTGTGAACGTGTCAGCTCGTCGGCGGCCAGCGGGGGTTGAGAGGCTTCCAGTGTACTTGCCGTTTATAAAAGGAGTAACGGATAAAATCGGACACTTGTTACGCCGGAGGTATTGCATCAAGGCGATTTTCCGCCCTTATACACAGCTTAGGCAGTTGGTGCGTTCACCAAAAGACAGGGAGCCCCTAAACGGTCCCGGGGTGTATATGATTCCTTGTTCCTGTGGCAAGAACTATATCGGGGAGACTGGTCGGAATGTATCCACAAGGTTGTCAGAGCACATTCGTAGTGTGAGAAAACAGGATGACAGGGGATCGGCTGTGGCTGAACATTCGATGAACTCTGACTCGACTCACTATATAAGATTTGACAAAACAACTGTACTGGCGAGGGAAAGGTTTTTCATTCCGCGAAAAGTGCGTGAGGCCATTGAAATCAGTCGGCATCTGAATTTCAATCGGGATAGTGGTTGGTCGGTTCCCCCGAACTGGAAAACTGTTCTTAATGCTCGTACTACGTCTGTGGTCGGTGTGAACGAGCCTTTAGAGACTGATGTTGTTAGTGTTGTGTGCTACCCGTCTTTTGACAATAATAGTGAATGTGTTAGCGAAAATGTGGGTAGTTGTGAACTGCTGTCAGCTGTGCCTAGTAGTCGCGCGGAAAGAGCGGCTGCACGCAGTGCGCGTCTGTCCGCTGCCGTGGCGCGTAGCTCCAGATGATGGATCACGGATTGATCCGAAACATGTCGAGCTAATCTCGGTATATACAACGTGAGTAATCCGTTAATTTTCACTATAATCTGCCAGTACATTTGAGATCTCAAGAGTGGAAGTTTTGAGTATTTTCATAGCCTTGTTTGCTAAGTTGTGTTGGAACAAATTGAACTGTACAATAAATAAAAGCTACCTTGTTTTTTATTACCCAAAGACCTAAGATGTATTAATTACACAGATGTTTTTCTTTGCTCCAATAGAATTTCACTTTCAGCCAAAGTAAATATTTCGTCAAAGAGCTGTGTTTTATTTGGCCAAAAGGTACTATACATATAAAACTTCTATCTTGATTGGGAAATTGTTTCTCTAAGTCTATTACGGCGCACGCTACTAGAAATTTTATGACATTTCCTACAGCTCAAAAAAATATTTGTCAAAATGATCTCAAGAATAAGCATAAGCAAACCAAACTATTCATGATTCAAACTTTAAAACCTAAAATTTAAGACCCGTAATCGATCCGCGTGTGATTGTGGTGATCGGTCAGTTGGTGACTGGTTGCGAGGTGATTAATCGCTTCACGGGTTGTAACTGTATGCAGGGCCTGTACAATATGCTCCTAAATAAACTTTCGAGAATAATGTCCTGTTCATAAGTAAACAGAGTATCTGACAGTTAATTTATTATGCAGATAAGATAAAATGTCAACGCCCCTTAATCTGATAGCCCACAGAAGCTTAGTTGATTTTTAATTTAATTTTTCCCAGCTACAATAAGAAACAGCTCCTCATTTAAAAACCTTAGAAATCTGTATATTTCCTATTTTTTTGTATAACTGTCTCAATTATTGTCTTTTACAAGTTTCAAGTAAAAATTTGAGTTGAAATTAAGTTATCTTGTTTATTATTGAACATTTAATCTACAACATCTATTGCTCTACGAAATAGAGAAGCTTGTAGCTTATCCAACTTATTTGATTTCTTTTTCAATGCATCTCTAGGCATAGTTTTCTGAGCTGTTGAATGAGATTTCTTTGTCTTAAAATTCTTAGGTGTGATTTTCTGCCCTAATTGCTGCTTATGTGCGATTTTCTGGCCTTGTCTAGGCAGAGATTGTTTTGGAGGCATTTTCTGTCTTAATAATTGTTTAGATGCCATTGTGGGCTTTGCTAAATTTCTAGGGGTTTTATTTTGCGTCTTAAAAAGATGAGGCGCACTTTTCTGTAAGAATAAGTGTCTCGGCACACTTTTTTGTCTGTTTGTAAGCTTAGATGTAGTTTGCTGTCTAGCAACAATTGGCTGTCTTGCGTGTTTTGATGGTATCTTTTGTCTCTTTAGCTGATTATTTACACTTTTTTGTGGTAACACATGCTTAGGTGCCGATTGTCTCAATACATGTTTGGGCACTAATTTCTGCTTGAATACATGTTTTGGTCTACTTGTTCCTTCGTTCGGGATATCTGCGTTTTCATCATTTCTTCCACGAAACAGAAGGTCTTGGAGTGTTTTGAACTTCAACTTGTTTACTTGAAGGTTCCTTGTTCGGTTTTCAGGTTTGTTATCAGTTCTCTGAACTCTTTTCCACGGTATGCGATGCCCAGCAAGTTTGATAAGCTAGTAGGTAATTGAATGTAAATCAAACCAGTACTAATTGCAATTTTATAAGCATGTCAAATGTTTGATATGCTGAAACTAATTTTGATATGAACATGATTTCACAGCAATTATGTATTTACTCTTTGTTCCTTGCACAAGTTTAATAGTAAAAAGTCCATGTTGTTTCACTACATTTTCAAAACAAAATTATCCAAAATTAAGCCTTCTGATGTTGGAACAGTAAAAAATCATGTTTCTGTCTCTCTATTTTTGAATAGAAGCTATCCAAAATTATAGGACATAGGCATACAAAAGGTTAATAAACATGGATCTTTATTGAATAATGTATGGTAAAGAAGTGTGAGGCTACCTATTTGGACACATTTAATTGCAATGAGGGATGTTATTCTGTTTGTAATTGTTTTATTGATTAGTGGTATTTATTAGAGTATTTGTATTGGTTTGAAAGATTTGTACTATAGCAAAGAAGACATACAACTTAAATTAAAATGATATCATATTTGTGTAGTGTCTGCCAATTCCATGTAGACCTTTTGATTTTTGGCAAATAAATAATTCTAAATAAAGAAAACATCAAATCTCTGGGCATAATAATGCAGAAAGTTAAGTACTTACAATAAAACGGCCATTTGTTTTTACATGGTTGAATGCTTCTAAAAGCATCTAATAAACTGTACAAATTAATTTTACATGCTTGTGTATTTTTGTCATCATGCCCTATATTGAAAGTTTATACCGTTTTAACAATTCATCTACCTTGTGGAGGAGCATTACCTTGTCTCCGGATCCTCCGCTTGATTTCTTTCCGAGGTTATCATAAGCTTTATCCTTGGCTGCTTTAATGGCAGCATCGACAAATGCTTCAGCTGTCCTCTGGCCTTGGTATGGGGTGTGTTTACTGCCAGTGAAGATCTTGATTGTAGGGTACCCGGAGACTCCAAACTGCTTGGCTAAAGCTTGGTGGCTGTCTGCATCAACCGCACCAACTTTGATAAGGCCCTGAGGATAATATTTGTGTTATACACTTGGCATGATATCCCATTGTATTTCTGGGTGAAAGTATTGCAATGGGAAATGACTAATCCATCATTAACTAAAGGAGTCAAAGTGAAAGGAAAGTGACTTTCTCAATCAAGATATTTCTGAAGCATAGGTAGACATTAGGTATTAAAGACCCCCTTTATTGCCTAATTTACAATTTAATTACATGATCTGTGGTGCCTTTTAAGGAGTTAAAATATTGGAACATTAATGGAAGCTGTGTTACCGTAGTGAAACGAAAATGGAAGAGGAAGTATTAGATATGTAGTTTTAAAAATTCTTGTAGAAAACAAATTAAGAAAATCGGAGATGGCAGCAGCCACAACTAAGGACTAGACCAGTCCCAGAATAAAGTGCAGCATTGTAGAATTTACTAGTTATTATGTTGGGACATAAAAGGGACAATAAGCGCAAAAAAATTTAAGTTCTGTTGCTGTGTAGCCCACAGCCAGCGCTGTGAGGCACTGGCGTAGCAGCTGCAAAACTTTAGCAGAAAAAGCAGTATGAGTTACTTATTATTAGTGTCCGACCGAAGGTACAAATTTGGCCGAAGCCGAAGCCGAAGCCGATTAATCGGTTTTCATCAAAACCTTCGGCCGAAGCCGAAGCCGAAGCCGAAGGTGTGTTGACCCCATGTTGACCCTAAGAAATACGAGAATTTGCTAATATTAAAAAAAACGGCAGTAATTTATGCGCAGTTTTCGCTTCTAAATCAAATGTGACTATGTTGTTATGTTATGTTGTGTCAGTAATTTATGTAAATAACTGCAAGTAATGCGATCGGGCCGGCGAAACGCTGCTCTGCTAAGCGCTGCGCACTATCCCTCTCGCTCTGGCATCGTTCGTCCAATTTCAAATCACAACTTGCAAACCTTCGGCTTCGGCCAAAGCTTCGGCCAAATTTTGGCCGAAGCCGAAGGTTTGGCCGAAGGTGGTTTTTTTGGCCGAAGGTGGCCGAAGCCGAAGCCGAAGCCGAAGCTTCGGTCGGACACTACTTATTATCTAAACTCTAGAAAACAGTCGAGCGCCAGATTTAACCAGAATTTGGAGATATATCAGTTACTCAGAAACATGTGAAATGTGAAACACAAAATATTCAACATTAATTTAACTTACTCTCAGAGCCTTGGCTGCTTTTTTGTATTCCGGCACGAGGTTTTTACAGTGTCCGCACCACGGGGCAAAAAACTCTACGATCCACACATCATCAGATTTTGTGACTAGGTTGTCGAAATTACTCGGCGTAAGCTCCACCACGTTGGATGACGAGTCGTAAAGGGCGTAAGACCCCGCCACGCACAGTAAAAGCCCTAAAAATAACAATTCAAATTAGTAACACCGACAGTATTATTAAAATCTTAATCACCGCGAACTAAAATTTCACACTACAATTTAAAATGTTTTGAAAACACACCTAAGTAAAATGTATGCAACATTTTCAAAAATTTAATGCTACTTTAACTTATAAGCTAACGAAACACCGCGTTTGTTCTGCAAATTTTACAAGTTTGCGACAGTCATCGGCCAAACAACGGTTGAATGAAATAAATACACGTCAATTTTTTCCGTCTGAATGACAGACGAGACACCGGTATTGTCAGTGGATTTCGTGGTCGCGTCTGATTGGTGAGTCTTTTAGGCGCCAAAACATAACATTTTTAATTTTATTACTAAGGGCTTTAAAAGTAAGGATCAGTAAAAGATCAGTTCTTGTGAACTTAATTTCCAGTTTTATTTTTAATCGAAACACTTTTCTGAGACAAACCACTCTACATCCTAGAGCAAAATTTGCAAAACACGCCGACGTGAAAACCTATAAAGATAGACCCACAGAGACACCTATCACCTAACACAATTACTTATATTTGTAGTGATATTTCCTGCATCTTTTCAGATATCTATGTTTTTTCTCAGGGCAAGTTTTTTTACACAGGTAGTATTTCGTCTCTTCTTTTACTACTTTCTTAAACTATACGAAAATCAGTTTAGCCAACCTTCTAAACCATGAATCCACAGATTATATAATCTCATTGCAGGATAAGATAATGATTACGAATCAGTTCCAACTCTCGTCTTATCTGTATTGGTTTGTTTGACGTTTGAACGTTTGACATTTACATTACATTTTTGATGGAAGACAAAAATGTTTAGTGCACTGCATTTTTAGAATTTCATAACTAATGTTGAAATCAATTAACATGATGAAATCAATTAAAAGTTTTGTGGTATCGCAATGCTAATACAGTTTATTCGTGCATTATGTTTTAAAGGTAAAATTAACTTGAAATTCGGTAATAGTAGGGTTAGTGCGCATTGTTTTGACTTTTTTGATTGGCTTTCATATGTAGCATAGACAATAATGATGAAATGTGGACGAAATCGGGTCATAATTTTGCATGTTCTGTGGGGTTCATTGGCAGACAAGGCGGGTGAAATAGGCGGGAAAACTGCTCAAGCGTCTGGTTGATCTGGTTCTGGTCAGACCAGATGCGTAGCTGGTAGTTTTATTTTATTAATATTGTAAAACGTTATTTAATTTACTGTGTTTATCAAGATTTAGGGCGGAGAACCTATCACAAAATGGCAAACTCCAAATCGTTCACGGTGTTCGTGGAAGGCAATATCGGTAGTGGTAAAACTACGTTTTTGGAGCATTTCCGACAATTTGAAGACATCACACTTTTGACGGAACCTGTGGAGGAATGGCGCAATCTCCGAGGATGGAACCTCTTG
This sequence comes from Adoxophyes honmai, assembly GCA_005406045.1. NCBI lineage: Eukaryota > Metazoa > Arthropoda > Insecta > Lepidoptera > Tortricidae > Adoxophyes > Adoxophyes honmai. The sequence goes on from BHDV01028809.1 coordinate 177,721, forward strand.
GTAAGTGATATAAGCTGCTTTCTTTAAAGTTTTTCCCAAAAATTTGCTGAGTTTATTGACCTTGTGCCCTCATTCACCATGTGTTATTTTATTATATCTCACCTAACATTCTCAATCCATAATAACGCTGATTTTAGATAGCAAAGTCTACTTAACTTCTAAATGGCAACGATTTGATTAGCAAAGCTTGCAATATGTACCTGCAACTATGTTTTCTTTTAGGATCTGATGTATAAAGACCCAGCAAAATGGGCGATGTCTTTCCAAGCTTACGTCTCTCTTACCATGTTAGACATGCATCGCAGGCCGACTGCAACCCCAGTAAAGCTAATGGAGAGGTCCTTATACAGTGCAAGGTACTGTTTTGTGGAGCATATGCAGAGGAGTGGGGTACTGCACCCAGCACAGTTTGCGGTGCTTGATGAATGGTTCAGGTTTATAAATAATGAAATACCCATTGACGCAGATCTCATTGGTAAGTATTTTGTCATGCAGCAATTTGTAATATTCTGTCTTATCTCATGTTTGACCTCATTAGAGACAGTGAAGTAATGTAAATGAGGTTAAATATTGGGATTAGCTATTATGGTATTTAATTTTTATATTTACAACATTTTATCAATAACAACTTCTCTCTATTTCTTCTCTGGATGTCCTAGGAGGGATGAAATAGGTTTAGGTGACAAGCTAGCAACCTATCACTATGTATGTAACAATAATTAGTGTAAATTTTCTTTGAATGACAGATTGGGGTGTATTTTAGGTTTCAGATACATTCTGTATTAACAACTTGCAACCTTCATTCTTATTTTGATGTATTTTTTGTCATTTCATTGCATCTAATTATAAAACTGGTATTACATCAAACATGTATTTCCTAGATTACATTTTTAAATATATTATTTTTATTTTTTTAGTATATCTTAAGACTGACCCCAAAGTTGCCCATGAAAGGATCAAGAAAAGAGCTCGCTCCGAGGAGCAGTGTGTCCCACTGTCGTATTTGGAGGAGCTCCACAAGCTTCATGAGGACTGGCTGGTCAACAGAACTTTTGCAGAGTGCCCTGCACCGGTAACCACCATAGATTAACTACATTTAAAATTTGTCACAGGCTAGGGGGCGTCCATAAATTACGTGAGGTGTTTTAGGGGGAGAGGGGGTCGAGTCAAATCTCACCTAATCTCTCGTTGGGGGGAGGGGGGGTCACGGCAAATATCACGCAATTTTAAGTTACGTCATTCACTTTATTTTTTCTTTTCAAATAAATGTTTTTTCAACAATCCAACGCGTTTACATAACAAACCCACATTTTGAAAAAAATTACGTGAGATTTGGGGGGTGGGGGAGGTGGTTGAGTAAAATCTCACGACATCTCACCAGGGGGGGAGGGAGGGTTCAGAAAATTGAAAAAAAACACCTCACGTAATTTATGGACGCCCCCCTATATTTACATGATTGAATTGCATTAGTCAAAATGGCTGACAAGTATTTAAAGTTACATTGAAATTCAAACTCATGGAAGACAAACAAAGATCACTGTCAACTACCAGCTTTGTCTTGTTATTATTGTTTTTAAAGGGTGCAGCCTCTCTTATTGTTGGTCTCAATAGTTAAATTTCCACTCTGTTATTTGGGTTGGTTGTAATCCCATAAAGGATAAGTTAGCCTTTGTACTTCCATCATTTTCTTAGCTTTTTTTGTGCATTAAAATATTTACTTACTTATTTCAGTCTAGGAACTATTGGCAATTAAAAAATATGTAGAAACAAACTGCCATGCATCTCATGTTTCATGTACTTGTTAATACATACATACATACAGTCACGCCTCTTTCCCACAGGGGTAGGCAGAGGCCACTTTGTTCCACTTGCTACAATCCTGGCATACTTCTTTTGCTTCATCCACATTCAGTACTTGTTAAGAAGTAAAAAAAATGCTACAAGTTCTGTTAGATTTTGGTTTCTTATTGGTACAATACAAATTGGAATATTCACATTTTATTGAAGCTTTGGTATCTTATTCTTACATTCAGACAGCTACTTTAATTATTTATTTATTTGTTTTCAGGTGCTTGTCATTGACGCCGATTTGGATCTGTCCCAAATAAGTGAAGAGTACAAAAAAATGGAGCACCAGATTCTAGGGAAAGCCATTGATGTTGTCAGAAGGTCTCCCAACAAGCTCAGTCCAAAAAAACCTATTACCAGCTCGCCTATTAAGATTGTTCCCCAGATTAGACTATAACAAGACTTAACCTTTGTTAAGGTTGCTTTAATTTTGCTTTTAAATTTAGTTAATTTCTGACATTGACTTCAGTTTGATGTGTTAGTTCAAATACTTTTTTCTTGGCATATTGCACACAACCCACTGATGTATTTAATGGTAACATTGCTAAAGATGTGGTAAATTTAGACTTTGTCCAGATGGATAGTGATTACAATGCGTGTGTTAATTGTGTATGGATAGCATTAACACTTGCTATCTTTTCTCATTTAATAATCTAATGTAAACTTTACAATATTTGTTTACCATGATAAAGTTCTTTAGTTTTTGGCTCTTTCCAAATGGGAGTGCCAAATCAAGAGCCTTATTAAATTTAAAGTTCACAAACAATATTGATAACTTTTTGTAAGTCTCAATTTCTTAGTATTATATTAGTTAGTAAGATATGTGAATAAACACAATTACTTTTTGTAACAATTGTACATAGATTGTACATAACTAACTAGGACATTGATTTATTTATATGACGGCAATAGATTTGCTGGAAGAATTCCTAAAAAGATGGCATTTATATCAATTACTTTTGTCTGTCTGTTTTTCTTCATAAAATATGAACCAATGATGTGGAAAGCATCATTTAAATTAAAGTTAAAATACCTAAAGTATTTCAGGGACAGAAATAATAATATAATATGTAAAAGTGCAAACGATATGGATGGATTGTATAGTGGTCGGCAATAATCTGGTCAGGTTCTTTTTAGTGGAGATTTATCAGGTACAAAAGCGATGCGTGAACTTATTCCCACTAAAAAAAATTGCCAGCTTTGATGGCGAGGACTAGTGTTTGTATTTAATATATAAATAAAATTTAAATAGTTGTGATCTGGTTTTCATTTTATGTATTTGTGATTTCTCTCAATTTAATTCCTAAATATTAAAGAAACGAAATATAAAAAGCGTCCATTTCTATAATATGTTTATTGACAATATTTTTCATTGGAACATTGCAATTCAATTCGGTGGCGGAAAGTCTTAAACATATGCTGTATCTAATTATATATTACCGGCGGTGATATATGTATTGTGAGATTTGTATGATATTCAGCAGAATAAATCTTGAACATTAACCTCTCGTATGCTACGGAGCAGATCTGCTCCATTTTAAGGATATCTTTTTTTTATTTTTATTTTAATCACCATAATTTGTAGATATTGAAACAGAAGAGGCTTGAATGCAGTATATTTTTCATTTCTCGCATACGAGGGGTTTGAGACTCATGTTGAAAATTTAACGGATAACTCACGTTCTTTAATTCGAGTTTATTTGAGTGTCCTAGATGAAGGGCTACAAACTAGTTCGCAACATTTCGAGCTAAACTCGATTTCATAAACGTGAGTTATCCGTTAAATTTTCAACAAGAATAAAATCTTATCTGAGACAGAACGTATTAACTCCTTTACCTTTTTGACGAAAACGAGGTGAAAAAGAGTGTTAATCTTGATTGACCAATAGTAATAAAGATTCTATTTTAAACGCTATATGATTGGTCAGAATGACTCGTCTAATTTGACAACAGTGACATTCATGCACGAGACGAGCAGCCTATTTTAGAAAAAAAAACAGGTGTTTACCTATTGCTGTCGAATTATATTTAGGTCAAATTTTATTAAATAAATTATTTCTAGGCTTAATTAAACATATTACTATTTAAAACTGAATGTTATAGTTATCAATTACTTGATTTTGTAATGAGTTCTTGTTGCGGCAACGAGTTAGTGTTTAATTCGGCACTTCATGAAGTGTTATCCCATAATTACGATATATTTGCAAATTTATTCGACTTGGAGATCAATAGGTGCATAATAATATTAAGTATTGTTATTGCAAGTGTTTCAATACTTCTAATCTTTCGAAAGTTCAATTGGACATCTCAATAGAGGAATTGTTAAGCGACAAAATATTTTTGAAAGTAAAAGTGTTTCAAAATAAATAGTTAGTGTCTATTAGTGTTCATACGGGCTGGGGCCTCTAATCTAAAGGTAAGTGTGCTTTTCTGTCAGATTTAATCAAGTTTTAAGGTATTTTGTGGTTTGATTGTTCATAAATTGTTTACTAACAGCTGCAAAAATTTGAACTCCCTAAGTTAGTGTTTTATTTTTCTTAATTATCCATAACTACTACGGATACCAACTCTACCGTATAGATAATATTGCAGAAAAATAGTTATTTGTTTCAGAGAAACATTAGAATGTAACATTACCATTAATTAATCTGATTATGACATCGTGAATGTTTTTAAACTGTCCAATATACAAAGCCAGGATCTATATTGTTCAGGATCTATCAAAATTGTCTTAAATTTTTGAGAAATTAATTTTACGGACAGATAAACATGTCAGTAGACTTCCAATATCTGGATCAAATAAAACCAGGGGTATCCATATAATCAATCAGGATAATCAATTTCAAGGCAATTCAAACAATATTTAAAATTTAATTGAATGCTATCAGAGAAATGAATAAACAAATATATTATACGTAGAACAACTGGAGTTGAGGAAGGAATAAACTTGTTGTAATGTCATGTTGCGCTGTCAACACATTTTAAATTGACATTCAGAGCAGAGACAAATGTGTCCAGATATTCACATGTTCAGAAACTTATATGCTAACCACACAACACACGGCCATACATATATACAGTCACGCCTCTTTCCCACAGGGGTAGGCAGAGTTTCAGGTTTCTTTCTTTCTTTCAATCTTCTGGTCAGGCTTTGAATTTTTTCTGCTTAATGTTGGGTATGGCTGTCTCCTACGAGATGTGAGCTAGCTTGAAACCCAACACGAGTGTTCCAAAATCTGTCAAGCCAGTGTGACCAGCGATCCAAAGAGTTTTATAAGTACAACTCCAATCTCTCCCTTTAGACTTCACCTTGTAACCATGATATCTGCCTAGTAAGGGAACTCTTTTGGGGACTTTCTCAAAAACATCAAAAATCCACAACAATTGGATGGACACTACCTGAACAAAAGCATTTATTACTTAAAGCTAATCAAACGTAATTGAATATTTAACATTAATTTACATACATATATTGTACTTGTATTTCCTAGTGGGGTACTACTACCTAACACATGAGACTACACTACACAGACAAAACCGTAACCATTTCACATTCTGTGGCCACTACTAGTATAATTATTAGGCTTTAACTTAGAAGATATAATAGTGACAGGTTGCTAGCCTGTCACCTAAAACATACCTTAGCCTATTACCTAAATCGCCTCTTATGACATCCACGGCAGAAATTTAGAGATGTGTAATTTATTTCTTTTTGCAATAGTAAGTAGAAGTATTTAACATTAAACTACCGTGAGACTCACTCATCTTATAAAATACGGATAACTCATGTTATTAAATCGAGTTTAGCTCGACATGTTTCAGGCTAATTCGTAGCCCTTCATCTAGGATCAACAGCGAGTGTGGAGGTGCCTTTACAAAGTGATGTTGTTAGTGTTGTGTGCTACCCTATATTTGACAATAATATGTATAAATGACGATAACAATGAAGGTAGTTGTGCGCCGGTATTTGATTCGTCGAGCACGAGCAGTCGCGCGCAGAGAGCGGTTGCGCGCAATGCGCGTTTGGGAGCAGCAGCCGCCGCGGCTCCTAGATGAAGGCCTACGCATTAGCCCGAAAAATATCGAGCTAAACTCGATTTACTTATAACGTGAGTTATCCATACTTTATAAGATAAGTAGAAGTACTTGATTATTATGTACTTAGCAACATAAAAATAAAACAAATGTTTCTTCTACTATTATAGACTAATTCATATGAATACATTGGAGAAAAAATAATACATACTCCGATCATTGGGGCCAACCATAAAGTATGTCACACAAAATTTGGGGAATTTCACCCCCCCCCCTATGTCACACATTTAACTATGAAAATTCCAGAAATTTTATTAAAGTGTCACAAAAGAGTGACCCCTCCCCCCCTGAAAGTGTGACATACTTTATGGATGACCCCTTTGTTGTGTTATTTACCAAGTAGTATAGCTAAATTAATACCTTTTTTTTCAAGTGTTTTTCAGTCCTGCTCCAAAAACTGCAAGGCTGCTCTTACGCGCCACTCTTGTCTATCGTGCCTATGGCATTTAAAATATCAGCCTGTAGTAAAAATAGAGTTCTCTGACCATTTCTGTTGTAACCTTATCGGCATTCCTGTGATAATGCATACTAATCTGTCTTTTTTTAGTGCACCATTATTGGTGTACTGCTTTTATGAGAAGAAGAAAAAGGTCATTATCATTTGTTATATTGCTATTTGTGTTTTGCAGACCAATGAGTATTTTGTAGTTTTTAGGGCAAAACTTTTCATACTTTTTGTTCTGGAAATTATGGTGATAAAAAAAAATGCGTACAAAATTATAAAGTGGGACAATGCACAGTTATTTCTACCAGTAGTTGAAAAATGACGCACATTTTAATTAACTAATAGAAAAAAAAACTGGTTAAGTAAGAGTAAGAGTTTATAAACTTAATCCTTACTAATATTATAAGTCAGAAAGTGAGTTTGTTTGTTTGTTTGTTTGTTTGTTTGTTTGTTCCGCTTTCACGCCGTAACTACTGAACCGATTGCTTTGAAATTTTGCAGACGTAAAGATAGTAGTCCGGATTAAATAATAGGCTACTTTTTATCCCGGAAAAAATTGATGTTCCCGAGGGAAAACAAAAATATAGTTTGCTTGATAGATCGATATCGATCGATGACCGATCGATAGATGATAGATCGATGGCGCTGTGTGTCGTTTGAAACGAGAAGTTTTCTTATAGTTGAGCTTTATACCGCAATTTAATCGAGTTCCACGCGGGCGAAGCCGCGGGCGGAAAGCTAGTACAAAATAAAACACATTTCTTGTGTGAATTTGACAACAGCCTTTGTTTATACTATGCTACTGCGAATGTACAAATCGGATACACGGACGGACAGAGGGATAGACAGACAGACAGGATTATATAATCATGTTGTTTTAGTTGTGTACATTTGTATTTTGTGTATAGTATACCTACATCTATTTGTATCATAGTCATTTGAAATAAACAATTTGAATTGAATTAATTTCTAGTTTTATAACTAGATTGCAAAAGGCAGGCTGTATAATACATAGCAGCTAGCTGAACAACATTTTAAATCTGCTACAATGTGTACAAAATGTAACTGGGACTATTACCATGGGTTTACAGTAACCGTACTCGCTACCGACGGTGTAAAAAAATTATTTAGCTATGTCCACACCAGTGCGCTTTCACGTTCACCTTTCGTCTTCCTCTGACGCATACCCGTGCAACCACAGCGCTTGTGCTGAAACTAGATCCGTCCACAATGAAGACGCGCTGGCGGCATGCAATGTGGTTGGTGGTTGCACGGGGATGCGTCAGAGGAAGACGCAAGGTGAACGCGAAAGCGCACTGGTGTGGACATAGCTTTTGTGTGGAAAATTTTACTTCCACAAATGACCGCTTGGCGGCGCTTTAAAATTCACCTTACAAATAGTTTACGCCATCGCTAGCGAGTATGATCACTGTGATCCCATGGTAGTGGTATGGCTCCTAGTTATGCACAGCAGCGTAGCTAGGGGGGGGCGGCGGGGGCGGTCCGCCCCGGGTGTCGGCTGTGAATCTTAGTAGTCAATGAAAAATTATAAAAGGTAAAAAAAGTCATTCTTTATTTTCTCCGTTTCTATCGAATTCTAGGGGGGGGGGTGCCTTTTACAATATCCGCCCCGGGTGTCACCCATGCTAGCTACGCCACTGGTTATGCAGTACCCAAGTATTTGTATCATGAACATTCGACCAACTGATTCTTGACCCACCCAGAACCTATTTACAGTTTTAAACCTAAACTATGCCAGAAGTGGCTGCGAAGCGTCAAATAGTGATAGTTTTGTCTAAGTCAGGTTTTGTGTGCTCTGGCTACAGTATTTGAGAACACAGGAGTCATTTTATGTATGTTCCATATGTGTGGTGTCGGCTTAAAATAACATCTCTCCATTTCTCACGTGGATGTCGTGAGAAATGACGAAGGAAATTGGTTTAAGTATCTATCCTTTCGGCGTCAGGCTACCAATCTGTCATTATTATACTGGTTTCGTGCGCTCTGCCTACCCCATTTGGGAACATACGCGTTATTTTATGTGTTTTATATGTGTAAAGCAAGTCAAATGAAAAATTCACTTTAAGTAGCCTGGCTACTGTAGCCACCACTATGACACTTCCAAAAGCTGCCGGTATGCAGGTGCTAATCCTCTTTTACTTACTAATTGGCTTAGATAAAGTAATCGCTAAATTTAGAGTCGTAAACTAATTACTAAACTTAACTGCCGACAAAACAATGAGAAAATGTTGAGCTTTAGACAGTTTGAACTTACGCTACGACAGGCACTTATTCATCGTCTCTCTTAGATACTTACCTTCCTTTGGCTTATGGATATTTATGAAGTAACCAAAGAGACAAAAAGAAATACGTTCATTTTTTCACACAAAATTCTAAATTTAGATACGTCATAAATAGGCCTCACCAAAGTTTTAGGCTTTTTTGTCGGTTTTTAACTGTAGCTGTCTCAATCACCCTAGCTAGATGATATGGGACCGTGGTACCACCACCATCAATACCTGAGATAGCAATGTTCCGTATGTAAATATATGATACCATTCTATTATAGGGGCGATAGGACGTGTCAGATGTTTTTGCAGACCACTGTGACAGATACAGTGCTGATGATCAGCGCTGTATACTCGTACGTCAAGAGAATATGTTACTCGTTCTTCAACTCAGTTGGACCTTCGTGTCTTGAACAATACTAGTTAGTTAGAATATTGACTGATATACCTGACGAAAAGGTAAACTCTGTTAGTGATGGGTAATCTTGGAATCCGGGATACCTCGGACTGATTAAATATTCTTTTCATCCTCCTCCTTGCGTTGGTTTCGTCAGTGCTGAGGGTTGTGGTCATTCCGTTGGAATAGTCTCTCTTTTGATGTGCCGCCACCTGCTCCTATGCTGTATGAAGTGCTCTTCATTCGTGTACGGTAGTGTCGAGGGAAATATTATTTTATTTACTAATTATAAGCTACACTATGTGTAAAACTCCATCTAGACGGTCCAATACAATGCCAGTCTTACGAGGCATTGCACTCTTAGGCTTCTGTGTTAGCAACGCACCTGCAATCTGTGTCATCAATCGGCATTACGGCGTGCAATCTGAACGCAGACGAAGTTTTATGTTTTATATTAGTATTCTTGTTAAAAGCAAGTCTACTGGAGGCATTCCACGTGTTCAGCTTTGCCATGATGGTAAATATTCACAGTAGAAACATCATTCTTCGCTTTGACGCTTACTCTTCATAGTATTCCTAGATACGTGTATCCTACTTTGGTCGTTCTAGAATGCAGACTGTTAATTTGCAGAGTCGTCCATGTCGCTATTATACTATTTTAGCTAACTCCATACCTAAAAGTGGCTACAGTGGCTACGAAATTTGGAATGATTTTGGGTATGGTAACGTTTTGTGTGATCTGTTTGCCACATACCCCATGTCGTCATATTTTTATGAACTTATGTCACTTTTTTACTCAGATTTAGAAACCGGAAGCGGTATTGCACTCTGGACTACCCTCGAGTAGTGGCAACTTAACTTCAATGTTTCATCAGGGAAAAACCACAGAACCTGTCGCCGATAACTGTGTCAGACCTTTCTTACGTTGCTAAGCCAAGCAAGACATGTCGCAGATTCTGTTAACTCACTGATTATATTATCTCCAGCTAGACTGGTTGTCAGCTAACGAAAGTGAGCGCGGCCGGGTGAATGGCGCTAGTTTATCGTTAATATTACCTCATTCGACTCGCCCACTTTTTCACTTTCCTACGGGCAGAAAGCGTGAAGTGTGAACCCGTCCCATTCGGCTTTATTGACACTTGCTCTTTTATTAATTATGTTTTAATACCCTTTTCTTACGCTGTATTCTACCAATGTATTTTCTATTAGGATCGCAAATCACGTTAAGTACTAACTATTGTCCTCGACATCAAACTTGGCTAGAGATTTTATTCTGGGGGTAAGATCGCGCATAGCTTTTACTTGGATAAAGCGATTCACGAATTTACCTCTTCTTCAAAAATTTTTGCTAAATTATATGCCAGTAACTATTATATACCTCACGTTTAACTTAGCTTCGTCTTGACGCGACAAAGTCGGCAAACCATAAAATTTAATACAAACGCATTACGCACTATCGTCCTATTTTCGAACTAAAAAACTATAAAATGAAATAAAATATAGTAGTTGGGATAAGTATTTACTTATCTATTACTATACTATACTTATTTAAGTATAGTATAGTAATAGGGATGTTTCGTATCACCAGTTAGCTCAATTTTAACTTTATGGTGACACCGGTTTGCATACTAGCGTTGACTATATCCCATTGGGATAGTGAAGTAGAAACCAAACCATCAGTAGATCATCAAATCACTTCTCTAAAATTCTTGCTCATACACCTACATGCCTCTTGTCATGTACATCATGCACGTCGCACTAATTTTAGCTTATAATCAGATCATCATTTTCAATTCATGTGCTCTGCCTACCCCTTTTGGGAATACAGGCGTGAGAATATGTATGTATGTATGTAATCAGATCATCTTATCTACTAACTGCGAGCTGGAGAGCTATAGACGTAAAATTGTAAAAAAAAAACACTTTTCTTGAATATGGTTGCTGAAACGCGTGCGTATGTTGACTTCACAGATAGAGTTTTCGTTAAACAGACACTATGCCATGACATGACTACTAAGTATATTGTTACTATAAGTACGATTTTTATAGCCGAGTTGCTTTATCATAATTTTAAGCTACCCAAAATCTCATCAGCCTAAATATTTGTAGATTTTGTAGTGTCATCCTGAATATTCCATGAGCACTATTGCTGATTGTCCCCAGTGCCTCATATAAACGAAAAAAAAAACACTTCTTCCAATCAAAGTCAATATGGACGATTGAATCGCGGCAACTTTGCGAAAAGGGTGATCAATTCGTCATTTACAATTTGTATAATGTCAATCTATATCAATACTATTCAATCAGGCGCCTCGATCTGAATGAGAGCTGCACTATTTCGGGATTTTTCTCGGAACCCCAAGAGGAAATGTCCAATAGGCATTTGTCGTGATAGTGATCTTATTAGAACTCTATTAAATTCTAGGTTTTTGTTTAGTAATTTGCCTAACTTTTTGTCTAGTAAAATTCCTTAACCAGAAATTTCCTTTGTCAATATTGTTAACGCTTAGAAATTTCGATGACCCAACTTAAAATCAATTTTGTGAAAGTTTTGAAACACTTAAGATTGCCTACCTTATAATCATAATCGTCATTGCCTCGTTTGCCTTTACTATATTATTGACTTAACTTCAGGTCTTTACCGTTAGTTGTAAATAAAGCTACACAGTAAAGACCGACGTATCCGATTCGATTATGTCCACGTTGCCAGCTTGCCGGTCGCCGCCATTGCGGAGCGAACGGCGGGGCAGCGGCCGATCGATCGCCGACCGAAAACCGACCGTAGCGACACGACGCCGCGGCGATGCGCGTTGCCGATCCGTGCCAACGGCCCCGCAGTATGCACTAAACGCTCCTCGGCGAAACTTCAAAATGTTCAACGAGAAATTGGACCTGAAACTCATAGGCCTCGTCAGGGACAACACCGTTCTCTACGACCACAACAACCCTCAGTATATGGACTTTAACGCGCGCGAAGTCATATGGCAGAAGATCGGCGACGAACTCAAACGCCCCGGTGAGTTTTATGTTGTTTACGATTGACGAGTTGAATTCGTTTACAATTTACGATTGCACTCGTGTGCTTACGTCGTTGTTTTTCTTTTGTTGCAGCTGCCGAGTGCAAGGCGCGGTGGATAAACATAAGAGACATTAACCGGCGAATATTAAGAAAAACTTTAAGCAACTCCGGGACACGGGTCAAACTGTACAAATATGACAGTGAACTTTCGTTCATGAGGCCGTTTTATAGAGACATTTTGATACAGAACGGCGGCGACTTTGTCTGGGATGAGGCCAGTAATAGTATTCAGAGGGATTGTGAAGCTGATGATGTTCCCGACGCTCCCAATGATAGTGATAATTCTACAGATGGAACTCCGATAAAAGTGTTGAAATCGGGAAAATCAAAGTCTAGTACGAAGAAAAAGAGGAAGAAGAGGAAATTAGAAGAGATCGAGTTAGTGAATCCCGCAGCTAGTGTATCAGAGTCCATGGCGCCGGTCCTTTCGGAGTTCGACGCCTGCGACCCCGTCGACTCCTTCTTATTAAGTATCGGAGCGACTCTCAAGACATTCTCACCGTACCACTTGAACATAGCTAAAAGTAAAATATTCGCTGTAGTCCAAGAACACGATTTGCAGCAGATTGTACAGAAAAAGAACGGTGAATTGGAGGAAAAGACGCCGTTGAACATGATTTAAGTCTATACGATTAATAAAAGCAAAATTAAGTTTGCAATTGGTTGCGTGACCCTAATTCGGAACTGGGTGAAAGATTCACGGTTCTGGTTTCCTGGCCCGGATCAGCGCGTGGGCGCGCTGTAAAATATCAGAACTTTCGTTTTAGTGTTTAATTGAATTATTTATCGTTATTGCGGAAACGTTGTCAATATTAAACTTAAAGCAATAAATAGGTGATAAATTATTGCGTACTAGTTTTATTATCTCTAAAAATGTATGTTCTTGCCTGCATGTCAAGTTGAAATAGTTTCAACCGTAATTTGAGACTAAATCGCCTTTTGTCATCTACTCACGTGGAGCCCTAGTTTATCCCTCAGATAAGCAGCCGTTTAATTCAGTACCCATATTGTGTTGACACCGATCGAATGATAAAAATGCTCAAACATTCACTGTTTTATATTCAACATTAATATTAACACCGTGAGCCTGCGTCAATACAGATTTAACTATCCAAAACATTTCCAGAACAGCTTGACTTTCATGAAGTTTTTGAAGCTCCTCACCAACCGTTTTCATATTGATGATATTCTGTGCGCACTGGACCCGATTATGTTGCTGCTTAGAATACACCACATTAACAAGCAACAAAATGTTTACTTTGATGTAAATATGTTGTGTAGGTACCTAATCATAATGGAAATCGATACAACCCGACGACCACGCAAAGCACGAAGCGTCTACTTTTCAAATTAATTCTATTCTTAGCCAGGGTAATAGGATATATTAAGCTTTCTTTCGTATTGTAATCGGTTCTACCGTTTATTTTATTGGGTACAACGTGTTGGTATTGGTGTATTGGTACTGGTCTTTTTATGTTGTAAATTCAATTGTCAATTTAAAATATGCCTCTACCTCTATCTTTAAAGCAAATCAGGCTAGTTTTTATCTTATGGGCCACAAAAAAGTAAACCTTACGAGCATCCCGTACCAAAACCAGGTAAGGTAATATATCTAGAATGCTTAGGATCGTGATGTTTCAACCACAGAACAGAAAAAACTAGTAGAAATGTTAAGTGGGCGGGGCACGTGTGTCAACTTTACGCGTATATCCGCACGACTCCCCTTAGTCCGCAGCTTTCATTCATGCGTGACAGTTGAGCGAAAAATTTTCTGATACTATGTAAATATGCCCTGTTGTGCAGTTTTAAAATGTAAAAACGATAGCCGCAACAAAAATATTACTCATGGCGGCATTTCGTATCATCGGTAAGAACTATTTTATATTATTTCTGATTTTTTTTTGCATTTTTATTCCGCGTGACATTTCTGAGCTATTTGATATTCAAAATTGAGCTTTATGTGACAGTCGCTAGCTCCATTCCTGCTTGTGTCAAATAATGTCAATTTTCTAGAACGTTCTCTACTCAGAAGTACGTTGAACTTTCAAAATTAGTGAGAATGTATTGTCGATAAAGTTATCGATAATCGTTTTTTTAGTTTCGAATGAATTATGTAAAACCAACTATTCTATATTTCCTCATCATCCTATTTAAAAGGAAAAATGGATCGAGGCGACTGGGAGACAAAATTGGATGCCAGCGAAAACTACATAGTACAATATGTTCGGAACATTTTAATGAGAACGATGTTGTTAATGTTGTTATTACTCCAAAAGGCTACGGATATTTAAGTAGCACGGCTGTTCCAACTCGAAATATTGTCACGGTAATGAATGTATGTATACATTTTTTATTTTAGAAAATATTTTACCGTACCATATCTCAAAAGGTATAATAACGAAACCATCCATGCGTTTGTCTGTCTGTCACTCCGTTTTCTCCGAAACCTCTCAACCAAAAAAAGATACTAGTGTAAGTTTAGTTTTTTTTATATTTATTACTAACTTTAACTAACTACGTTATCATTTTTATAGATTAGTACTGGAGATTACATGAAACCGTGTCGACTGCGGCAGTTGTGCAAACGTTCCGCTGACGGCGCTGTCTCAGTTTCCATACAATTTTTGTGATAACTCGCAAAAAAAATCGTTTTCCACTGCATGATCGTTTTAGACACACTAGACGTACTGCTTCGTCCTCCCCGCGTCTCTGTACCGTGCGGGCGAGGACTCAGTTACGCGGTCTATAGTTAGCTAATATCGATAGGTACAAGATACATGCCTGTTCATCTCTAGTTCTATATCACAGTCTTAGTCTAGTTTAACGTCAGTCTTAGTCCTTAGTGCTTACTTCATAGTTCGGCTACTCAACGCAAGATGGCAGTAGTTTGTATGTATAGTTAAATGTCATGTCCAGGCGTAATAAGCAACAAATGCGAGTAATGAATTGTGGACAGTGTGACTCAGGCATAAGGTCTAATATATTATTAGCTGACTGCTGCTTCTTGTTTCCTTTTGAATAAAACATTTCTACCAATCACATTCAAAATGTCTATGTAGTTAACTTTGTGTTGGTGTGCGCAACGGCGACACTGGTTCTGAAAGTAATTGACGCATAAGGCACTTCCATTGTATTTTCTATTCCGTGGTTTCAACCCACTAGGCAAAGTTTCGTTCTTACAATTTAATTAAATCAAAGAAAATCCACAAAAGTTACTTTCAATTTCAAGTTAGTAAAGTCAGTATTATTTTGAGCTAGCGACACTAGTATTAAAAATGCTGTTCAGCAAAATAAAATTGTCGTAAATGTTGTAAAACTTGAAGTAAACTATGGCGAAAGAATGTCTCTCAGACAGTTCGTGCTGCAGCTGATTTTAAACGTTAATTGGAACGCTTACTCAAACGAGAGGAAGCTAGCCAATTTTATCTCTAGCCGAGCACAATTAGTCCAGTTTTTGCTGCACTTGCCTTCATGAATACGTGTAGAACTGCGGACCAACGAGTAAAGACTCAATAGTGGATTTATACATATTTATATCAAAAGGGTCCAGCAAAAAGCTGTTTGCTACACGGCTCGCTTGAAATATCTAGCCTAATACCCGCCGCATGGCCATAACTCTGGCCGAGCCGTGTCATAAATATGTTTGATTCTATTTCATTCTATACCATTTGAAGTCGAGTATCGTTGGCAATAAAAGGAATATTAAAATCGACTTGTTGCGTGCGCGGGACTGTGTAAGAACTATGATTTACGGGCGCCAGCTTAAATTCATATGCGCTTAGGATAACAGGAATGTTTACCAGCTATCTCGCTGAGGGAGACTAACATTTTTGCGATACCGGCTTCATTTGTTGTTTAGTTCAAAGTCGTTGCAAGGGTTTAAGGGTCACTGGTGCAAGATAAAGCGTTATCGCAGGAAACACATTGTATTGTAACATAGTCATGTGGTAGACTCGTATATTGTCGTTATCTTTGGCAAGGGCTCGCGGTGGATCTCAGAGGCGCGTGCCGCGAGGTAAGTGACGTCAGTGAGCGGGCGTTTCGGCGTGAGTTTTCGGGGCCCCCACCAGTACAGTTTGTTTACAAGAGCGACGCTGAGCGGCGGCACTCTGCCGCCGGCCAGCTCGCGGGACGACGCTCCGCGGCGAACGCCCGTCACGCCTCACGCTTGCTCCGAGCTCTGCCACCGACGCGGCTTCTACCGGTTCACAACAAACCAGTGAAATACTAGATCCTTCGCAGATCTACTAAGCTTCGGCTAACTCATAAAACAGAGATAATAAAAAGATCGACTCGTCTAATGAGCGTTAGATCATAACCAAATTCATCGTTCTAGTGTGTGCGCAGGAGCCTGCATTTCACCGCCGCCGAAGGTGAGTTTTTTGTTACTTTTAAAGCTTCAGGCGTCGCGTTTGTTAAGAATAAATTTGACTTTTATTCTTCGGTGTATTTCGTTCTTGGCTTATTGAAAACTTTCAGCTTAGCAATCGTAAGTGTTGTTGCCGGTGTTTGGGTGCTTTTGTCAGCGCTCGTAATAAGGCACTTACTGTATAAGTGTGGCTGTTAATTTTTATGCCACTTGCGCTCCTTTTCGAAACTAAACCGGTTGGGATGTTTTTAAAGCTGGTGTAATAAAATTTCCATATCAGTGGCTGAGATCGGTGCACGTGTTTATATAGGCTGGGTCCCTGCTTAGGGGCGCTGTTGAAACGCCAGAATCTTAATGAGAGCGATGTGCCAACGTTTATCTTCCATCCAAACAAACCTAATTCTATTCACGTTACGAAATCCATATCAATGTGTCAATATCAACCAGTACATAAGTACCCAGCTTATTTGCCGCATAACTTAGTTTTGTGATAAGTGCGTTGATCGATGGAGCATTATTTCCTTACGGCAAACATTAACTTGGCAAACCCTTTTATCACGATGCGGTGACAATATTTATTTGTACCTGATGTGAATGCACTCGAAGTCACATTGCTTTTAAACCAACTTTTGTTCCTTTACCTTCCAGTGATCACTCTATAGTGGAGATGTACGAATAATGCGTACAATCAGTTCTATAAAGAATGATTTTCTCAAATATCGAACGTTCCGTCCACGTTGTATCGGTTTTCACGCTTACACTTCACGTTATCTAATTTTAACGATATCATCTACATAGATAACGATATATTTATAAGTACATATCAATTCCCACACCGTGCGTTATATAGGTTAGTAGGTGTTAATAGTTGTCCTGCGTCAAAATGGATAATGGTTTTGGTTTGGGACCCATGTTACATCTGCGTGTCGAGTGCGTGCTCACCGGCTACGTCTCCATTAGATTACGGCTAAGTGCAATTGTCGGAGCTATTTCGGATTCTTCCAAATGTTTCAATTAGATAATCTTCTTTACAGTGAGCTACAACAATTCTTCCTCAACAATGACGATACCCTTTTTAACACCCGTCGCACAAAGCCAGTTTTCTTTCGATGGTTTTTCATAGCTAAATTTAAACGAAATTTGATTAGGACTTTTGTATTGAAGTTTGAAACTAAAATGTTGGTAATTAGCTTTTTAATTTTAGATTTAGGATAAATTTGTCTCTTTAACTTCGTAAATTTTCCCCACAGTACTATAGTGATTCGCTCTCCTTCCCTTTTGACCTCTAGACGTTTGTCCTCTTACAGTATCCCTACATCTACATATGGGTATTTCTGAAGTGTTTTGTTCATTTCAGTTTGTCAAATTTTCAACAGTTATGTTATAGAAGCCCTAATAGTGGTTCACTTCAAAAGGCTTATTGTTACATTGTTGTAAATCGCTTCTAAAATGCCTTAATGTAGGTGGTTTCGCGCCCTTGGCCTATTTTGGCCTACATGGCGATAATGATGTTGAATTATTTTCAGTAGTAGGTATTTGAGTTGATTCTATTTGTATACGATGTTGTTACTGGTGTTTACTGCTTAGAGTTTGTTCGTTTTAAATATTGGCTTTATAAAGTTGCGAAAATTCAATAAAAAAAAATTCTTGTAGTTTTTTTCGCATGTATATCAAAAATTGTTTGATTTCGACTTTAAAGCTTTACTTAGATGTTATCTAAACAAAATGAATAACAACTCTAGCTGATAAAGTTATTTCAACACCAGGATAAAGAGTATAATTATCAATTAAGAGACAAGTTTTGTTAGTTTTCGCTGCAGATAACTGCTGCTCGTATGTTATCGGCCACTGAACCACACTCGGATTATTATCTCCCAGTTAATTATTGGAATCGTGGGAATGAAATATTAATCAACGCAGCCGATCTTTAATTAAAACTCACTTGAACTTTTGTATGCACTATAATTGTCTGGCAGATGCATGGTTTTATCCACGTAATGTAATGTATGAACAGTATTTTTATACTTAACGTTGAATCATTCCCTTTTAATTTTATTTTGGCATATCTTATTTATTGAATCATTTGAGGTTCAACACTAACTTTTATGGCGCTGATTTCATTGCCGTTTAGGTGGCCTGTTTGAGTGTCTTTTAACTTTTCTTCCTTTGCTCATCGAATAAGACTGAATATGAAATGGCTGTTTTAGTGAACTGTCAGAGGTAGCCCACTTCATGCGTTGCACCGATGTCGGTCAGGTTATTTTTAGCCGGCGGGTTTCTGTACAGATATGAAAGTAATTAGAGAAGCCGCCTTCTTGTATTGTAACCAGTTTAGTTCGGTCGGTGACAGTGAATGCTTGATCGGTTTTACTAATATTTTTTGTCCCATGTCTTTGTTCATGTAGAGCTGGAACTTTTTGCTTGACTGCGTTATTTATTGACACAAAAATGTTTTCGTTGATTGTCATTAGTATATAAAACTTAGAAAAGGAAGTAAAAATTAGAAAAATATCACCTGAATTCTAGATGAAAACAGTAGGTTTGAGGAAAAGGTGGGTTAAATTACGTTCTCAAAAATCACAAGGCGAACAGTTTCGAAATTATAGGTATGATGGTCTCCTTATATAGTTATAGTTGTTGTAACATACAACTATGGAATCTTGTCAACTACAAAAGTTTGATCCATGTTAATACTTATTACTATTTTACTAATTATTATTAATAAACTATCACCCAAGACAATCCACTAACTAAGTTGTTGTTCACTGCTGAACCAGCAGCAATCAAAATTAATTTACATTTAAAATCTTTTCTTAGCGAAGGTAAAAGTTAACTTTCGGCGTCGCAAACAAATGAAAGTAATCTAGCAAGTGACTAGCTTGTATTAGTTTCGCTCTCGGTTGCCTCCATTTCACTCGTATTCTATGGATGAACATATCTCGGACACGTTTCGTGATTCGTTGCACACAAAAATCTCAGACGCGGCCAAATCGACGCTCGATTTGTTCTAAATCTAAACAATACACTGAAGTTCGTATGTAAAACAGTATCGGATCACGTTGAAGAATTTAGACGCGTAAAATAGCTTTCAGTGAGAAGTGTTTGTATCAGTTTGAGCGTGGCAGTAAACGAAGAGTATAGTACGAATGTAAGTCATGTAAGTTAGGTTAGTTAAAATGCATTTTGTTGTCCTATTCCTAACTTAATCAAATGTAGAAAATCATCAGTCATATTGCAGACTTATTAGCCTTAATAGGATCGTGGCACCAGAATAAGTTTAAATTGAAACTTACGTGAAATTGCCGGGAATAAATTCATAGCCTGTCGCTTCTACTTACAATCACCCTGACCCAAACGACAACAGAAGAACCTATCCCTTGGATTGGCAAAACTTTACCTTATTACAAAGGTATAAAGGATCGCCGCATGCTCTTCCGTAATTTATTCCCAAAATGCACTTGCAAATGTCAGCGTGCTTTGCACAGTTTGCGCGAAAAAAGCGAAATTGAACCAAATGTGTTTGCGTACGAGAGAGAAAGTTATGTTATACGGCCCGCGCATGCGCCTGGCGGATTTACGTGCTGATGACGCGCTCGTTGCGAAAACATGCGCAAAAACTGCTGTAACTGACACACGGACTGATAGGTGTTGGGCTGATAACCGATATATTGTGTAACAAGCGTTACATTACATGGGTTACTTCTCTAACATCACTTTGGCCCCCGTACGAGTATTACCTGACGCACATGAATGAAGCATAAGATGCACGACCCTGTATGCGTGGTGTCCCAAAATAAATGCAGGTCACGTCCGAAAGTGCCCTCAAATCATCTGCAATTTCTGTATCTCTTGTATACAGGTAGCGCGTGTAGTGTTGTCTCAGTTTTCATTAATCATTTTCGGGACTTCAAATTTGAAGCGTGTCGGAACAGATCTAAATGATTGTGGCTCATTGAGTGAATAGGAGTGATGGATGAAGCGGGCGAGCGGGCCGGCCTTGATCTTGCGGCGAGCACAGCCGAAGCCAAAAGCTTCGCGCTGAAATTGAAAGAGAAATTGGTGTCATCGCCGAATTCGCCCAACTCGGAGCGCTGGACCGTACGCCCGGGCGAAGTAAAAGTGTTCCAAAAAATGTACGCGAAATTACATTGCGTTTTCGCCTTAACCAGGTTATGGATGTGGGTCGAGTAACAGCTATTTGTTAGAGTTGATACTTTTTTTGTTCATTTTGACATCCGGCTGTTGTCAAGGCTCGAGTTCAGGGTCACTGAATTTTGGTTTTTGAGCGTCGCCTAGTAAACGGCGGACGTTCGTCGCGTGTAACCGGCGGCGTGACTAAGCGTTAGTCTTGGCTTTGAGAACGCGACCTCTTTTTCGATGATACTCTTAAAAACTCCCAAGTCCATCTCTCTGGTCTGTTGGGGCTTTATCTTGTTGTTATCGTTGTAATTATAGCTCAATGAATAAAAAACAGTCATGTACATAACTCGTGTAAGCAAGCTCGATAGCTTTGCCATTGACCCTGCCAGTGAAATGGCTGCTCGAGGACTCGTCGACCCGCAGATAACCCTGCCGCGGCTCGCAATGGAATGGAAAGTGTATGAAATTCCATCTTCAATCGGTTAAAACCTCTCTGCCAAGATCTTTAGCACGACTAGAATGAATAGGAAAATGTTGCCATAAGCTATACTGTCCGTATAGATTTGGTGGCAAGCCCGTTTTTCCAATAGTTATTTAAGATCATAAGCATTTTAACTAAATCAGAAATATAATAAGTATTCGTAGCTTAAAAACATGAAAAACAAGTGTTGCCTAAACCAAACTTAAACAGTGCACGATTGTAGGTACGTGAAAATTAACATAAAAATTGTAGTATGTACTCAAAATAAACAGATTAGTTAACGACAAAAATAAAGATTTTATTAAAGTAGGATTTCTAACGCGTTCCCAAATATCTTACTGTGAATAAGTCCGAGAATCACGAAAGTTTAAAACGAATACTTGAGTATCAAAGATTCTTGCCAAAATATGTGTGGTTGATATGATGAATTGGTGCCTTAATCAAAATGTATCACGTGTGTAATTTTTGTTGTATTTTCCTACGACGTGTGGCGAGATAAAGTCGCTTTCAATTCAGATAGTTTTTCATTGTTCTTACTAATTTAACCTTTTGTGTCCTCGTCTTATCGTCTGCAAGGATGTTTATTCAGTTTTGTGCAGTATTTATCTAATTCTTTGTAGTTGCTATTCCAAGGAAAGAGTTCTTCAATGTTTGGAGAGGAGATATAAATTGCTAGGTGTGTATGAGTTTGCATTGTTTTAAATATGAAACTGTTTGAAGCGAAGAACAATACACGCTTGGAGTCAGAAACTGACGTGGATACCATGAGTTATTGTAATTAATTCACAAGCGAAGCGAGAATATATTTCGAAAGTTAAAGGATTCACTCGGCAGATTTATAATTTGAATTTCTCTTGGGTTTTTGGTTATTCGGAACAAGTTGTCTTTCTTATAATTTAGTGGATGGGCCGCGTGCTGGAATATGGATTTCCTCGTAGACTTAACATACTTAATGATTTATAGTTGTTTCAATGTCTGATGTGCTTATCTTCCATGCCCGACAGACTGTGCTCATGTAGATTCCCGATGAACTCTGTTTTGCTCATCCCTTTCCTTTCTTTTCGGGAAAAATGTTGTTCCCATTAAATAGATGTGTTTATCTATGAGTCTCACTACTGTGCAAAGGACTCTCTTATTAAACCCCATGACTCTCGGTTTGACGCGATATCGAACTCCCTTCCTTATTTAATGTAGGCAAAGCATCATCAATACCCTCAATTGACACTTTCATAAATTTGACGGTGGTGGTATTCTCTTTTTATCTTTGAAAGATTCTGGTTGCTTTACCGGTGTGATATTCGTTTTGTGTATTTGTTTTGCTTCGAGTGCGTTGGTCGGAAGTGGCTGAGTTGTTTGCGGAGGACGGGCGCCTGCCTTATTTGTGGAGCTTAGTGCACCCGTGGAAGGATATCTGATGCAAATACTTTATTGCCACTCGATATTGAAACAAAAATTGAGCGCCTCTCGTCGGGCCAAGAAGACGAAATTTATCATAACTCTTCATAACCATGATGACTGTTGTTTGTACCTACACAAGGTTTCCATACGGTGTTAGCGTAAGTCTAAAAAAATATAGGTATACTTACTACATATGATGAATTACCTTGATAGTATTTTCACACTATTCATGATTCTTGATTTATTAATTGGTTGGATTTATTAACTGATTTACGTCAATTGTTCACCGTCCCATACAAACTCGTGCACTGCATGTTGGGTGAATTTAAAACTTTAAAATCGAAACGAAAACTTTACAATTCATAATGTGTTTCTTGTTGGTCGAATTAATTAACGTGTCTGCCTTTTTAATTTGTTTGAAACCTTTGCTCTGTTTATAGATATAAATTAGTTGAAGTGATTGTTTCGTAATTTAGTCCCATAAAGAAATTAATACTTTCGAGTGATTACGTTCAGTCACAATGGTTTTTCCTTATATTGTGTCTACGTTACATTCACTGCGTAGCCTATCCATGACAGCAATCTTTAATCACGGTAATTTCTTATTGTGTTTATTTGGCTCGACTTTCTGCTTACAATGTAGTCAGCACGTGAGCAAGCGATCGTGAAATTATTATGGACTTTTACACCTGTTGCGTTTATATTATTTACAAGTGTTTACTTACTTGACACAATTCCAATATTGATGACAAATCAGATTTTTGATGCTATTAATTGTTTTGTTACGAGTAGGTACATAACGTTGTAAACGTTACGCGTTTTTTGAGAAAACCTACTCTACAATTACTATTAAAGTTCTACAAAATAAATAATTCATCGAGAAGATGTTTAAGGATTCAAGGCCGAAATTAAGTAAATGATTCTTCGTATAAGTAGAAATTTTATTTTGTCGGATTCTTATTAACCCAGGACGTTTTATGCCTATTTGAGTTGCTCGGTAGTACATAATTTCAGAATCTAGAGATTCTAGAGTCTTTAATTTTAACGGTCTTCTTCACATTTCCAGGTATTAGAGCAAAAAACTTCCTTAAAAAAAGTTGAGAACATTTCTTCAAAAAGTAACATACCCTGTTAGTTATTTTGATGTGTCGCTTGACGTCATTTCTCTGAATCAAATGCACTAAATTTCTCTGACCACTTAGAGTGTGGACGCTAAATAAGTCGACAGAGGCCCTAATGGGATCACCGCCGAAAATCACATTTTAATGAACGCGCCAGTTCTTCCAAGGACAACGCTGTGCAGAAATTAGTCATACAGATACTTTAGTGCGGCTCGATTTTTATGCGAAACACACCTACATTGTGTGCTGTAATCGTACTATACGCACCTCGAAATTATAATTGGAACGAGTCGAGCTGTTTGTGAGTTTTTGCACTACAGCGGAAGCTTCTTGTTATAATGTTATAAAACAAAAAACCTTGTCACGTGCAAATGTTCCTTTATTCGTACGAGTACTTTCAATGTTGAAATTTGGCAGGATTTTCCCAAGATGTATCCAGCAATGCGATCTTTGTATGTAAAATAGTGACATCGGCTTGGCTTGTGTATCTGTCTTGTGTGGCTTGTGAAATTTTGCGGTGACCTTAAATAATTTGCTGAGACATCAAACCACGTTTTATGTATCACATAACCGGTATTTATTTCAGAGAGTACGTTATTTTCTTCAATCTTTCCTTGTATTTTAGACTTTGACCACTTCGCAGGGAGTCTTTGTTGTTCTAATTAAGAAGACTGCAAAAGGGTTCGTACCGAGTGCACGAAAACCATCCTTTAGTTCTGAATTTCGTAACTTTCTGAACTTATTAAATATCTATTATTTCTTCAATTATCGCTTTATTATGTGTTACAAGTATATATGCCTCTGAATCAACGTCGCCTTCGAGCATGTCATCTGTTTCATCACTGGTCTCTCGTTAAACGGTTACAGGGCAGCGTTTCGTTTCTTCATTTGCACGTTCCACTTCGTCCAATAAGCGGAGGTGACTAGTGTCAAATTGGTGGTACTCGAGTACTGATTTGTTGACTGCGACCTTGGCCGACACGACACGCGCTTTTCATACACATATTGAGCGATTGGACTGTATTAGGTTTAGGTATAACGAATCGTTCGCGGTTTTACTGTTATTGTTTTCTGTGTTGATTGTTGTCTTGTTTTAAAATTTTATTTATGCAAATAGGCTCCTAAGAATAGCACTTTTATGCGTCTTTTTTAGGGTTCCGTACCAAAAGGGTGAAAACGAGACCTTATTACTGAGATTTCGCTGTCTGTCCGTCTGTCACCAGGCTGTATCTCAGGAACGGTAAGAGCTAGGCAATTGAAACTTTCAGAGATGATGTATTTCTGTGAGCGCTATAACAAAAAATACTAAAATCAAAATAATAATAATAATTAAGGGGGCTCTCATACAAAAAACGTGTTTTTTTTGCTTTTTTTTTGTACGGAACCCGTCAGTTTTTTAGTTTACCACCGCTTCAGAAAGAAATTTGGCAAACATGATATAGGTTGTCATTGAATTTTTCATCTAAGTATGTCTATTAAGAAATAGTCAGTTATCTGTTTAATTTGGTTGTAAAACTTCAGTTATAATTAATTACACATACATACATATGACATCGTAATATCACATTTGTATTCCTGAAGGGCATAGTTAGACCAAAGAAAACATTACACGAGTATTCAGCAATAACATTATTTTAGCAATGTCAGGTTTAAACTTAAATAAAATTAATTGGAAAAACTTGACTCCGTCGATGTAGAACTTCTTCCCACCATTACTTATTATCTAAATAACGTAATACATGTGTGCTTTCATTATTCATAACGGCGTGTTGGATCAGGCTATTCTTATTCTAGACTCCGCCGCGTTACCTGCGGCTTTGGCACGGCGCGGTGTATGAGATCAACAATGTCAAGGATCTATTGCGCAACAGCACCGGACATCACCCTTCTATGAATAGACAAATCTATAATAAATATTCATGCTCATATGAAGGTTATGGTGGAAACCATCGGAAAGATAAAACATTAAAACAAGGTGAAAGGGTATTGAACCTATCACCTTGTTTTTAATGTTCTGGCTGTCCTCTTCATAAATTTATATGCATTAGTAGATGTTTACTTGGCTGGGTATTACAGGCGTGTAAGATAAGTATCGATGCGTTTATAGCAATAACAACTTACTAACAGTCAAGATCGACAAGTACTACCTACACTGTTGGGAATCGTCAACATTGTTTAAGACAAAATTATTGAGGACAATTTTAGTTTAGTTACATCAGGCTTGGATATTACTTTTAATAATCGTTCAACTGAAAGCCATGACGTATTTATTTTCAATCGAGGCAAAGTGGTGCCAAATTACAAAGAGCTACATGAACATTCTACCCGTCTTTGAGAATTGCGAGAGGTTATGATTATTTTGGACAACATTACAATGTCTGGGTCAAAAGGAGCCCGTTCTGGTAGTCAGGTATTAAACATGTTTAATTTCCACTGCAATTGCTGTAAGTCAAATATCCTGTATCGCTGCGCCGCGGGGCCCCTGTCTGGCGGTGTTTTATGCGAACACACCTTCTCAGAAGATTTGTTTCACACAACCGACTTTTTGTGTGAATTATTGGCGTTAATCAGACTTTTATTTTAATTTTGGTCTTCTCTTCGTTTCATTACAGACTGTTTTATTGCATGCCTGTTACATCCAGACCTCTTTAGCTTTGCATTGTTTTGGTTGTTGGCATTCTAACTTTTTGCTCGTGTTTTCCGGTCTCTATAGGATAATGGACAGTTTTTGCCTGTGGCATCGAGACAGTATAGGCTTCAGTTTAGTTTACATGTTGATAATTTAATATTACGTTCATTATAATCTGCCCCTTACCATGTTTTATATAATTGCCTTTGCTATTAAACTAATCGTTTAGTTTAAAAGCAATTACACCATATTTGCTGTCGGTGTCAACAAATTTAATCACAATGCAAATCTCGCTATAGGTTTAGAATCATTAATGAGGATACTTATCAGCACGGATAAATAATTTATCTCAAAAGTCACAGCTGCTGTTGGAAATTAATTTACGCATTAACTTCAATTTGATTTGCAAATGTGCTTACTGGAGGCACGCTAGGACCCGCCATCTGGCTGGCCGGGTTTACAGTCCCATAATTGTCACTAGTCTTTTTAATAATTTTAGTCATTTAGATATTCGTCTTGCTTATGGTGATATAATTAGCCATACACAAAAAAATGGTTATATTGGTTTAAGCTTATGGCAAATATTCAAGAATCATAATATCAAAACCTTTAACAAACATTTTCCGGATAATTTACCCGATTTTACCTTAATCAATTTATACTACCACCGATAAACAGCTACTAGCTCGGCTAACAACTAAGTAACCAAGCCTTCGCGATCTGTATGTGCGTCCATTAATATGACTGGATCTCGACTCCTGCGCACCTGAGCCGCAAAGCCTCCGCGCCGTTTTAAATGCTAATCGATTCTTAATTAAAACATCGCATCGATACATACCACACTAATAATATTCAAATCGATAGTAATCTGCGTATTCTCAACCCACAAGTCTCAGTATGGTAAATTGGTAAAGTAAATATTGCGTTTGCGTCGGTACTAAGTTCGTTCAAATTTTAAAGTCTGAAGCATGAAGGAGGAAAATAAAATCCGAATTTAGTTGATCCTAACTGCGGTTTTAAATGGTCTTTAGAGTAATTTAATTTTAAAGCGGAGATATAAGGACGAAATATTGATGCGAATACTAATTATGGTGCAGTGAACAGTTAAGGGTAAATTAAAATAAATGATCCTAACTGTACTTGAAGGAACCATGCACCCTTCACATCAAGCTAAGATTTTTTTTACTGCGTTAGGAAATAGTCCAAGTGCAATTAAATGTTCAGTCGGTTACGATGCAATTTTTCATGAGACGGTTCGTGTACTTAACGTCTAAAATATAAATCCAATTCGTCAAAGCACTAAGAAAGAGCGTTTTAAACATACAGTTGGAAATTTATGTGTCTTTAATTTTTGTGTTTACAATTATGTAACCTCAGTGCAAATGATAGGTACCTACTCTATTTATTGAAGGACCTGTTTCTAGAATCAAGTCGTGTAATTAAGGGCCAGGTGATTTATCCTCCAGCTTAGATGTTGACGCTTTAAGCGATCATTATTATTGTCGTGGTAACATTTTAGAACATTTGCATTGGCGTAGGCCGTTTGTGTGATCGTTAAGAGGTGTTGAATCTCTTAAGCTGATTACTTATTATGAAAGTGTTTAGGGAAAATACTGATTTCTAGTTTTCCATGAAAACGTTTTCCTTCTCCAACCAACTTCACTTGTAGGCTTGGTACGGCAAGGCGTTCGTGTTGCCTCGCGGATTTGACTCTCTGTTATTTTCAGACGTCTCTCTCTAGTTAGACGAAGACGGTCTTCTGCATTTTGCTTCACTTTTTTGCGACTGTTTACCAATTTCGTGCTCGGCTTCTTGACCTCCGAATCTCCCGATATTTTCATTTTCATTAGCGTTAGTTAATTTGACTTTGTTATGTCTAGAACTAGGGTCATTTGTATTTACTGAAGCGACAACAACACCATCAAATACGAATAAGTCATGAATTTTATGTCCACAGGACATGCCATTTATGTTTCTCTTTGTGTGTATGACCCATATATGTATGATGGATTTGCTTTTTCTGAAAAGTTTCATGAGCTTCGCCTTATTCATTTGCTTTTTCTGAAAAGTTTCATGTGCTTCGCCTTATTCGCCTACCCTGATTAGAAATATCTACGAGTAGATACAGGGGATATGCGCTTTTAGTATGTACCTATGTGTACATAAGAAGTGCGTAGGGGAAAGTAGTACGAGATGATCCCGTTAAGCCGGAATCTATGTAAAATGCGTTTCTTTTCATATTAAAACAACAATAAAGGCAATTATTACTAGTATATTTATCTATTCAACTTTCCTAATACTCAAAACCAGAAATTAACTGATGTTTCATCAAAATATCACCTTTTTTAAAAAACCTTACAAAGTAATCATCTTGTACACACCTATGGGTAAGATGATCCCTATGATCATCTTACCCCCATTCCGAGTAAACAAATATATTTATGGAGAAAATGTTATAAAAACAAATATACCCAATATTTAAACATAATATTCTTTATTTAAAATATTGTTACATCTTACTTATAATGTTAAGTAAGGTAATAAAATTAACAAAATCAACAGTCTAATGACTTGAAAGGTCACAAATCTTAAAAACAAAAATAAAACAGTCTTCTTTAGTTATTAATTTGTATCAGATACATTAATCGTAATGAGATCAATCAAAACAGTAGCATAAAATAACATTTAGTGTCGAATAACGAACTTAAATTATCTCTCCTTATAATCTCCTTATAATCCCCAGGGATCATCTCGTCCATATAGAAAGGAATCATCTTGACCCAAGTCCCACTTTTTTCTTCAATGTTCGTTACCATAACCTACAAGCACGTGGCTATTTTCATATGGCTCAAATACTAAAATAAAGAATAATAGAAAGCCACAAACATGAAAGTAGTGACATTTAACATTGTTTGAATAAAAGTAATGTAAGCTCAAAGTCATGCCTACCTTAAATCAGCCGTACACAATTTTTAATTTTTCTTGTCAATATCGACGTATCGCTCACGCGGCCATAGCGATTTGACTGAGGCGCGGGGGTGCCCGGACCTATGTTTTGACAGTGAAATACACTAGATGGCGTTAGTGGTTTCAGTGCAATTGCAAATAATCATCTTACCCCAAGGGATCAACTCGTACTACTTTCCCCTACTCACCAGCATTTACTACTGCTTTAAACTAGGAATGTAAATTACCTATAAGGTCCCTACATTTATTTCTACTTTAAAAGTTTAATGGTTTCCTGATCCGATAAACCTGTCCATTTCGATGTAATCGATAGGTTACTATAAATACTAGTTTTGAGGCTCGGAGTGGGATCTCTTTTAGATTCGTAACACTCGTTATAAATCGTAACAATAATTTTATTTGGCTAAAACAAACTAATATCAATATCAGGTGAAGATATCAGGACAATACGATCAGCTATTATCCGCTATATATTCTACATTTCTTTTACGCAAGCCCATGATATGGAATGACGGTCCCTGTGATGGTCGGGCTTAAGATAACATCTGTTCATTTCTTCCGTGGGTGTCGTAGGAGTCACACACACACACACACACACACATTCTCACGCCTATATTCCCAAGAGGGGTAGGCAGAGCACATGAAGTCGACTATAGAAAATGGGTTTAGGTATATTTTATGTGACATGTTGGCAACTTGTTACTATTATAACTCTTATATCTGACCTGGAATCTAAAAAAAAATCTTTAAGTAGCTGTGAAGCCTTAAATACTTTTGAGGCTGAGCACACTAAACGCTTTGGCGTTTAGTATGCTCAGCGTACCCTGTTTGGGAAAACAAGTGAATTATGATATGTATGGATATGCATGTTTGTGATTTGGAATATCTAGATAATGTGTCCAATTCCAGGCTTAGTAATTATGAATTTTCGGGATTTCCAATCCTTAGTTTAATCTCATCGAATTTACTAGGTCTTTTTATTTTCTTAACTTAATGGTCTCTCGGTATAAACTGTTGGCTCTGGAGACGAATATTGAGTGCACGGCTTCACCTGGCAGCTACTCACCTTGACCGCACAGTTTTCCGTCCCACTCCGACTAGTAGAACCTAGCTTTACCAGAACAAGGACGCAGATATTCCGAACACGCGCCCGTGCTCTTTCAGCTCAGATTCGACGATCGATTCATCAGAATTTTATTGGCTGGTTTGATGTTAACTCCGCTTGTAGCTAGACATATTTTACTTGGAACTGTTGGGCAAGTGCTATGTGAAGGTACAAGACTACGTTAGACATATGTTTGTTATACTAGTTATCCTGGCTATTATGAAGAAAGAGGTAGGCATTAGGCAGGACACACTAAACATCTGATAGCCAAAGTCATGAGACTCACAGCCACTTCTGGCATAAGTTTAGATTCAAATTTCAAACATAGATGAATGAGTCGCCTATTACGACATTCGCAGAAGAAATGGAGAGGGTTACAAAAAATAACAAAAAAAGAACATCGATTACCATTCGATTTGAACAGTTAGGAGGGACAAAGACATAACCTAGATGCAAAACCTAGGTACCTACATACATAAATACATGAAAATTACTCCGGTTTTCCCAAACGAGGTAGGCACACCACACGAAACGCTACAGAGATTCATGAGTACCTACTTGGCGCCTCGGAGCTACTTTTGGTAGTTTGTTAATAATGGTCCAATAGTCAGAAGTTACTGTTTTTTTTTGTAAGAGGGGTAACTTCGTGTATCGATTTTACCTGGAAAAATGTTGCCATCTAACTTGCCGGGGACTGAATTAGCCAAAACACAATACTTTACCTTTACCTCATATATTTACTTCCTTAGTTACTTTTGTGATGATAAATCCGACACAGCACGGGAAAAGAAAGGAAGAAAAGATAGGAAACATAATGCGAAAAATTTATAGGTACTGTGCTTTATGTTACGTCTGTCGCCTATTGACAAACTATCCGGGAAGTTAATTAAAAATTCTAGTTTATGGTCTTAAATTCTGCTTTAGTTGTAAAATCCTGACGAAGTTTCAAAATGTGTAGTTGTAAATGTATACCTGTTGATGGTTGATCACTTGACGAGCGCCACTTTCGGATTGTTTTCGCTTCGTAACCATTACTTGGCAATTCTCACTTCGTGATAAGTGAATTTGCTGTGATTGAGAAGATATTTCTTTTTATTATTAACCTCTCTGATGCAAAAGTAAGTGTGTTGTCTGACTGTGACACCGTAGCTTAACGGGTGTTTCTTTGGTAAAAGCAGAATATACCTACATGTATACATAAATCACGCAGAGAAGGCAGAGCACATGACACGTTACATAGACAAAACGGTGACTATTTCACGCTTCGCATCCACTTTCAGCATAATTTCGTGTTTAAAACAGTTGACACAGATATAATAGTGACAGGTTGCTAGCCTACGTCTAAAAAGACCGTGTGATCCTTGAATTCGCGTTGCTTATCAAATAAACTTTTTGCAACTTCGTCAATCTACAGTGAAAAATAATAAATCAGCTTTTTTTCTTTTTCTCCACAACGTCGTTGCAAAGTTCGGCTGTTTCCACGAAGGCCATGACGTCTGCGGCTGATATGAATTTCAAAGCGTATGTATGAGTTGTTAAAGGTAAAAACTGCGTATATAGGACGGTAACTAATATTTCAGTCGATCTGTCTGTCTGACGGAATTTGATGTGGGTTGACTTGACGTTGATGTTATTCTTTGTTTCGTTTATTACAATAAAACTCATACGTAGACTTTGGATAATGTTACGTATGTATTTATTTAAGCTCGGAATGTTCTATACTGAAAACGTACATAAACATCACGGTGTAGGTAGAGCGTGAAACGTTACAATAGATAAACGTTACATTTGGCATAAACGAATTTTTTAATTTGCTCCGCTTACGTGAGCCATACATACTTATTAATCTACGTCTAAAGAAACGCCAGTTTGTTAGTTTTTCTTTTGGTTAAGAAGAAAGTCGCCACCTGATAATATTCGTTTCGTTTCTTATATAAAACAAGCATTACTTACATAACTCGTATTCTGAAGGTTGACTATGGGCCGTCCTGTAAAATTTCATAACTTTAATTCGGTCCGATCTTACTTTTGCTACAATGTTTCAAGATTTCAAGACTCATG
The DNA here is from genome assembly GCA_005406045.1 of Adoxophyes honmai. NCBI lineage: Eukaryota > Metazoa > Arthropoda > Insecta > Lepidoptera > Tortricidae > Adoxophyes > Adoxophyes honmai. Next base: position 210,144 of record BHDV01028809.1, read on the forward strand.
TAAAATTACCGATAATTTGATTACAAGTATTGCAGCACCGAGACGTGAGATCAATTTGCCCCCCGATGAGGCTGATTATGATTACTCACTCCACTCTTGCTTACTTTCTGATCGATAAAATGAAAAGTTATCGTAAAACGGGCAGCTAGGTGAGCGTATCGCTTCAGATATTATGACTCTACAATTTTTGGCAGAATATCAAACACCGTTTTACAAGAAAGACGGATGTCTGTTTTGCGTATTACGTCCAGAACATGCCGAGGTCGAGTTCATCCGAGATAAATGGAAATAAAAGCGGGAGTTGATTTGTTATTCCAAGTTACTCTGTTGCCTATTCTTAAAGACCGATAGTAAGAATTGTTAGGAGACTGTATCAGCTCTAAATTGGTTTATGAAATTATTAGTTCGCGCGACACGATGCTGTCAAAGATGGTCTAGAGAAATGATGGGCTGAGGTCGTAGTCTAGCCCGCCCGAGCAACCTGCCCCGCGGGTCCGCGCCGTCCCGTTATCGCCGGAGCGATAGCGCGCGATAATCCGCCGCTTGCGCAACTTTGGTGTATCTCGGAATGCAGTTACCAATGCGCTTCATTAAGCGCCGGTCGTGAAAAAAGAGCCAATCATAGCGCAGCGGCTCTTGCCCCTAGTCCTCCTAGACCAGTGCGATTGTGATAGTCCGGCGGTGTCGCCGGTGGTCATCGGCCTCCGCTGGTGAGTTTCGCAAGTCCAGTTACCCGTATGACTCGTTCCACATTAATATTCCACAGTAGCCGTTAATGCGAACCTAGCGCTAACTCTACGCTCGCATCGGCCCGTCAATGAAATTGTATTCGGTGACAGTTACTATTCCGATGCCACACAGTTTTAAAAACTTACCCATTATACGTGACCTGGTACGTGACGCTCCGTGTCGCGCCTCGTGATTCGTATATGCCACTTGAAATCTGTTTCTAATTCACCCTACGACGTGTGAGTAAATCGATATGCTCGGAAAGCTTTTAAGACAAAGACATTCCGTAGTGTCGAGACGAGAGGGAATCTTCGGCGGAGGGCGCAGACGGCTTTCATCGTATGTAAATACGTGTCTTGCAAAAAATGTATGGACGACCAATAAAAACCCTGTGTGGGGAGCAGCCGAGGGGCGTCGCGGGCGCAGTGCGCGCGCTGCAGTTGCACTCGGCGCGGCAGCGCGCACGCAGCCTCCACCCTCACTCCCGACGCCGCATCCGCTCGACTTGCACCGACCCGACTGCGATCCTAGTTTTTGCTGCAGCCAATCCGTTACCCATTCGAGCTTCGCGTGCGTTCAGTTTCCGCTCGGCCGACCACCGCCGCGTAGATTAGGGGTTGCGGCGGACGAGTAAATTGTGGTAGTCGCTCTCGAGTTGTGATTATGAAGTGAGTTAACTCAACTTGGATATCAGCGTCTCGCTCCTATTTCTAATCCCAGTTATCAATGGTACTCGTAGATACGCTGTCTGATTTGTTTTTTTGCATTGTCGCAGGGCGAACGCGGTCGCACCAGTAACAGCGGGCGGGGAGGCGGACCCCGCGGGCCCGCCGGCCGAGGGCGCCATGAGGGGCGTCGAAGCGACTCCTGAGGAACAGGAAAAGTTAGCGACAGGCAACAACAATGGCTCGCTGGACTGCAAGCTGCCGGGGCGGCAGCAGGCGGTGCCGCGCTCGGCGTTCCACTCGACCCGGGTTTTCATGCTCGTCTTCCTATCAGGCTGGGTGCTGCAAGGCATGTTCCTCACGTACTTCGTGAGCGTGACTACGACGGTTGAAAAGTTGTTCCGAATCGAGTCCAGGACGACGGGGACGTTGTTGGCCGCTACGGAGATTGGGCAGATATGCACAGCGCTGTTTCTGACGTACCTCGCTGGGCGCGGGCACAGGCCGCGGTGGATTGCGTGCATGATGCTGGTGCTGGCCGTGGGTGTGATCGGCTGCGTGTTGCCTCATCTGATGTATGGGACGCAGCTGTTAGAGGTCCACTTGGACGCGCATCGAGGCGGGGCCGCGCCGGTGTGCCTGGCCAATAACGCGACCATCAACGCCTGTGACGCGGCGCACGTGAAGAACACGGAGGCGCGCTCGTCGATCACGGCCGTGGTGATCCCGTGGCTGTTCGTGTGCCTGCTGGTGGTGGGCGTGGGCCAGACCGGCATCGCCACGCTCGGGATACCCTACGTGGATGACAACGTCGGCAGCCGGCAGTCGCCTCTTTACATGGGTAAGCAAGCTTCTCTTCCTTTCTGTTGTGTTACACTGCCGAGAATATTGAAACGTTGAGCAGTAAACGGTCCTAATAGTTTGTTCGTATATCAATGATAAACTTCACCACGAAGTTTTAAATTAACAGGCTGAAAAAGATAGATAACATGTCCAATTTCAGAATTATGTCAACCTGTTAAACAAACTTCCGCTACTGTACAATCAAGTGCTAAAATAAGTACCTATCTACCGATATGAACGTCTCAAAAACGTGTCCGATGACCTTATTGCGCCGGTATCACAGCGTATATGGTTATTATTTGATGTAACAATATTTCAGACTTTTGTGATTTTATTTAGTAATGCGGCTGAAACTTCGAGGTAACTTAAACTTGCTTTTTAACGTGATTAAGCCTCGACAGTGGAATACATCGGGCTGTGCGAAATATTCAATTTGTCTCCTGTTTAGCCCTACTCGAAAGTGATCTGACATTATGTTACTCTTCTGACTTTAAGAGATCCATTCCATTGTAATGATTTTTGAATATTGAGTACTTATTGTGGCACTGTGCTGTTTTCAGAATTTGCTTATCAATTACTGAATCAGTAGTGCTATTGACCACTTTACAAAAATTCATTTCGCGCAAGCAAAATATTAGTTGAGGACTGATTTGTTACACGAAAGCATTTCACCGTGACCCTCGGGATAGCCATCGCTTTTCTCCGTCAAGCCCATGCCAATTCCGAGCGCTTTAAGACAATAGACCACGATTTACTTTTTTTTAATAACTTACCCGTGTGGTGCCGGGTTTAGAACAACACCTCTCCGTTTCTTCCGTAGATGTCGGAAGAAGCGACTAAGGCAATGGGTTTATGTATGTTTTTGGGGACAGGCTGGCAATCGATCACTATTGTACTTCTTTCGTCTATGTTTAAAGCTTAAATTATGCTAAATGTGGCTACAGAATGTTAAATAGTCATGGTATTACGTAATGTATCGTTTGCTCTGCCTACCCCATCAGGGAAAACAGCGTGATGGTCGTGTTTTACTAACTTCTTAATCAAAAATATTTACGATCCCACTAATTACTAAAACGAGTTACAATACCTCCTTATTTTTTTTCTCGCATCTGCTCCGGTATTGCCTATAATTAAAAGTCTCAAAATTCGTCTGTCATTAACCCATATTCCCAAACGGGGTATGCGTACACACTAAACGCTACTTCACAGACAAAACTATTTACGAGTAACCAATCGCTACCAAAAACTGATCGTCTTTTGTTGCACCGGCGCATGCTCGTTGCAACAACATTTATGCTTCCATTTAATGGCGAGTGTAAACGTAACCCTATCGCCTCTGCGCGCATGCGCTGGAAGCTGCGCAGACACAACAACCGCGTACGATTCGACCGATGCTCTATCGGATTACTTTGGATATCAGCATGTTGTAAAATTTCTGCAATGCACTTGGATGATGTGTAAAAAGAAATTAGAAAGCTCTTTGTAGACTGTAGATAGTGTAGATATTATCTGCGAGCTGCTAAAATCTACTCAAGATTTTAGAAATCCAGCTTTTTCGAACATTAGGTACCATCGCGAACAGGGATTGTTGAGCCACTTACCTATGTTTGTAACTTGGTCGTGAAATACTATTCCAATAGCTGACATTTAGTCTGTCACATCGGTCATTCATTACACGTCTAAATTGCGAACAGTGGCAAGTGGCTCAAAAATCCCGGTGACTGTACCTATCTAGGTTATATTATATCCAGAGATCGGAAAAATTTGCGACATTGTTTGCACTAATGTGGACATGACCTCAAAATTAATCAAAATGTCAATTAATTATTCATTGAAATATAATTTGATTTTTGGAGATAATAGTTTATTTATAAAGTGCTTATAAGCACGTAATACTATAATAACATTAAAAAAAAATTACGTTACGACGACGATGAACTATTTTAATAATTATAATTACTAGCAAAAGGTTCGTATTTAAAATCGGTATCGTTTCGGTAATATTTATATACTTGTAATAAATAAATAACGATTTGGAAAAAAATACTGTAATTTTTTTTTTTGTAAACCAATACTTTAACTAATTTTTGCATTTATTGACTAGGAATCAAATTATACGTCGAGTACAAAATTTAAAAAATGATACTAGAAGTGGCTGCGAAGCGTGAAATAGTTATAATCATGGATATGTCTATTTCAAGTTTCGTGTGCTTTGCCTACGCCATTTGGGAACGTAGACGTGATTATATCCATGTGTGTATGTATGTAAAAAAATAATTAACCGAATAATATTTTGATTAATTTTGGAGTCATGTCCACATTAGTGCAAAAAATGTCGCAAATTTTTCCGATCTCTGATTATATCACGTTTGCATTCCCAAAAAGGGCAGGCAGAGCACACGAATCGCTACAAAGGCTATTTCAGGTTTCGTGGCCACTTCAAACTCCAAACCAAAACAAATTGCAAACTCCTTAAATAAATATGTATAAATGAACAGTAATATCATTGCCGGCTGTCATCATTTGAACAGTGGATTAACGTCATTAAATAAAAATGGGTCCTAATCGCGTACTTACGTCGGACGTGTCACAGCATCGTGTGGTCACGAAGGGACTCAAGTCTGAAACATGGAATTAAAAGTAGTTTTTGCAAGCAGGCAGTTGTGCCAATTTTGTTTTCCACCAGATCGGGATTTTGGAACGTTTTGAGTGAAAACAGCGGGATTCTTTCGCCGAAAGCGGGACAGTAAAAAACGTTCATAATCAGAAGTTTTTGGATATTTATCTTTTTATTTGATGTACGGTCGAGTTATCCCCGAAAAGTGGGATTCAGCTTGTCCCGCGTGGGACATTTCATTTTGATTTAAAAATCGGGGGGACGTCTTGCAACGGTGCACGCTGGACTCGTTTTTATTCAACAACAATGTGTGAAAATCGTGAATGCTTAAGTCGATTAATTTACCGTCGAATAAAAGACCATCGCCAAAAAAATTAAATCGCATTCAAAGTGCATTCAAAAGCACAGCTAATTACGCCTCGGAGAGCGGCGTGGGCGGGCGGGGGAGGAGATTTATCTCCCTCTATGCGCTTTTATTACTTTATTACTCACAAAACGCAACAATCGATGCCAATGATCGCAATCGGAACAATAAGCGCGGTGCAACGCACTTAAGGTCGGGCCACGCTTCACGCCAGTGTTGCTGCTTTTAAATATGGCGCTATTTTCAGTGTCAATGTGACAGATAACTTGTCAGCTAGACGCTCAATTTTTTTAAATACGAAACTTCGGGCTTCAAACTCCAATATCTCAAAACTAGCTGTCTGATTTTGGGTAAATTTGTTTACGAAACATCGCTGAAACATTAGCTTTTATGTTAAAACGCTATTCAAACACACAGTCGAACCTGTTACAAATAATAATAATGAAGACTTCTTTTCTCGGGCTATGCGATGTCTCTACGACTTTTAATGTTAATAGGTTCAATGGTGGGTTAAGAATCAATTCATGCGACTGTACATTGCTGCCAAACTTAGGTACGAGCATAATTCCCTTCTTTTTGCATCAGTTAAAATGCCATGAGCCATGAGAATCTAGCTAGCAAAAGTAAACTCGAAATGACAGTCAAAGACAAACAAATGATAATGGGGCTATAACAGGCGGTTATAAGTAAACGGTTAAATCGTTAAAGTGGCGCTGGCAACACCGTCTCACGCCCCAATGGGCTTGCAGTTAACCAGTTAACAATTCGTAACGTTGTGCGCAGCCGCACGCCATGCGGGCAGTGATCAGATTTAACGATCGATATTTATGGATATTATGGACAATTGGTGTAGTAATTGATTTAAATTATCTGAGAATGCGAAGAGATATTGGCGTCGAGTCTTTCCCAGTTTATAACAATTGTTGCGGGAAAGAGACACGAACTGATTTTTGAGATGTTCTTGTTCTTTAATTTTAAAAGCTGATTTCCGTTTATTTCTTACAAGCTCCCTATTTACGAATAAAGGATAATATTTGCAGTACTTTACAAGATATTATACAGTACATACATAGAAGGAGAATCACTTGACGGGGTACCAAAATTACAAGCGAGTTGGCAGAATCATCAAATAATTATGAAACTAACTGACGAACTAGTTTTGATAATGGTCATACCTTAAAATAAGCGTCTGAATCAGTTTATTATGGATCGCGGGATTCTGTGAAATCAATATTTTATTAAAATAACTGGTTTGTTTTAAATGCGCAGTACGCCCTTGTACCATTTATTTTAGTACCATTATGCCGATAGCAGGGATATCGGTGCGTCGATAACTTGAGTGCACTCTTTCATCTGTATTTCGGTTAATGCATTTGAACTGAACTAATTTATGAGAGTAGGTTACTAATACTATCTATTTTAGGGTGATATCTTGTTTTTGAAGTGATTACACAAATGTAGTTCTTGTTTTTAGCCCTGATGCAATAATAAGGTTATAATTATTGTCTGTCTCGATCTTTAGTAGGGGTTCTTAGCCTAGTGTTCGCGAAATCGAATCGAGAGTCTTTGCAATATTGAAGTTTGAAACGAACGAAAAACAAAAAAAAAAAAAGTACATACAGCTTTTCTGCAGTTACTAAGTATATAAAATAGCGACTCATTTTCTCTAATCATAAAAACAAAACACTTCGAGAATATACGAACGCTTGGAAGTAAAGGAACCAAAGTTAAGTTGTGTGTAGGGGTCAGATCACAGACTTTTATCGAAATAGATGACTCAAGTGTCTGTACTTCGCTTGCCAAAAAGGAGGAGCAATGCTCTTCCTTTGACGCGATTGCATTTAGTTTTCTACCCCTTATATTAGGTCTAACTGGCCAGAGACAGGATAACTTGAATAAAGCGGCGTCACCTTTGCATCGGTTTCACTCGGACTGTCGATTCCCATCACCAAAGCGCTCATAATAGGTATGTGACGTTACAGTAGGTAGAGAAAAAGTGGCACGCTTGTTTTTCATACAAGTGCTGGAACTCGCGGTATCTATTTCGTTATAAATCTGTGGGTCAGATAGAAAAGTGAAAAATCCTGACCCACTGCAGAACGTTGTGTCAATGAACGTAGTAAAGTGTTTCTTTGTAGAACAATGCAATGTGACTATGACGGTAACTGTGTGTAATAGGTTCAACGCTGGGTCAGGAATCGATTCGTTTGAGTGTAAAATTCTGTTACAGATTATTAGCTTATTACATGAACACAAATGAAGATGATAATTTTCTGTTAATGTATCCGAAATTGCTCGACAAGTTGTTTAAGTGATACATTATCATACCTGATGTTGAAGTATTAATGTAATTCATACAAAAAACATAAAACGTGTATAAGATTTCAAATTTTGTCATCACGGTTGGTTAATCTGATGAAAATCTACGTAATTTCCTCAATAAATGCTTTATTTATAGCAAACTTGTCGCACGATAGGACGGGTTCATTAATACTATCAATTAGCTATATTTAATTTCACATTTCCTTCTCGGGTGCAACGACCGTGCAATCGGCTATTGATGGAGACAACGTTCCAGTTGGAAGTTTTCGATTTCCACGAAAACATTTTGATCTCACTACGGTTACGCAACGTAGTCCGGGCGATTGCTAATACCAATATCAATTTGTGGCAGCGATGGCCGCTCCGAATTGGGCCAGCCTGGGCTGAGGATGTACCTTCGTAATCTAGTTGGTTTAGTAGGTCACTTCTCTGTACTTTGTTTGGATGCGTGTACTCGTACAGGTAATTCAGGTGTTTTTGATTCATGTGGTAGACTATTACGGCCTGGCCACGACCACGCGCGGCGAGCGGCAGCGGCGGCGGCGGGCGGTGAGCGGCAAAAACAATCGCATAGCAGTGTA
>BHDV01028809.1:220210-246120 GCA_005406045.1 Adoxophyes honmai
GCATGCGCGCCGCTCCGCTCTGCCTCGTCGCGTCGCTGGTCGCGCCGCTCGTCGCATCGCTCAAAGTCGTGGCCAGGCGGTTATAGTATTGCGAATTACGTAAACACGGGGTGTCTGTTATTTTTTGGTTAGTTCGAATGCTAGGTGTGTACGCCTTTTATATTTTAATTTGATTGCGTGTATTTCTTGTTTTATAAACATCACGCCCTTATTTCATAAGAGCAGAGCCTTACTCACTACTTACATCTAGGGAAGAAAGAGAGAGGTGTTTTTTTTTAAACCAGATATCACATGAGGTTTTTCGTTCAGGCATCCAATTTATCAGTTTTCCGCCTGCTGCTAAAACGTCAAAATAACACAAAGTTTGATCCAAGCGCATTCAACCCGCGATGTACTCGTATGGCAGCGACAGTCTACGTTAAATTTACTCTCAATTCCAACCGATTGCATAAAAGAAAAATAGGGCATGCACCGAGCCACGTGCGTCGTCCAATTGACCAACAATAAAATTTAGAAGTAAAGGGTGCAGCTCTATTTCAGTAGCGAAAGTGTGTCAGTGGTCCGGGTTGTCTCGTGACAATTTGAGCTTGTTGTCGCAGTTATGCCGCGGCAAAGATGCTCGTGCCATCGGGAGAAGCGCTAGTTCTGACGCAGAGATGAAGTATCGTACGAAGGACCGGCATATTCCCTTTTTGATAGCTGGAAAAGCTAAGTTTGTTTCGTGATGCCGCGATAAACTGATTCTTTGCTCAGACGCGTTGTTGACATTCGTGTCAAAAATTACGACGCGATGTATCTTCTTCTTAGATTCTATAGTAGGTTAGTTTTATAGCCACTCTGTTTTAGAGTCTTACCTTGATTCTCGAATGTCTGGCGTATCACCGTACTTGTTGCTGTTGTTTATTTACATTTTATTTTCGTAAACGAGGCCGCGGATGAACGAATTTTTTGGATCATTCACGGTTCTGTTCGTGGAACTGTTCTTATTTTGAATGAACGCCGGTGTTTAGGGCGAGATAGCATCCCAGTTTGTCGGAATATAGGCTAGTGGGACGGATTTCTTAATTTGTTCTATTCGTGACAGGACGCCTTTATCTTTTAGTCGTGATGAAACGAGCATTAGCACGAAAGTGGTTCCTACGATTTGTTAGTTTCTGACTTCGTACTGTTCTGCGGAAGTATATACCTATTACATACATAGCTATTTATGTACAATATAATATGCCGGTATTAGGAAATGGGGTACACAGTGCACATAAATCATTACATAGATTAAACCAGTGACTGCTTCATTAAGGAGGTATTAAGTCAAGAGACATAATAGTGACAGGTTCATCAAAGTAGCAGAATTCACTTTCAATACTAAAATCAAATACATTCCTGCTTCCGGCGTTTTATATAGCTTACACAATTTTCCCTGTTTGTGAAACCCAGCATCTTACAGAGTTTCAGGCAGCCATATCTCAGCTCCATTATAAATCTAACGGCTAAACATCTGTTATTTTCATAATATGCACTTGTCATTTCCATCATGCGCGTACGCACGCAACGCGTTTTGCAACGACTATCACGTTGCTGCAGTCATTAGCGGTTGGCGTAGGTCAGTTCCGCCACTCCACGATTAGATTACAAATGAATCGGTAACTGAAATGACAATCTTATCGCCGTAATCGGATGGGAAAATGTCCTAGTGTTTACGCGAATCACTACTCGTAGTCGCACCGAATCCAGAAGTTCTGTCACTTGACTGGTGTCTACTCCAGTCTACGCGGACAAGGGTTTGGTGTATTCTGATGGTTCGAAAATGAAAGCTCCACCAACCAACTCCTAGAGTGACAGAAGAAGTTACTATTTAGTATGAGATGTAATCAGGAGCAGATTAGTCAGATTACTCTCTAACAACTGATACAATTGTATCAACTGCACTTTCACTAACGTATAATGTGTCACTGTATTTTCTTAGCCAAGACTAACTATATACACAAGAGCATGTCAGACTCGTAGAGACTCAGCTAGTTAGAAAAAAAATATCACTGATCACAGTTGCAGTTACCGGAGTAGATGACTACCATCCTCTTCGGATATAGTGACTAATTAACGAAATGGATTCCGTTCTCGTCAACTGTTTATCTGACTCTCTTCAAAGTTTAATTACGTTGCACTTTCTGTCGAGTGTGCTAATGGTTAACTCCTGATCTGGTAATTTAAGGAAATACTCCTTGTTTGACACTTGTCTAATGCTCTATGACGTACAAAGTAAATTCATACATTTTGCACGTCACGCTGACCTGAATTTCCGAAATCCCAGGAGATTTGAGTCACTATAGTTTGACCAACAACTTCGCCGAAGCATTCACATATTTGCACATCCATGTGAAGAGACCACATTCATTAGACATGCTCTAAGTTGTACAATAAATTTTAAACCTCAAATGTAATGAAATAATTTTCGTGATACTAGTTGTCAAAGTTTATCAAGATTTCTTTATATTTTTGTTGTGAGAAAAGAATATAGTAAGTACCTATCGAGTTAGTACGTACGTTTGAAAAAACACATGAGAAACAAATAAACAAGAGTCGAGACAGTTTGAGTTTTTCTCTAAATTTGCAAGGGACCCTTTCTCTCATGATTAGGTAGAATTCTTGAAAATCTCACTATATGTGCTCACTGTTTCTTAATTCAGAGTACTATTACGAGTATTTACGGAGTTTTGTTTGAACAATAAATCGATTTTAACACCTCTATCCAATGCCTTCATTAATGCGAAAATACAAAACCTAAAACCCAGATGTTCACATTTTCATGATCTGCGTAGTGTCAGATGAAAATTGCGCACGTTCGCGTTCTCAATTGTTTTGTTTAAAAAAGAAGTTATTGTTTCACGAGCCGCCGTCATACATTGAAAAGCGGTTTGTTCAGGTGTGGAAGACTACTTCTGCTAGGGTTAGTCATAGCTATCCAAACCGGGGGTCGACGACCGCGATCGATAGAGAATTATGTCGCATAGTAAATAACAATAAGTGCGGTTAGCTAGTCGGTTCACATGAAATTCTTAATTTAATGGCATTTTAATTGGTCAGTTTTATCCTGTTTTGTCATTGCGAAAGTTTATTAGGTCTCATATCAGACAGCGCGAGATAAAAATGAAACGTTTATTGAAATTGGATGATAACTGGGTACCGGAGAGGAAAAAACGCATTTGTTGTGTCGATACATGTAGATCGTCAGACGTTTCTTTTGCTACGCTTTCTACGACTAAGACAATATTTATGATTGGTTGTTGGTTGATTAAAATGTGTAAGAATAATAAATTAGGTACTCCACTGTAAATAAAATTTTGTCCGTAGTGAAGTGTTTTTATTTGTTCTGGTACAGAATGGAGTAGGTTAAAATTGGGTTCGAGACTCATTGATGAAGTAGGTAGGGCCAGTCGGCGTATTACATCAGTAGGGAATGTAGAACTTCGATGACCTTATTTACTGCAGCGCCCGAGCAAGGTTATCTGCGCCGAAAGGCAGGACTCGCCTTTCATATCGGCTTGTTTGTATTTTTTACGTCTTTCTACGATAAACGCGAGCGTTTTGTTAATGAGCGGTAATGTAATTTTCCGTCGGTGGTCCGTCACGAAAAAAGGGGCCGCTCCAAAATGCGTAATTCGTCAATTTTGACAATCACGTAGCGTTAATTCGAGAGAGCATCGGTTAATGTCGTTAATGATGCGTCCAGCGTAACCGGTAAGGCGGGGCTGTACAGACGACAACGACGCATGGCACTTTATTCCTGCTAAAAAGCATACCACGGGTGTTGCGGCCGTTTAGCGCGTTGCGCTGGCTGTACACCAGGACACCATAAAAACTGGCTGCAAGTCCGAGCTCCGCCCGTTTTGAAAAACGATCTTGACGAGGCCATTATTCATTACAAAAGCGCATGATGATAGGACGGTGTATTTTATTTTTCCGCGAGCACGCGAGCGCTCGTTTTTTGGCAACCGCTGCCGTCGATTTCCGAGAAAGATTACATTTGGGACCTAAGTACCTGATTGTTTTTCGGTCAGTAACCCGTTTGTGGGCTTTTATTGTTTATTATTTGTAACGATTAATTTTATTTTTATGACGTTAGCGATGGTTCCTTTTAAAATATTTGCATAAAAAACCCATTTCGTGAAGTCGTTATTGACATCTTTATTAAAGGATGTTCGTCCGCCGTTACTCACTTAATTCAAATATGTACAGGTGCAACTTTCTAAATAAGGAACATTTTATAAATTGCAAAAGCGTTTGTCTGGTAGAAAATTAACTTTGCTGAATTTCTTCTTTCAGGAAATCCAAATCCTTGGGTCCGTTATATCAGCTTATACTTTAATTTTCAATACCATCATCATACTACAACAAGCTGTTTACTTAAATATTACGAGTGGCACTACGCAATGGCACGAAAACAAAGACGCATCTTATTTGCAAAAGTGTGTTTCTGCATAATCGGGACTGTAAGGCCTAAGGCCTCATTCATTTCACTGATGCATTCGATCTGTCACTTGAAGTTGTTTGCGTTCACGGCCCCCAATGGACTTGTAAACAGGGCTTGATGACAACTTACGTGACTGACAACTTCTCCAGGGTTGAACGCACGCCAATTATACGCTAGCTCATAGACGAACCCGTCCCAAAGGTCCTTGCTTACCTTACTTTACATAATTGCCATCCCGCCGTTATTACTCTCTTTAAAATTTACTGCATCATCAGCGGCCGATTACGCGGCTTCCTTGAATCAATCCGGGTCCGTTTAAGATGCCTTTATTCCAGTTTTTTAACCAGCATCGTTATTATATTCTCTGCCTTATAAGGTGTATGGTTATCAGGTAGGTTTGTACGAAGAGGCGCGTTGTTTTGCGTGGATGACGAATGACTAATTCTGGACGGCGTGCTAGACGCGTGGCCATCATTTGATGCGTAAATACCACGATAGCTGTAATCTTTAGTAACTTGATCTGATTTAATATCTGTGAGAACTGCTGGACACGCAATTTATGATTTGCATCGGGACCACGCGATGCTCAATATCGTCAATTTGTAGTACTGGAAAGTTTACTGTCTAATGTTTAGTACGGCAGAACAAACGAGTAAGGTTCGTACCGGCAATATTAAAACTGTAGCAGAAATGTTGAAAACTCTTTCGATAAACATATTTACATTTTCGTTTCTCAAAAAACGTCCACAGGTATTAGAGGCATTTTATAAAAAGTCTATCTTGTTACCACCATGTGTATGGAAAAAAGTAAAGGAAAGGATTTTATTTTCATTCATTTAACTCATGGTATCAAATGTGCTGTTTTCTTGATTGTGAGTAGGAAAACCATTTTCTGTCAAAATTGACAAATAAAAAGAAGGTACCTTTTCAACTTTTTATAAAATTGCCTATTTAAACCTAACCTAAAACTTATAGCTAACAGCTAACACTAATTGGAAGGTGGATACAAAACATCCACTTTTGCCTTTGTACTTATTGAAAATTTGACCGTAAATTCAAATCTGGTTTCTTTTTCCTAGTTGCGTACAGTGTGGATGTATTAGCAGGGTGTTAGTTCTGTCAGAAACCTGCCCTCCATAAAGGTTCTTGTTCTGTGTGGAACTAAAGGTTCGGAGGACATTTATGTGGATGACTTTGTTATCAAGTATTGAGTGTCATCGCTCTTTGTCCGCAGCGATCACCATCGGCATCAGGGTGATTGGTCCAGCGCTGGGCTTCCTCCTCGGCGCCCTCTGCACGCAGGTCTACGTGAACCCCCTCCACAACCCTGGCTACGACTCCAGCAACCCGCAATGGGTCGGCGCTTGGTGGCTTGGTAAGTTTCTATCTCCATTAAGACGTCTGGAAGCGCTATGCGAGCCTGTAGTTAGTTGGGCGGAAAGGTATACTCCGTATAGACTTGTTTGTCACTGTCGACTGGGAAATCCATTCTATAAGTTAAGAGGGCGCACACATTTTTTACGAACGTAATTATAAGATCAGGCGGGGAAGAGAAATTCAGGGGCAGGGCAGGGGTAAGAGGCACCACAGACCATAACTCGTCGAGTTATGAGTGATTATGGTCTGTAGAGCCCTCTTATCCCTGCGTTTCTCTTCCCCCACCTGACCTTAGTGGTTTTGGACCAATGTTTAAAAAATCGTGAAAAATAAATTAACTCATATTTAGCCATGAAAAAAATATGGTTAGACTAAACATATTCTGTAAATTTACAATAAAATTGTTTCATTTGTAATTACATTAAAATCAATGAGAAAAAAAATAAAGTAATAGTTCAACTTTGAAATTATGTACAATGATATTTGAATAATAAAAACCAATAATTTGATGCATGTCTCTCCGTTAATCCCCAGTAGACTATATTGTCTATCAGATAATAACAAGTTTATATCGTTTATGGTAAATTTTAATGGAAAATTTTCAAGTGAAAGACAGCTCTGACGCGTATTTTTGTGAAAACCCTTCAACAAATTGGCTAAATAAAAGAAATCTGTGTTGCTAATAAAATATTTCTTTCCGTTAATCCCTAGAAAAAGAGTTGATTTATATGTTACAGTAGTTTTTCTTTAAAAACTTAAGGATTTATAGCTTTCTAAAGCATTTGAAAATCATCAAAATCACCGAATTTTGTGTGCACCCTCTTAACTGTTTCATACGAGCTTATAACTTAGAATTTGGTTTTATTAGCAACATCCTCCAGTTTGTGGCTGAAAAATATGGATAGGATGCATGTGGTTTTTTGTGAAATAGGTATATGTAAATTTAAAAGTTTGATGTTATTTTTGTTAGTTGTAAGAATACTTTTTATGACCTGCTCAGGGAATGTCTAGTACTCCGTTTCATAACACTAGATTTTTAAATGTCAAATCCTCACACATTTTTAAGAACGCCCAAGGAGTCATCGCATGGTGGATATAGTTTGTATTGAGAACATCATTACAGATAGTAATGAGTATTATTGCATTAATTATCTCCAATTTTATCTTTGGATTCCTAAGAAAAAAAAAAACATTTTCTGCCCGTTAATCTTAAACGAAACGGAGCGAAATAACTGCCTATAAAATTACGAAACTAATTACGAAATCCGACGCTCCGTTAAATCCTTCAAACGTACTCAATTAACGCACGGAAGTACATATTGATGTGTGTATTAACATTAATTAAATAGCGACTCCTAGCGCGGTTGCTAGTTGCTACGTTGTACGCTGTGCGCCGGAGTGCATAAATTATGCAGCATAATATACTAATCAAGTTGTCTAGATTATGCCTCATACAGCATGCGATCATTTGCGTCAATAATGTTTGATCACTGAGATTGAGACGGACCGCTTTTGTTTTCTAGACGTTAATTGCAAAATAAGAATAGAATAGAATGGGGAAGCAATGAGTTTTTAGATTCTGATTGGTTAAGAGGTAACAAATATCGTCGAAGTTCGTAGTAATAATACTTCGAAGAAAGCAAAAAAGAAGTGGATAATACTGCATTAAGAAGATAGGAGTCGCGCCACTTCTCCATACAAACGTAGTCCCCTGTTTTCCTATTTAATCACGAGGCTATAGATTTATGTCTTGTTAATTTCAAGAACAGTCAAGCCAAGTAATGATTGACAATAAGGGTGAATTCGAGATTCCTCCCATCGTCTGTGTCCGGACAGATATGACCCGGGTATCTTCAATACTCTGACCTCATCTGCACTTCGTCAGGTGCGTTAAGGTCAATCGCAAGTCCATTTCCTCATCAAAAATATGGAATGACGCTTGGCACTTCATAATTTGACGCTCTGCTCTCGAGTGCCTACGTGCGTAAGGGGGCGTCCATAAATTACGTGAGGTGTTTTTTTCAATTTTCTGACCCTCCCTTCCCCCCTGGTGAGATGTCGTGAGATTTCATTCAACCCCCTCCCCCACCCCCCAAATCTCACGTGAGATTTTTCAAAATGTGGGTTTGTTACGTAAACGCGTTGGATTGTATTGTAAACAGAAAAAACATATTTATTTGAAAAGAAAAAATAAAGTGAATGACGTAACTTAAAAAAAAAACTTTAATTGTTCTTCGTTCCGATACACCCATGAAGTGTCAAACGTAAAGCGCCATCCACATCCTCACTTCGGTTTTTAAGACCTTAGGCATATGGATTAAATGGACCAAAATAGTAGTATTTTTGTTTGTTTCAAACAAGAAAAAAATTGCGTGATATTTGCCGTGACCACCCCTCCCCCCGACGTGGGATTAGGTGAGATTTAAATCGACCCCCTCCCCCCCTAAAACACCTCACGTAATTTATGGACGCCCCCTAAAGTATTCATGTCATTGATCGACAGCTACCTCTTTAGTTAGTGACGACACCACCTAAAAAGTGTGAACGTAATAGCTCGGGAATATCCCAAAGAGTCGAGGTTTGGGTACCTATGATGACTTCTCTATATCACTTAATTACTTGATCTGTGGATATGGTTACTTGCTTGGTTTTTTTATTTGCTATTAGTCAATGGATGGGTACTCGCTCCTAATTCAATTTCTCTTAGGTAATATTGTTGTTCACGGTCTTCAGATATGAGCAGAGGTTACAAATCAGCTGTTATGCTATACGTAAAGTTTGATACAAAAAAAAAAAAATCCAGCCTAAATATCGTCCCACTGCTGGGCACAGGCCTTGATGGCTCTGAACACAAAGTGAAAATAGTTTTCCATTGTTTTTTCATTTTGGCATTTGACTATATTTGTACCCGTGCAATGAGGAAAGCACAAATATGTGTGAATATCAAAACACGTGCTCATCCAGCGGCGTTAAAACACACGGCAGTATCGCCGGATAAGGTAGTTTCGTTTTTCCCATTGATTTGTAACAGGAAGTATACTAGCAATATTGGATATTGCTGTACCATATTTTTCCGCATCAATAAATTACAGCGGAATGCAACTACGATTTAATTAACGAGTTTATTGACTTCGCAATGATGCTGTTTTGCTGCTACATTTCTCATGTAGCTCGACTCAACTCTTTATTTCTATTGTTTTTTATATTTCTGGATTTTCTGAAGGCATTCATAGTGGGTACTTAACAAAAGATACATATAATTCCTGTGTCAATAACAGTACTGTAGTTAGATATGAAAATCAAGATGAAAATTAGAAACCTGACTGCAAATTATAATAACTTCAAATAAACAAGAAAATATTAGGCTTCGAAATTAATCACTCTTGCGAGTAAAGAGCAACTTGAAATTATATTCTCGCCAAACTTATCGTAAAAACACAGTTAGACAGAAATGCAGCTAATAATAAAAGCTTTATAAAAATAGACAAGCGACGCCTTCTAAATAAGAATATCTAGCCCAAGTACTAGCAAGTACGGGCCGGCATTCCGTCGCGGAACTGCCATCAACCGTTACCGCGTCGCTTGCGCAGATTTGCGCGCAAAATCCACCAAGAAAGCATGCGCGTGACCCGCTTGCCAATACGGCGCGTATGTAACACCGGCAAAAAAACATACGCCACCCAACAGCCGGGACCGCCCGCTCAAGAAATAAAGTCTACACTTCTCTGGCTTTCTTTTTGCCAACGGCACATTTAGAGTTGCAGCGTTAGAAAACTTTAGCCGTGCGTAGACTGGCAATGTAGCGAATTCGCGAACGCATTCAAAGGCTTCTAAGTATTTCCTTATTGTTCTATTTTGCTAGGTGAGTTCATGAATGGACTGCTGAATTCTGATTAGCTTTTTCTACACACGAAGCGGCTCTACTTGTCGTTGAATAATTACTAGAATAATTATATTCTTAATCATATCAAAGGTCGCCGTTTGATAGGTCTTCGGCGAATACATAGGTAAATATCAGAACAGTTTAACCATGCAGTGTTATTTCACGGAATATGCATTAAAATTATCTATTTGCACGACTTTGTAGGTTCATAGTTACGCGCTAAATGTTAACAGATAAATTAATTACACTTCTTAAGGTGTATTTAGCGTTTAATTCAACGTGTTCGATCAATTTACTACAAATTAATCCTGTTTCGGTATTTATAATCCATAGTGACATCCACTGTTTACACTTTACTATAATGTAGGTATCATTTCTTCTTGTCTTATCAGTTTATCCATATCGTTATCTCCAACTTTCTTTCTAGTGATATATGTCAACCAAATCAAAAAACGTGAGTGTAACACCGAATCAAGGTTACAAGGGCATTAGTTAATTGCCTGATAGCAGTACCAATGTGATATAAATACGAATACTTACATTGTAAAGAAAAGTTTAATCATTGATGTTATCGAGGCGCGCTAATCCTACTGAATAAGTAAGTAACTGAAGTTCCTTGGTCGCTAAAATATGGCCGTTTTCAAAACTCGAATAAATGGAATTACCTGGGCAAGCGTGACATATCTTAGTCAATATCCTCATTTATCCTCAGCGTAATTTAGGAAAAGTCCATACATTTAATTTTGCGAATAACTCCCCTAGTCAGGCAAATGGAAAGGGCTCTTTCGTGACCTATTTTCGTATTTTTTTTAGGGAATTTTGGGTCCGAAGTAATTGCTTCAAACGTTTTACTTCTTTGCATATAAATCAATGTTAATTAAAAGTACATAATCTATTATAGAAACAAAATGGACACCGGACGCTATTCGTGTCTTGGAAGCTTTGATTCTGTGGAAGTCGATTTTCCTGCAACATTGTAACTTGTCTTATTAGTAGCAATTATAAAAGCTGATTTACTGACGTTGGTTTATTAGTCAGTTAATACGACCGTTTAGTCAACCGGTCGGTCAAATATGACACTCTCTCTTTTTACAATCGCCCAATCTACATTTAATGGTCGAACAGAAAGTATAGCATGTGATCATATCTCGATACTGCTTCTGATAAAATTGATGGAGAAAATCTTACCATATGTAAGAGTTTTAGGACTGCGTAACTGAAGCGATTAAGATTTTAGCTAAATTATAATATTTAAAAAAGACTCGCCAAGTACAATTTCGCGAGAATTTCGTATGGCACAGTATAGCAAATTATTGCCTGATACCACCAAATCGCCTCTGAAACAAAACTGTCAGTTTATTTTGCAAATATGGAGGAGTTTCTATCATTATCTATATGCATGTATATGAAATCCTGTATTGTGATAGCACAAGAAATAACAAGTACAGAAGAACGTTGTGTGTTTCTTTGTTGGCCATCCCGTCGTGGTGCGGGCGTCGTCTGTCGCAATGCATTTAATCGTCTGTTGCAGCTTCCTCCGGCTCAATCACTGCCAATTGCTGTAATTGTTGAAGGGCTGCAGTGGATAGGGTTGCGTCAGCACCTAGTTATGGCCAGTTGATCGAAAGATCGAATTATCTGAGAATTGCTTGGCGCGTCCAATGACTACCCGAGACTCTGCCGACTTTGACGATGTTTTGTCCCACATCATATTGTATTTCCAGTATCAATGCAGCTCGCAGTTGTAGCACTGAACTCGTGGTTTGCTGAGTAGGTACAATACCGCCTGAGAGGGCTGCACTGTGTAAGAACTAACGACGCAATAGTTTCCGGCGCGCCCGCAGCGCCGGCGAGGGCTGCGGGCGCGCGCCGCACCGCGCGCTGCATTTCCACGCGACTTTCGCTTTTTTCTCGGCAGCGTCACGCCGAGCGCACGCTTGTTATGAAACTCTTACACCGCTTACATCACACGTCACGTCACAAACTAAAATAACTATCAGCCGCCGGTCACGGCCAAGGCTGCGCCGACAATTGCCCCGGCGTAATGAGGATTTAGTGGGTGGACGCGACACCCGCCTTGCCCACTTTTACTTTTAAACCGGTCGCGCGACCTTCTATGAAAACTCGGGGGTAAATGCGCATTCCATCGCTTTTCGAATTGGGTGTGTGACGTCGCAGTTCCGTCTCTAGTGTTGTTGATTAACGTAAACAATATGGAGCCGTGTGGTACCTAAGCGTCTAGCGAACGCCCTTGACTGAGCGTCGACCGGGCGGCCTTGTGAACGCGCGAATGTTTTCTGTTTGCAAAAGCCGTGGTTAGACGTGAGTGCTGCTATATCTGGGCATCGGAGTATTTCGGATTAGAGCGAATTCGTCTCGGTTTGTGGCGTCTCGCGGACCGTGAACTAGACGCGTTGCTTCATTAAGGGCTGGCACTCGTCATTGTCAAATCATTTCGACGCCGAACATCGATCACCTTGGAAACTTCTGTCTTATCATCGCTATTAAGTACATAAACATGTGTCCGTCGTTTTTTTTGCTATACAAGGTGCGGTATTTTACGATATGGGGCTCATATTGCGGCCTCGCCAGCCCTGGTAGAGACTGAGACCTTGACGGGCACATGACCACTAACGAATTGGTCTGCGCTTAGTCCAGTCTGCTTCACACGTATCTCTCGATAATTGGCATAATTAGATATGCTACAGCCGCGCGGGATAATTTCTTCAACACACTATGATTCCTGTCTGTGGAATTTAACTTTACTAACGTTGTTTGCGTTGCGGGTTAGCGATATTTTTTGCAAACATTTTGATTTCCTTTGCAAGCTGCTGATTTCTTTTGCTAAACTGTAGCACCCTAGTTTATTAGGATGTGAAAATTTTCAGCATTAACATGTCCTTCTTAATGAAATGTAGATGGGTACGTAATACGATTGCTGTGTTGAGTCTATTTACCGTAAAGTTGAACGCTCTTCGAATAAAGCGGCGCATAGATGGTGTTGAATTGATTCTTCATCTTCAATGAAAATGTAACTAATTTCATATTACCATGTTAATGACAAAACGAAAGCAACTCAAACTGCATACATAATGGACTTGTAAGTAATAAAATATTATATACAAATACGCAAGGCTTCGACTTGCACTTGACCAATTGATTACAAAATTGCTTAAGATCATTTTTATCTTATAGACTGGTTGCCGATAGCCACTAGATGCTCGAGACGATAAAATTGTATATAAAATCTGGTCTAGACGCGCGTCCGGTAGAAAATTACCCCCCGAGCTTATACTTAAGTAGAGCAATTTGAATCCGCGGAATACGGGGTTTATTTCATCGAGCAGAAGATTGTCTCTAAAATATCTTACGTTTCTATTTAGGATGCTCGAATTTTGATTACCAATAATGAAAATAATCAATAATGATTGTTTTTGTAATCGCTTCTATGAATTAAGTATTTATAGCATGTACATCAACATACAATTTGGCACGGATTACCAAGGACGTGGGTTCAAATCCGACCTCTTAACAAATTTCACTACGCTACGTTCTCATGTTGATTTTATTAAAATTAGACAACGTACATAAAGAATACATACAGTGTGTTAAAAATACTCATTAGGTACCATGAAGTTATACCCATAATATCACGTCTTAAATCGAGTCTAGTTCGACATGTTTCGAGCTGATCCATAGCTTTGCTTAGCTTCATCTTGTCTTGACTTCATTTAAGACGTAAGTTATCGTTATAAGTGAGTCTCTCCGTATTTTGATATTCAAAATACTCACAAGGTCTAGTAGGTATTTATTATCTGGACTTTACCTGTCACTGTCTAACTATAGAAATCGGAAAATGACCGGTTATCCTAGTCTCGAGTAGATTCACGGGTGTTGTGCTTAGCCTACTGGTATACCTAAGTTTACTATGTTCTGAATCTTCTGTCTTGCTTCAGGTATGGTGTTCATCGCCGGCTTCATCGTGATCCTGTCGACGCTGATGTTCTTCTTCCCGCGCCAGATCCGCCAGGAGCCGGCGCCCATCGTGCGGATGACCAAGGAGAAGACCCAGCCTCTGTTCAAAGGTAGGTCACTTTTAGAAGAACCATCCTCTCGAGAGAAATAGGCAATTTGAAAGACCCAACTCTTCAAACGTAGGCCACTCTTCGAAGACCCATCCTCTCTCCAGAAATATGCAATTTAAATCACCCAGCCTCTGTTCAAAGGTAGGTCTTAGAAGACCCAACTTCTTAGGCACCCATAGGCAATTTGAAAGACGTAACTCTTCTATGGTAGGCTTAATGTTAATTATGTGTGATATACGTTGACCTATAACATTTGGAGGAACCCCGATCTGTCTCTGCCGCTCTTATCACAATTTCTTGATATAAAACTGTGAAATCCCGTTGCTGTACCTGCATATAACTCAGCAAGATTGTTTGTACTGGGGTGTAAGTTCGCGCATGCCTTTTACCTGGAGAAAGCGATGCGCGAACTTAACCCCACTACAAAAAATATGCCAAGTTTGATGTCGAGGACTAGCTATTTAAGACTTGTCTTAAATTACACGACAGGGGACACTAAAGAAATCTCTTACAATTTCTTTCCAGACTTCTACACCACCATCAAACGGCAGCTCACCAACGACATACTGATGTGGCGCACTGCCAGCTCAGTGCTCCACCTCATGCCGATCTCCGGGGTCTACAGCTTCCTCCCCAAATACCTGGAGCAGCAGTTCCGGCTGCCGACGCACGACGCTAATCTAGTCTCGGGTGAGGTACTACGATCATTAGACGCTTGGCGACGCCATCTGTTGCGGGCGACAAGCAACTTGCAGCGACACTTGGTGACAGACTACAGGATTCTTTAGAAGTTATTGGAGGGAAACTGTTAGACGCTTGGCGACGCCATCTGTTGCGGGCGACAAGTAACTAGGAGCGACACCTGGTGACAGACTATACTTTCTTTCAAAGTTATCGGAGGGAAAATGTTAGACACTTGGTGGGGCCATCTGTTGCGGGCGACAAGTAACTTGCAGCGACACCTGGTGACAGACTATAGCTTCTTTCAACGTTATTCGAGGGAAACTTTTTGACGCTACGCGACTCGAAGTTGTTTTCAGTTTCGCCCTAGTTATTTTTATTACTATCATTAGATTCAGTGCGCTTGAAATAAAATAAAATGGGGAAAAGGGAAAAGTCCCTCCATGAATGAATTTTTCAAATTACTGAATGTGTAATTTAAGTGCGTTGACAAATGATTGCTATGAATCAGGTCAAATTACGCCGTAACGAGGCGTTAAAATTACAATCGAAAACTCATTTGGCGTGACGCTTTAGAATGACGAATGTTTCAGCCAAAATCCTCGTTATACAAATGTGACAAAAGATTGTGAAATAATAATTAATAGACCCACACATGTAAACGTAGTTCTATATTCTATACTAGAGACCTTTAGGTACTTAAAAGATGGTAAACAATCTTGACGTGTCTTTTTATTTAAACGTACACTTTATAAATCAAAATCTTTACATTTTACAATTTAGGTATGAAAAAATCATTTACTTTCATAATTTAAGTGTATAGTGTAACGATTTTAATTTTTAGACTGTGTATTTCAATAAAAAGACATGTCAAGATTGTTTACCATCTTTTAAGTACCTAAAGGTCTAAAGTATAGTTCGAAGTTTTGAGCGGTTTTATGATCGACTCTTCAATTATTATCGTAGACGTAAACGTACCTTAAAAGGTAGAGTTATGAGAATAAATTGGAGAGACTGTAGCTCTGACCCTTCAGCTTCTCTTTCCAGGTCTGGGCGGTATTCTAGTCATGGGGCTCGGCATCATAACCTCGGGCGTGGTGATCCTGAAGCTGGTGCCCACCGCGAGGCAGGTGGCCGCCTGGACCGCCGCCACAGCCGCCATCTATAGCGCCGGTGAGTTTAACAATGACAACGATGATGCCCACTACTACGAGACTTCTACTAGAAGTGATTTAACTGGGATTAAAAGAGCTATGGTAGTATGGTGGTGGTATGTTTGCTTACAAAAGTTACACGTGTAATAATAACTCGTGTTAATTGATAAGCTAGCAGCTAGCTGATACAAGGCATAACGTGTGAAATCCAGAGGTAGGTGTCTTGCGCTTGACGTAGACAAACAGATTGTTTTACGACAATTTTAATATCAGTGGTTTTTTTAAAGTTGATTGATATAGAAGCCAAAATTTTGTCGTGACTTATTATTTTGTTCGGTTAAATATCAAAATCAAAAATTAATTTACCTGAGTAGGGGTAAGGGGCTTTTTACACGCTCTTTGAGTTTACGGGTGTTTCGGAAAGACCATGATTGTCAAGAAGTATACTCCGCGAGAAACTTGCCACGAACTTATTGACATAATATTGACCAACGATTGACCTAATTCCACACTGACGGAAATTGTAAATGAGTCTCAATGAGTTGGTTTGTTTCTAATCCCTTTTCTGTAATGTTTCAGGTATGGTTCTGCTTATGTTCGTGAGTTGCCCCGAGGAGAGCTACCGCGCGCTCAGTACTGGGCTGGAAAATACGGGCGCCCTGGACTGCAGTACCAACTGCAACTGCACAGACGTGCCTTACAACCCTGTTTGTGGACAAGTGAGTACGAGTATCAAAAGACTACGAGTTCATATTTACAGAATTGTGTGATCCAAATGAAACATTGTTTAAAAAGTGTTTTTTTTTTGTAATAAAGCACGTGGTTCAAAGTAAAAAAAAACTTTCAAAAATTTACTTTAGAATTCTTTAAGAACTATTGCGAGACTCAACTAAACACAATACGCCGTTGCTCAGCCACCGCGGTGCGCAGATGAAGGGCTACGATTATCATGAAAGGTATTAAGCAAAAGTCGATTTAATTTTAGTCGACAGGCTTGTCTCTATTATACCTGCCAACTCAAAACAAAAAAAATTGCTATACGTGGCCATGAAACGTGAAGTAGTCATGGTTTTGTCTATGTAGCTTTTCCTGCGCTCTGCCTAACCCATTTGGGAATACAGGCGTGATATATGCATCGACTTAATTCAGTATGAGATCATTAGGAGTCTTTATTCTTTTTGACATGGAGCCCTATACAAGGTTTGTTGTTTCACAGGATGCGTACACATACCTCTCGCCATGTCAAGCGGGCTGCCAGGCAAGTGCGCGAGTCGACAACACCACCTGGCTGTACTACAACTGCTCCTGCATCCCCAACAACGGCACCGGCCTCAAAGCACGAGCCGCGTAAGTCAAAATTCAAACCTTTACTTATGCAAATAGGCTCCTAAAAACACTTTTACACGTCATTTTCGAGTCTACCAGCGCTTCGGAGACCATCTTTGCCAACAAGAATGCGCCGTTGAAACTTGGCAGAAAATATTTTTTTTCAAAAAAAAATAAAATGGAAAAAGTTACACAGAACTACATACATTAAGTAGGGCAGGAACTCAATCGAACTCCAAGTTTTGGGAGGTTTGTCATGACACTTCTCAATATAGCAATATTATTTCTACGTTTGAAAGGCGAAATGGGTGAATTTTACACTTTAATTGAAAAGGAAAATTTCAAAGTAACGATTTACCGTCTAATTCTCCAGCTTCGACCGCTACGAGCTCCAGAACACATCCGACCTGTTCGAATCGGACTTTTTATCCGGGTTCGCGGTGACGGGCGAGTGCGGCGGGCCGTGCCGGCAGATCTACGTGTTCATCGCGCTGTTCGCCGCGCTCATGTTCGTGCACGCCAGCGGGGAGGTCGGCGCCGTGCTGCTCATCATACGCTGCACTGACAAACACGGTAATACTACTAGCTAATACTAAAAAGTATGCGTGGATTGTATGCAATGTGCGCCGGACTTTTTGCGCATTGTGTGCGTTACTGCATATAATTCCACAAACTGAAAAGTCCGTCGGATAGTCTGTCGTCTGCGCAGGGCCTTATTCAACTTGCCAATAATTTGGCTAGACTTGTCACGGCACTAAAACTCTCCTCTACGTTTTAATACCATGCATATAAATAATTTAATTAAATTTAATTTGCATCTAGAAAATTATCTGTTAAATCTACAGGTGTTCTGTGTAAAATCAAGTACAAGTAGTAAGCGATAAAAGCTTATATTTTTTTAAATTGTAATATCCAAACTGCAATGCCATCTGGTGAGAAAACTTGAAACTAAAAGTTACGCCATCTGGTGGCAAGTTTGCAAGATTGTGTACGTTTTGCGATGCGTTGATTCGTTTAATCTTTGTTGTTATTCAATTGCATGATTAAATCCACTTGATAAAGAAAATAAAGCCGATAATAATGTTTATATTTGGACACAGGCTTAATTCAAATTATTTGAAAATTATCCCCCTTCCGGTATTAAAGCTACTTTTTAATCAGGGTCTGCGTATCCTAGATACATTAAATGTTTATGTATTTATTATTACATTATTAGTTTTGATATAAAACAATGGCTTCAATTCGTGGCTCTTTCGTGTTTCTCTTTTGGGAATAACTTTCGCAACCTAACTCTTTATTGTGTACTGACACTTACTTTATTTCTTATTTCCTCCGTCTTGTCTACAGACAAAGCGATGGCGATGGGCGTGATCCAGTTCGCCATAGGCATCTTCGGCAACGTGCCGTGCCCGATCGTGTTCGGCGCGGCCATCGACGCGGCCTGCCGCACGCGCGACTACGTCTGCGGCGCGCTCGGCGCCTGCGCCGCCTACGATAACGACAGCTTGCGCCATCTGTACCT
Organism: Adoxophyes honmai; assembly: GCA_005406045.1. Classification (NCBI taxonomy): domain Eukaryota; kingdom Metazoa; phylum Arthropoda; class Insecta; order Lepidoptera; family Tortricidae; genus Adoxophyes; species Adoxophyes honmai. Next base: position 238,707 of record BHDV01028809.1, read on the forward strand.
AGGTGAGTGAATTTGTGGCACTTGTGTTAAGCTGAAGGGGTGGGGATTTACTAGAAATGCGCCTGCTTCGTCTTGCAGTGACCGAGTGATCTTGCAGTTGCCTAAATGTGAAGAAAAATGTTTGTTAAAGATAATTTGGAAAGGCGGATTCTTATATTGAGAGTACTTTATCTGTTTTCTTAATATTTTTTTAAAGTTAACTGTATGATACAGAAAAAAAATTGTGTTTTATTAATTTTCGCGATTGTCGAGTTTAAAACGATTTGACTGATTACTGAATGACAGACTTTGAGATACGAAATTCTGTGATTATTACATGGCGTCATTATTTCGAGATTAGTTACCTCTTCTTAAGATTTTGATTAGATCCAAACGAAATTGACATAAAAATCCGATATGTAAAGCTACATCTGTACAGTATAAGCTGGATCGTAACCGGTACCGCTTTATCCGCAGGCTTGTCAGCGGGTCTGATGTTCCTCGCGTTCATAATGGATCTACTGGTGTGGAGCAAAGCTGGCCGCATCGATATGAACCCCGGGGAGCCGGGGCACGACGCAGCATTAACGCGGCACGACGCCGACCCGGCGCGTCACGACCCGGCGCGTCTCGATAACCACGACGCCGCGCCGCTCGCGCCGCCGCCAGAATCCGTGCTCTGACAGCTCTACGAGTCGCACTTCTAGGTTAAACTTTGTCGCCTCAGATTGAATTGAACGCCATGGCAACGATATTTGCTCGACTACGTCATATGGAGGTATACTATATACGTTCATTTGATTAACACTTGAATGTTTTTGATGTGCGTTAATATTTTATAGACACAAGGTAGACGATGTCACATCTGTTAGTGAAATAACTGCTACTTATATAGGGCAACACTTTTGTAGACAAGAAAGGTACGAAGAAAAGCGAATTCTTACCGAAAGTTATTGTCATGGCGTTTAAGGTTCAATTAGTAAGCATTTGTATGAACCTGGTTCTGGTTGCCGTTTTACCAAGCTTTCAAAGTAAGTGATCAAATTATCTGATATACTCGTACTTCTTACATATACATTGATATTGCATAATAATTCATATCGACGTATTGAGTACAAGTACCATGAAATTAGGCCACTTCTTCACGAGCCCGTAATTTTTGTGGTAAAGGTAGCCACTGTGTAGAACGGCTTACTACGCCTAAGTGGTTAATGGCTAGGGTCACTTCAAACAAAAGAAAAAAAGATGCCGCAGGCAAGATTTGCCCTGGAATTTACATTTCTAACATCTGCTTTAAGAATGGCCTAAGATATAGTACGAAAAACGAGTGTGCTTAGGACATTAAGTTAGTACTAGAATTTAGAACAGAAAACAACATGCGGAAGCTGGATTTACATAAAACTACTTGATGTAAATGCAGCTATGATGAAGCAGTTCTTAGTGATTGGCAACAACATTCGCTTAGCTGATTCTATCGTTTTTCCGCTTTTATTATTTTTATTTAGATCAGCTGTTTAACGTATAAGTGACAAGATGTATTTTCTCAATGGAAACTGTGTATTGACGAAAATGAAATGTTTGTTTTATGTGTTTTGACGTTTTTTGTCCCGTCGCGTTTGTTGTTATTTTGTGGCGCCATCTGGTGAATAGTGTTAGCAAAAGTCAGAAATCAACTGTTTATGAGTGTTTTTAACCTTTATGCTTGTTGAAAAATATTTTTGTTCATACCATGATGAGCCCCAATTTATGAAATGTGATTGTATTGACTGATTAAACTTTTCAAGAACAATTTATATACTATGTAATCATATTTAAACATTATCAAACTTTACACAGATGCGCGTTTAGCAATCATGGAATTTGTTTTTTTTTTTATTACTATGAATGGAACAGAACATTAAAAAAATTGTTTGCATTTTACTTTATATTTAATTATGCATTTTATACACTAGTTACTTTATGGAATAAGCATTTTCTGCTCAATTATATACGAGAAACAGTTTGATGAATCGAGCATAATATTTTACGATTGTGAATGTGAATAAATAAAAACTGGGATCAAATATTAGCTTAAACCTAGAGAAATAACGAGTAGCATAATTAATACGGTATAGATTCATCGTTCGTTAGTGACTTCGTGGGTTCCCGTTGTGTTTCGGGTTTGTTCGGGTTTAAGAGGATCGCCGGAAGGTCTCGATGCTTTAGACACAGAGCGATAAGATTATCTTTGCGGTCGAAAACGGTATTGCTTTTCCTCGAGACAATGATAATTTTGTAGCTCTAAGCAAAAAATATACATCACTTTATTGAGTTGTTTCTTTTAACAATCACATATTATGACTGGGACTGAGTTTTCTGTAAAGTTGGGTTCACTCTATGCATTTAATATACTAGGTTTCTCATAACTTATCGACCATTTCTATGGACTTCGTTAATGATATTCCAATGTCGTCCGAAACGATAGATTCTCAATCGCGACACAACATTTGTTTTGTTATCAAGAAATAATTAATGACTTATGTGTAGTGTGAACTCATTTTTATGTTTTATCGATTATTGCGAATTACATGGCTAGTGATTAGACGTTACATTAGTTAAGTGCAAGTTTATACGCATTAATTACAAATTGTAAATATGAATTCATTTAAATGTATAATCACATCTAGAATAAATTTAAGTATGTTTAGTGTTAAGTCTGTTATTTTTTTATTTTCATTACTTAAATCTATTTTATTCTATAAACGAACTACTTTTTACAACAGTTCAGAGCTAAGGTTTGGAATACTACTAATGACGCCACGTAGTTGTAAAATATATATCTCTTTGTTTGGACTTACGCACTGTGAAACTAGTTCTATATTTTGCTACGGATGCATATAGAAAAATCTGTATTCCTAAAATGCGTTAATTTTTATTTTGTGTCTTGTTGAATATGTTTTTAGCATAAAATATAATAGAATAATTACATGGCGTCTACAACAAACCGTAGCTTTATAGTGGAATTATATATGTTTTTAAAAGGCTGGGTCGTGTGTAAACTTCTTTATAAATTTAGAGTAACCAATGGACTATTGTATTAGGGTAAGAATGAGTTGAATTATGTTTTTCAGTGGAGATTTGAATTTTTAGATCTGTGATCGTATAACCATAATAAACTGTCTACTTACTTTTTACCGCTGGACGGTTAGCAAGATATACCGTTTTTTGCAGTGGCGTAGCGTACATTGGCGGGGCCCCGTATAAAAAAAAGTTTGGGGGCCCTTTATGGAGAGGGGGGGGAGGAGAAGATTTTTCACAAAGAAATGAAAAAAAATATTTCATTTTTTTTTCTTTAACACTTTGGGGGCCCCCGTGGCCCGGGGGCCCCGTATAATTGATACGGCAGATACGGCGGTAGCTACGCCCCTGGTTTTTTGTGTCTCTAACATTGAACACGAGGGAGAAAGGACTATCGATAAATGGATATCGTGTAACCGCATTTCGTCTTTGAAATACTTTGCATGTGCAATACGTTTTATAGGCATTTAATTATTAAGCTAAGAATTGTTAAATCAGCTATCCTTTTAATCATTGTAGCTCTGAGACGGAGCTCTCCCGACGACACATTACTTATGTAGCAATTAAATAAAATATATACATATTTTCCTAGCTATGCGAATTGTGCATTATGTTGGTGCAATTTTGCTTAAGGAAATTTTATATAAATTTTGTCTTACTGTTTAGCTACTTATATGTTATTTCTTTAAAAAGGCCTTTACGGCGATGTGTCTTTTGTTTAAGCAATTTTGGATGTAATTTGGTGTCAAGTATTTATCAGCCATAGTAAATTTAAAGGGCTTTTAGACCGCTAAAAGTACATTTCATATTATCTTTTTCTTCACTTCATTTAGGATATGCTGTACGGTTGAGTTTTTCACAAGAAATATCAAAAAAAGAAGTTTTTTCAAACCGCACTCACTGGATACTTGACCGTAATGTCTAGGCATAATTCTATGTATAATATTTAGCATAAATTGTAAAACATCTCGGCGGTGTCGTATCGCTCTTTGTCTGTTGTAATGTGTAGTTATACATAGTGAACACTTTCCTAGTCTATGTTTAGTAATAGCTGAATACCTCTGAATCTAGTACAGAAAATAAATGTTTAAGGAGTCTTTGCAAACATGTTTAAACTCCAAGCACAGGTTTCGTTTGAAGTAGTTTTTAAAAGCGAGGTTAATTATTTTCTCAAGCTGACAATTCAGAATAAAATGTTTTTTGTCTTGAAAATAGTTGATTCACTCTTCAGTAATAACCAGAGTGTTACCTATACTTTATCTACGTAAGTAATAATCTAATAATAAAATAATTTCATCGTCGTAACAAATAGATCATAATTGAAATTGTACCAAAAACGCAGCTGAACAAATGCGTGGTGCAGTAGTACCACCAAATCTTTGTAGATGGCGCTTGCACTGCATTCGACATTTTATTTTTATGCTACCTTACAGCGCCATCTGGTGTAATCTTGAATACTCTTCTAATAAAAAAAAAACAACAGAAGGTAAAAGGCCTCGCGAAAATAATACGACAGTCCGCCATATTCCAATATTTTTAATACCTTCTCGGTATTCATTCAGTGTTGCCATATAAATAAAGGTGATGTCCGCTGAAAGGCGTGTTTTTGATGGTTAATTTACTCTTTTCTGTTTCTTTACACAAGGTGAGAGAAAGCAAGATGGAATAATTTTAAGATTTTACAGTAAAAGCGCCAAATACAAACGAAACTCGTAATTTTACAACAAAGTCCGTCTCAACATGATCCGGTGAACTGTTTTACATAATATATTGTATTTAGGTAACTATAGATTTGTTACTGTGACGCCTGTCACGTATTTTTTAATTATTTGTAAATAAAAAAACATTGAAAGTGTTTGGTATTTTTATTATGAGAGTCAGAAATATAATCTTTAAGCTTTTTACTTAAAAAGGCTATACCCACACCTGATAGATAGACAAGATCTGTTAAGTAGCTTGCTATTTTATATCCCCTACAGGAAAAATATGTCCCACCCTAACCATACTTTGAACAAAGAGATGTCAAATGCTTTTAAAGTTTAAAATTGAGTTAAGACCCCTGGCGACCGGCAAAGGTAGTATCAGCACCGTAGCATATTAGAATAAATTACGATTTTTTTAATGTCGCGGTATCTAGTCATTACCTCATTACCAGTAGGCATTTGAAAATAAAATACTAAAAGCCTCATCTTATTTTCCCTCTATGGAAGATTAAAGGGAGACAACATTCATAATTTCGCCAATTGAACCACGAATCCATAATTAGAAGTAGGTGCAGTCAGCATCAAATACCTATATGTTTACACTTTAGTACTTTGTCACTGTGATCGCTGTGTCAATTTTATACGACAGTTCAAAAATGACGTTAAATAGAAAAGGTAAGTATTTAAGTGTAAACATATATTTGGCGCTGACTGTACCTACCTACTTCAAACTCCGTTGATGGCGTTAGACTACGCCTAGCGCAACGTCAGACTAATTGAACTCTGTGACACTAAATATAATGGTCGGTCCCAATATTCATAATAGTAAATAGTTGCCCGTGTGGTGCCGGGTTAGAATAGCACCTCCCCCTTTCTTCCCGTGGGTGTCGTAAGAGTCGACTCTGGGATGGGGTCGGTGTATTGTGGGCGATGGGCTGGCAACCTGTCACTGCGATGTCACGTTTAACCATCTGGTTACCCTGAAATAGCTAAACGTGGCACTGGATTTTTTGAATTCATGTGCTCTGCCTACCCCTCTTGGGAATGCAGGCGTGAGAATATGTATGTATGTATGTATGTAGTAAATAGTTAAGCTTACCAGAGATAGGGAACTGGATCTCGATCATTTTACTATCTCTGGTAAACTAACCTGACTGTAGATTGAATATTGGGACGTGCCATAACATAACTCATACAAATCTTTATATATCCGACTCTGTAACTCACTGAAGTTTTTCCTGTTATTCTGTTCCCATCGGGTACCCCGGCCCGACCGTGGCTAAACACGTTGTTATGATGCCAGCCATGACAGCGTGATTTCATTGTTCGATCAAACCATATCCGATCATTCAGAGCGCCGTGGTCTCCGCGATCCTGATAAAAACTTGAGTTAGTTGGATATATACGTTTTTTTAGCAATAATGACTTTGTGCCCAGCTTCTGACGGCGCAATCTTATTGACAATCATGGACATCATGGTCTTTACGAAGCGCTGGAAAACAAAAGGCGTGCAATAGAGTCCCTTACGACGTATTTTTTTTTTTTTATATCTGCCAAAAAGCCGAAGGATTTTATTTAACTACATGCTTTAGTACTTTGTTAGACCATAAGTACACAACAGAAAATCACCGGCCGACTGGCAGAATCTTTCACAGTACCTACAGATCAACAGAGCAGCAAAGTTAAAATTATTGTTGAAGGGTGATGTTACCCCATTTGTTGCTCTGTTCTGTTCTGGTCTGCTCTAGAGAAGAGAAGGAAAAGGTACCGTATGGTTGATTGGCATGTAAATCACTATGGCAAAATTTCAGCTTTGTGCCATTGGCCAGTTTAGTGGTACCTCCTCTCTTATCTCCTATTCCATGAATGACTTATAGCAGTGACCACCAAAACAGTACCATTTTTCTATTACCGCACCATTCGCTACTTACTACCGCTAGAAATTTGAGAATGTATAGTTCTGTCGGGGAAGTACCCACCTACCAACACCGTAAAACGATCATAAAATATCGGCAATAGGGTTTTTCAGTGGCCAATAGATGGGGCAATGATCCTATTTCTTTGGCGTACTCGAGTGGCAGGAAATTGCTCACAATGCCGTAATTCCAGGAATCGAAGTAGTACGCGATTGACAAGAAGCAAAAAGTTTGGGCAAGTGTGATCCGATTACATCGAAAGGCTTGTCTAAAAATATTTATTTGGTAGGTCATTTTTAAACCAGCTAATAAAGAGCGTCAATATACTTATTACTTACAAAACTTGTGGACTTTGAATACTTAATAGAATTTTATAGCTCTAATGAATACCCATGTACCTACTGGTGGGAATACTGCAATACTGGTGTGATGTATGTATGTAGAGAGGAAGTTGGAAATTGTATTTATGCAACTGATCGTCGCAACTCCATTAGCGGGATGTAGGATACCACTTTGACATTTGAAGTTCTACTACTCGACGATAGGTGGCGCTAGGTCGCTACAATTTCATATTTCATAGCCACCCACTTTCAGCTAGCTCAATTTAGTTAGGTAAAAGAAGGTTTCTAGTCTGTCGCCTAAGATATACAGTCAAAGAATTTGATAACTACGAGTATGTCAGTTTGTACCTTCTTACAAGAAATTTCACTACGTACTAGCTACTGTAGCAAACAGGGTCGGAAAGAAACCTGAGCTACA
>BHDV01028875.1:3447-15943 GCA_005406045.1 Adoxophyes honmai
TGGCGTTGGCTGTAAGCTACATCACGGTGTCGTTTACGGAACCCTCAGTGCGTGAGTCCGACTCGCACTTGGCCGGTTTTTTTGTCTGATAGTTTTATCTAATAGAACAAACCATAACTGAAGGTCATACAAGTTTACAAGTACGCAGCAAAGCTAGAGTGCGGTTTTTGTTTTTACTATATTCGACTTCTTTTCAGGCTTAGTTTTTACTATTTTCTCTATTGTCCGACAAAAGTATCAGTTAGATACACTTCTATTATAACAGTAGGGTTATTCTCCAGAAGTCATTAAAGTTCAACCACAGCTGTTTTGTCACCTCTGACCAAAAAGTTCTATGTTCAAAAGTTTTTTTTTAATGTTCATTATTTGATAGTAATAAATAAAGGTATATCACATATGTGACACTAGCTTATACCGGCAACTTTGTACGTGTAAACAATTCCTGATCATACTTTAGACTACTTTCTTAATTTCTTCCGCGAAATATAATTTATTCTTTCTATCCCGTGGGAAGAAATGATGCGTTATTTTCATGTTTGGACCGATGAAAAAATTCGTATCGCATTCAGGAAAGCCTTCTATTAGTGAAATAATTCGTAAAGTACTTTCATAAGTTGAATTCACCGAGTCCTATGCCGTGGGAATTTAGTATTTCCAATCAAGGGCTGTGTATTTTGTAAATCGGGTCAGCAGGTCCAGATATTGCCCCTTATAAATAAACAAACAAAGTTTTGATCCTGTGGTAATTTAGAAGAATCTTTACTTAGTGAACCTCAAGAAGATCATAGGTACATGAATGAAAAAAAATAAGTTTCTAGCACCAGCCTGGTTTAGGCTGCGCGTTGTCTGTCGGAATGTTACCACCTAAATCTGATGGATTTGGCTGATCCTAGAAACTGTCGGTCGAATTCTACCAATCTATTCCACCATCGATCGAAGGCATTGATCGATCGGTCTGGTAACCCTCGGTCAGCTACAGTGCTCTTTAATAAATATAGATTAAGCATTATCAGACTTGATACCTAGGCATACATGGGGGCTACATGGTAGACGTATGGAACGCATATCTTCCACTTATCATCTTAAACAAATAAAAGGTATTATACAGTCTAAAGTCACAGATACTGTCACGACTACAAAGCATGATAGTAGTCCAATATTGTCTCTTTTGTTACGACATAGTGCCTTGACACCTTTATCAATAAAATAGTTTACGGAACAAAAACAATCGTTGAATCGAGTACCTATAATTTCTATAAATTCAGTATTCGCGCGTTTATCTATTTACACTTAGGTACTTTTTTATTTATGTGATTGCTTGAACGAATTTAGTTTATGAAATGAGCCTGAAAGGCGAATTTCGTAATGAATAACTTTAGCTGTCTATAATCTTGTAGTAATTTTGAAAAAAATCAGTGGTATCTCTAATATTTATACTACGTACGGTACAAAGAACGGTTAAAATGGCGGCAAAACTGAATTCCACGAAAAATTGCGAATCACCGTCACAATCTGGCATCTAACACATGTTCCATATTTGAAATTAATCGTCATCTGTTTTCATATCTTCGAAATTTGATTGTAATTATAGTATTATCAAACATTTTCAAACACTTACACCTAACCACAAAAAAAAACTTTGTAACAGACAACGATATCTTTAAGTTTTGGTATTGTTTATTTTATAATCTATCCACTTGGAATGTTACGTTTGTTAACACCGTAAAATGATGCCACATCATATAGATAACATAACTACATAAGCTTAAAGACTTATAATTATCACTTATCGGTCGATCCAGGCTAAAAGGCACTCAGTGTTGTGAAAGTAGCAACAGGCACCCTAAAGTTCATTTTTAGGGTTCCGTTACGCAAGGGTGAAAACGGAACCCTATTAGGGGGCTCCCTTACAAACAACATGATTTATTGCAGTTTTTTGCTGGATATTAATAACGGCCACAGGTAGAAAATTGAAATACGGTATGTGAATGAACGATGAATGGTACGGAACCCTTTGTGCGCATGTCCGGCTCGCACTTGGCCGGTTTTTTTATCATCCACCCAATTACCACAGAGTTGTTCTACGGTATAATTAGGTGTCATAATTGCTATTCCACCATGGCAATTTTCGCTGCACACGTTTCTTCGCATGGCGCAATGTTTTCAATAACATAAACAACAGTACTATCTTCAGATAAAACCTACGTAAATAAATTCACGAATTTTATCAGTGACCGATACCGGTTCTGTTAGATAATAGTGCCTCGTTGTGCGGGCTCTGTGGTCTCTAACTCTCAGAGATTTGGGTGCTTTTTGTGCCAGCTTAGCAGTATTGGTGGTTGGTGATGTGTTTGGGTTCGATGATCGGCGTAGGAACTCGCTGCTGTTGCCAAACGTGTGTCAGGGCCACCTGTTTACTGCACTCACGGGTTTTAACGGTTGTGGTAATAATTGATTTTTTAATTATATTCTGGTTAATCCGGTGGGAAAAAGGTGGCTACGGAACGGGAAATGGTCGTAGTTTTGTCTGATTTTGTCCATGCAACGTTTTGTGTTCTGGGTACACCATTTAGGAGATCAGGCATGATGTGAATTTGAAACTCAAAATTCAAAAATTGGTTTAGCGCAAGCTTTAGAAGTGCTCTCAATCGTAATCCAGTTTTTTACACGAAAGCACCGTGACGGTTAAGGTCTAGATCGCATTCCTCCGTGAAACCGATGTTGATTCTTAGTGCGTTAGACAATAGCCTTGCATAGATCAAACGACAACCTAGAAAGCTACTACACCACTTAAACTTGTCATAAAGTAATCACAATCAGCGACAGACGCCAAGATTAATTTCTCCCTTGTCCAAAACCTTGTTTGAACAGTACATGAACGTAACAAACCGTGTACGTAATAAATTAAAAACCTTCATACATGCATACATACTTATGGTTTAAACTCAGAACCTCCTTTTTTTTTTGGTCGGTTAAAGTACTAAAACCTTCTCCTGAATGTAACAAATACTTTTCTGAAAACCGCATCCAAATAGCTTTAGCCAAACGCGAGATAATCGCGGACAAACATACATACATACATACATACATACATACATACATACATACAATCGAACTGAGAACCTCCTTTCTTTTTGAAGTCGGTTAAAAATAAGCGTGATTCGTATCCATCATTTCATTACGCTTGACGTCATCGAAATCGCCATTAATTTTCGTCAGCTAATCTGTCACTTTGAGTTCATATGTCGTCATAATTGCCAACAGTGGTGTGATTCTACATATAACGTAACTCATTGGACGATTCCCCGTGTGGTGCCGGGTTAGAATACCACCTCCCCCTTTCTTCCCGTGGGTGTCGTAAGAGTCGACTCTGGGAAAGGGTTAGTGTATTGTGGGCGATGGGCTAGCAACCTGTCACCGGAATATCACGTTTAACCATCTGGTTACCCTGAATTTGCTAGACGTGGCACTGGATTTTTGAATCCATGTGCTCTGCCTACCCCTCATGGGAATACAGGCGTGAGAATATGTATGTATTGTATGTATGTAATGGACGATTGTGCACTGCACTGAATTTTACTGTCCGGCAGTCAGACTTTTTACGTTCCGATATAGCACGCTTGTGAGCTTGTGCACTAGACGTATTTTTACCGCCCGACATTTTACTTTTCCCCATTCCGGACAGCTTTTTTCAGGTCCGAGATGATAGCTATGAACTCTAAAATTTACAGGTGGGCAACGCGGCGCGGGAAGCGAAGCTCATCCGTACCAATATATAAATGTGAAAGTGTGTTTGTTTGTTTGTTTGTCCGTCTTTCACGACTAAACGGAGCGATGGATTGACGTGATTTTTTAGGTAGAGATAGTTTAGGGCATGGATAGTGACATAGGCTACTTTTTATCCCGGAAAAAATTGATGTTCCCGAGGGAAAACAAAAATATAGTTTGCTTGATAGATCGATATCGATCGATGATAGATCGATATCAATCGATGACCGATCGATAGATGATAGATCGATGGCGCTATGTGTCGTTTGAAACGAGAAGTTTTCTTATAATAGTATACCGCAATATAACCGAGTTCCACGCGGGCGAAAGGCTAGTTTTACATACATACGAAAATTCATAGTACTTTTGATTCTGGGCAATTACGAGTACATGCAAATCTGAAAAAAAAGTAATTAGTACCCTATCTCAGAAATTCCCCTTATTATCCTTCTTACTTCTAGTACCCACAACCCAGCATCACGGTTTGTCTAATCTAAGATCTTTAAATTTGCATGTCAATTTTCCATACAAAAACTTAGTATGCAGACTAGCGAATACTCATTTGCAAAGCAAAATCGACCGTCGCGACGCGCACGCGCCTGTGTTGCCAGCTCTAATTAGTCACGAATGGTGAATTGTTTTGAAATAAAGCTAATTGCCTTAACCTTGAAACACAGTAATAATCCATTTTTGAAGTAAAACCTCATTACGAGCTGATGCCAAAAAACTGTGTTCTAGTTTTAATTTTAAGTTAGATTTTTACGGTCGCGGTAACACCAACTTAGGTCAAACTTTTTTATCTTAAAGAATTTGTATGGAGAATTTTAATAGCGCCACTAGCGGTCAATTGTGGAAATAAAACTTTTCACAAATCCATTGCACCGTCCACCGTCTCTAGAGAGTAAAGAGACTGTAAATAAGTGGATACTGAAATGTTATTTTTTTTTCTATACATAATAAAAGACTGGAATATTTGAACTATCCTAGATAGCAATTTGAATTTGATAGCAAAGGTGATTTAACTAACTTACGATGCTAAACGATACAGTAATATTAACTGTATATGTAGGGTTGATCCTGCTCACGTCTCCTGAATCACCCTTTATGTATAGACCTATAGACATTGACCAAATTCATTCTCATCGATACTTCTATTTTCGTCTGCAGTTTCACCTTGATTTGACCTCACTTATCGACTTTATTAAAAGATGGAATAATTTGGCAAACTGGCCAAAATGTTATTAAAGAAGTAATCAGTAATGACGTCAGTCCAGACAAACGATGGTGGTTTATGTAACCCATTGATAGCTGTAGATAACCTCACTGTCCATGGCCACCATTGTATAATTACCTACTGGAAAGAAACAGTAAAACACGGCCAAGTGCGAGTTGGACTCGTGCATGAGGGGATCCGTACCATTTATCGTCCAATCACGTACCATATTTAAATTGTCTATTTGTTGTCGTTTATCCAGCAAAAACTGCAATAGATCGCGTTTTTTTGTATGGGAGAGCCCCTTAAATTTTATTATTATTATTATCATCTAGCCTGGGTCGGTATCCCACTGCTGGGCAAAGGCCTCCCCCCCATGTCCTCCATTCTTCCCGATCGATCTAGAGCGACCTGGACGTATTTCTCGGCGACTGGTCCCTTAAATACTTTTTAATTTTAATTTAATTATTTATTTTTGAAGTAGATATACAACTAAATATTCTGTTAATATGTAAAGTTTCAAATGTCTACCTGTTACATTATATTATCGACCCAAAAGCACTAAAAATATCCCGATAGTTGTATTTGAGCCCCCGTAAATAACAATTTTATTTTAGTATTTCACAACATGTTCTTAGTTGTAATGGTAAATGACTGCAACCTCATATGTAGGTCAGTAAATGCGCAGTTAGTACTATGTATAACTATAAAACTATAGTTACACCACATAAATAATGGATGATTTGATTGAAGTCGTACTTGCTACAATGGCTTCGTACAATTATGTGAAGTTTCATCTGAACACGGGCACAATATAGATAGGCACAGAAGTCGATCCACATACAAAGTGCGCTCGAGCAACGCACATATAGATACAGTCACGAACCGGGATTGTTGAGCCACTTGCCACTGTTCGCAATTTAGATGCGTAATCAATGACCGATGTGACCGACTAGATGTTAGCTATTGGATTAGTATTACACGACCAAGTTACAAACATAGGTAAGTGGCTTAACAATCCCTGTTCGCGATGGTACGTCTCAGAGACACGATATCTTGGAACAGTTGGGACCAGTCCGAACACCGTTGCCGTTCGCTTGAGACGCGCCTCAATGAACGATTCCGCAACTATTAATATTGCACCGTCGAATTCTGAATTGTATCTTGCATTGCCTTGAGTGTTTTCCACTAGCTTAAAGCGTAATAATGTATATGAGAATACGAATGTATTGCACTTTAAAATACCGAATTACATTATATCAATTTTTCATTTTACCAATGTTGAAATCGTCCCACGTCAATATCACGTTTAACTTAACCATCTGATTACCCTGTAATCGCTAAACGCGATTTTTGAATTCGTGTGCTCTGCCTACCCCTCATGGGAATACAGGCGTGAGGATATGTATGTATGTATGAAATCGTCCCAGGATATTTTCCATGACAAACATAAAAAAAATGTTTTATATCCCCATTATTCCCATTAAAATATCATTTACTTCTGTACCTGTTTGTTTTGTGCCACAGGCGTGATGGGTCATTTAGAGACTGATAGACATAACTCCAAAGTACACTAGCACACTGTTTAGTCAACGATTCACCCGCATCAACACTGAAAGGTTTTCATACATACCTCCTATAAAGAACCCTTTACTATTAAATAAAATGTGAAACGGATGCACTGCTGGGATTTTTACTACCCGTTCTACCGTGTTCTTGACTCCGCTCGCTATTTAGAATATTGGACATTCGGTGACTGACAGGACTACCACAGTTTTTACCACAGTAATTATCGCAATATAGCCCCTCCTTAAAGTAGCTTTACATAATCTTCCACCTGTTTTGTTGAGGTCGTACTTTGACCGTTTTAAAACCGCATTAGTGCACTTCAACTCGTTTCTGATAAACCCCATAAATGACACTTGTACCTTGTACCGACGGACTTTGTCCAGATAAGGTACCTAATCTACTGCAAATTATCCCCGATTTATCAGCAGTACAATTTGAAAACAATGACCCAGAAGTACAGATGTGGCACGGAAGCCTTCATCAGCTGTCATAGTTTATATCTTTATCATGTTGTTGAATCTTGGTACCTTTGAAACTTCTGTTATCTTAATTTTTTTGTAGTTGTAAACAACTGTGTTGGCTAACGCGCACGGAGTCACGATCGCTTTCAATTCGACGGTCGAAACCAATATCGCTTTAATGTTTAAACAAATGTGCGTAACGTCATGACAGTTGAAGTTCATGTTCACGTTTGAAGCCAATGGAACGAAAAATTTACCGAAAATTCGTTCCGCATTAGCAAAATTACAGTTGGGGATTGGTTACACGAAAACATTTTACCAAAACTCTCGGGATAACAATCGCATTCCTTTGTCAAGCCCTTACCGATACCAAACGCATTAGACAATATCCCTGCCGTTTTTTTGGTTTTTTTTTCGTCATTATATTCAATTAAGTTTATGCGGGGAGGTCCACTCTGGAGTTTAGGTCTACGACAAGCAAGTAACAGTAGAAAGAGACAGCAATATTTTACGCCTAAATATGTTCGGGTGTGGACCTTCAATACGTAGTACTAATCTATTCTGTGGTACAACTGTTGATACCACGATACGGTATAGATAGTGAGAACGTTGTATCACATCCGTTAAAAATGCGAACATCTTTAACATTGTTAAAGTATATTTGTTTAAGTAGAATAATATTTAATTCTCTGTTATCTCAGCCGGTTAGCCGCCGTCTGTGTAAATGACCAGATTCAAGGCCGTAGTTTTTTTAGTCAGGCCAATTAGGAATTTCGGCGAGACGTTACATTTTCAGACTGTTTAGTGCTTTTTGCACGAATGACTTTGAAAACGTCCTACGCTGCTGCAAGTTTTATTTGATCTTTTTATCGTATCGACTTACTGTCGAAATATTTTGCGGACAGCGTCTCGGTAGATGGACTGGAATATAATCCGGCAATTGAAGTGTCTGCTGTTTCTGTATTTGCAGAATGTCAATTGTTTCCATTTATAGGATTCACCAACATGCGATATTTTTCGATGCACAAACTTCGCGTATTGGTGTTTAGCCATTCTCTAAAGCGATAATCACACTTAGTTGTTCGCTGCGTACTTCGGCGAGCGACACCTGTCACAGCCTGACTAGGTGACGACGGTCTAGTGTTAAGACAACTTTCCTTGAATTTAGAATTATTTCGTGGACAGCATACATAACAGCAATTGAAGTGTCTGTAGTTTTTAGGGTTCCGTACCCATAGGGTAAAAACGGGACCCAATTACTGAGACTTCGCTGTCTGTCTGTCTGTCCGTCTGTCACCAGGGTGTATCTCATGAATCGTGATAACTAGAGAGTTGAAATTTTCACAGCTGATGTATTTCTGTTGCCGCTATATAACAACAAATACTAAAATCAAAATAATAATAAAAATTAAGGGGGGTCCCATAGAAAGAAACGTGTTTTTTTGCTGTTTTTGGTACGGAACTCTTCGTGCGCAAGTCTGACTCGCACTTGGCCGGTTTTTTAATGGTTTTGTGTGGAGACTACGATTGATGAATGATGACACCAACATTCAATTGTTTCTTGATGCATAGAACGCTACTGATACAGAACTTCGCGTACCAACATATCAATGTTAGCCAATCACTTAGGTATGAGTTTCAGCAAACAATCGGTTAGAGTACAGAATGATTAGAGGTTGTCTAACATTATGGGTAGAGAAGCACTATAAGTAATAGTCCCATACTTTGGAGCTTGGAAACTAGTACTATTCATGAGTAGCCATCATAAAGGTTTCGGCACGGGCTATCCGTTTCCCAAAACATCCGTTCCCAAAACACCCGTTCCCATCACCACCTTTTCCCAAATAATCCGTTTCGCAATATAAGTGCTTCCCAAAATATGCTTCTCCCAAAATATAAGTTCCATCTAGTATCCAGCGATATCCGTTTCCCAAAAACACCTATTCCCAAAATGACCGTTCCCTTTACTACAGTTTCCTAAATAATCCGTTTCCCAAAACACCCGTTCCCAAAACACCCGTTAAATAAATAATTCGTTCACCGATAAAGATTTTACCCAAAAGTTAAGTTGATGCCAACTGTATAAAAAATATCTGAAATAAAATTCATAGGGCGTAAGTTTACATCTACACTAATATTATAAAGAGGAAAATTTGTTTGCATGTTTGTTTGTAGTATCTAACTATAGTCGCTTTTTCTGTCTGTCGTGTTGTATGCTTAAAGCTAAAGATACTTTAGGCGACATTTTGTCGTGCGACATGTCGAGCGATGAAGCACGACGTCGCCGGACATCGCTCGACATGTCGCACGACAAATGTCGCCTAATGTATCTTTTGGCATCCGGTTGATATGAATACCGGATATTTCGACATAGTGATGTCATGAGAAACGGATATTTTGGGATTACGGGTGTCATGAGAGACGTATCTTTTGGCATCTGGTTGATATGAACACCGGGTGTTTCGACATAGTGGTGTCGTGAGAAACGGATCTTTTGGCATACTTTTATTTGAAGAAACTGATATTTTGTACCGGGTGTTTTGGGAACGGATATTTTGGGAAACGGATAACCCGTGCCGAAACCATCATAAATCTTACTACAATCGAGTAATTAATAAACGCGTTTTGTAAAGTTTTCGATTCAACTTATCGATGGCATCTGTCATACTTTGTTGTGACTCGTGGTACAGATTTTCTGCGACAGCGTAAATTAATAGCTACAAAACGTTAGTCGCTAGTGTTTAGATTCGATAGGTAATTAAGTGAGCTTCATAGTACTGATTTTTACTTTCACAAATGATCGCTAGAGGCACTGTACTTTTGTAAAATTCTCAATACAAATATTTTAGCAGGAAGAGATCCCTTATTAAGGGATATGTTCGCCTTTGTACTTATGTTTTGTTTTGTTTGTTATTTTGTCATTTTGTCATGTTTGTTTTGTACAATAAAGAGTTACATACATATATTTTTCGCCGTCGCTAGCTAGTACGGTAGTTGCGAACTCATTGCAATGGTACGGAGTGCAACAGTGCATCTCATGTTAGTCGCTTCTTGCTCGCTTATCGTGTTATGTGATACATATTTATTTTACAAACAATTGACACGAATTACAATCACTGTTTGCTTTTAATTGTGTCGCCTAAATCTGTGGGAAAGTCTGATACATAACAAATTATCGGATCGGTTGTTTACATTGAAGCAGCAATTACACCTAGTCGTTCACAGCAGTGATGTAACGAATGTGTGTTTTTGAACATTCGCGAATGTGAATGCGAATATCCGATATCGACATTCGCGAATGCGAATGCGAATATTTAGTTTGTGTTCAAATTTGGTATGGTTTGGTGGCAGTCTCGTACTGAACGAGGTACGTTCCGTTGTAGGCGCATTCCGAATCAGACTAGCCAATACTTGTCGCAGTTTTTTTTTAAGTAGTTACACTTTATTTAGCTCCGTAACTGTTACCATTACTTTTCAAACAGTTTTTTTCTAATAAGTACTCACATTCGAAAAACATTCGCAAAAATCGCGAATGCGAATATGGAAAAAATTGCGAAAATTCGCGAATGCGAATATTCCTTACATCACTAGTTCACAGCCTGACTCGGTGACGGCGGTCGGCGAACATAGTGTAAAGACGACGTTCGTTGACCGAATTAGTTTGGAACACGTGCGGTGACCTCATTAGGTGAACGTCTCAATGTAATTGATCCTTTATTCAATAAGGACATCATATAATCTGTTTTAACCTCTGATGTCGGCTAGGTACCTAATAAAAGGAAGGTGAAAGAAAACTCCTTATCTACTCCGAATAAAAATATTGACTAAAACACTCCATCTCCCAAATCTACAATAGGGTCCGAAAGATTGAACCGATTTACAAAATTCTCTCACCACTCTCAAGGTGCAATATGCTCAAGTGATAAAGGCTAATGATATTTCTGGGGTCATAAAGTAAATTTTTTCTGGTTCCGAAATCTTGACGGAGCACAAATTTTTGTTTATTTTAGTTTAACTGTGCGCTCCGCGTAAGACACAACAGTTTAACAATACTGTGCTCTTAAAATTAATTACAACTAGATTTTTTTTTTTTTTTCTTTTCCCTTCCCTCTCCCTTTCCTTTCTTTTCCTTTCTCATTCTTTCCTTCTATTCTTTTTTTTTTACATGATTTCTTCCTCTTTCTCTCTTCCTTCCCTTTTTTTTCTTAATATAATGAATACAATTAATTAACGAATAAAGAAACTAAACAAATGTCAATTCCGGGTTAGCCAGATGGCCAGGTTGGCCAGTTATTGGCTATTCTGCAGCATTGTGTTTATGGCGGCCGAATCCCTCGCCCACATCGCCATCCGCAGGTTGTAATCTTTGCTAGTGATTATATTAAACATATTAGTGTGCAGATATAGTGGCAGATATATCTGATGGCGTGAGCCGGTTGAAAGTCATTCAGGTCAGCGCGTTCTACTTGTTTGGTATAGCGATTACCGTGACATTACTAATAAAGATTTAATGTAAATCACTATGTCAAACGCTTTTAAAATTGTTATTACGTTTTTCTATTAGGGCTTGTGTTTGTTAACCTAAAAAGGGGGCCTTGAGATTTGAGATGGATTTATTCCGGTAGGTTTTCTTTAGTTTGATTTGCTTATTAGGGCTGACGAAACGACGTAATGAGTTGTCATTTGTCATAGATTTTCTGTCATTTTGGAACTGAGACTGCTTTACTGTGATTATAACAAATCATGCCGGTTGTGAGGGAGTTACTTCTCCTCAGTTAAGTCCTTCCGCATGTAGTAGATACCTAAGCGGGGCGACTAAATCACGAGCGCGGACGATGATTAGTAGAGACCGGATTATATGCAATTGCATATATGCATATTTTTAATATTTCGCACTATTTTTGGAAGGACTCGCAGAAGGACTTTCGCAGTTTATCTGATTAGGAAATTGTTTTCAATTGTTGATGCAGACACAAAAATTTCAAGAAACACCGGGGTCAATCTCAGATTATCAATGTGTTGTGTGAAAATATTACAGTAATTGTTAATTGATACTCAGTTAAACATAATTTATGTTTCATTTTACACCAAAAAATGTAAAGTTTCACTTTTTACTAAAATATTTTGCATATTTTGACACTTTTCATGCATATTTAGAGTATTTTTCGTGCATATTTGCATGCATATTTCGAGCTTTTATGTTGCATATAATCCGGTCTCTAATGATTAGTAATTGGTTACTTGGAGATCAGTCGCGCCTGATTGCCAATAGCATCCACCTCGTGATGTGATGAATTGATTACCTGTTGCGTAACAACAATAAGCTACCAATCTACTATATAAAAATAAGTCGTGTTTTCCTTCCTGACGAAATACCTCCAGAACGCACGAACCGATTTAGCCAATTCTTTTTTTAAAATGTTCGTTGAAGTTCAGGGAAGGTTTGTAAGATGAGAAAGTGTGGAAAAAATTAGTGTAACATACT
>BHDV01028875.1:21574-57210 GCA_005406045.1 Adoxophyes honmai
CAGTGACAATGTCAACCTTGTGATAATTTTGATCTCACAGAAACTTTTGTCAAAAGTGGTAGACCACTTTCTTGGTCGACTGTACATTTTAAGCGACAGGCTAGCAACCTGTCAAAATTACATTACACCAGGCACCTTAAAACTTAAAAAATAATTATGCTACTAGTGGCAACGAAATGTTAAATAGTCATGGTTTTGTCTATTTCATACACTAAAATTACCTATTTAGTATGTAGTAGTATGGCGAACAAGGCGTTGCAAAGACGACTCTCAAAAGACGCTAAATGAGCGCCGGCCCTTAATAACACTAAAATTCTTACGTGCATGGGACTTTGATACTATAATGATTGTTAAGGCAATTTATTGTATATCCTTTTATCGTCTTCGATAAGCGAAGCGTGTTGGTTATCGGGTAAATACATTGATCCTGTTTAATGTTATCTCTGGCTTATCTGGTATTGAAACTACAACCTTCTTTGATGATTGTTACGTCGTGTAGAATAACACTTCGTTTATCTGTCTCACTTATGTAGGGATTGGTCATACATCCTTATGACTTATGACCTAACAACAAACATACATATTATAAACATCACGCTTAATTCCCTGCGGGATAAACAAGTTCAAGATTCAAAACTTTATTGAATATGCTTCTCTTCTCTTATTTTTGAGTCTACCAGCGCTTCGAAGAAGAATGCGCCGCAAGAGACGTGGCAGTTTTTTTTCTTCAAAATACAAGTGTTACAATTTGTTACACAACACAGCGTACAAAATGTGGAAACAAGACATTCAAGTTAAAGCATGTGTACAATACATCAACGGAAGAAATGGACATACGTTTTTCTAAACCTGACACCACACGTACCATCCTTTAGCTATATTTAATAGTGTAGACAAAGCCTATGTTGTTATCTACACTAATATTATAAAGAGGAAAACTTTGTTTGTTTGTTTGTTTGTTTGTTTGGTTGTAATGAATAGGCTCAGTAACTACTGGACCGTTTTTAAAAATTCTTGCACCATCCGAAAGCCACATTATCCACGAGTAACATAGGCTAAATTTTATTCTGAAAAAAAAAAGGATTCTGTTAAATATTTGGGTTTAGATATCTACATCTACACTAATATTATGAAGAGGAAAACTTTGTTTGTTTGTAATGAATAGGCTCAGAAACCTACGACCCCAAAATTCGAAATTAACGCGAACGAAGTCGCGGGCGGAAAACTAGTAAATTATAAACACTATAGTAACGTTTAGCATCGCTACAATTCCCTTGATCGAATGCTATATGGATTGGGCAGAAGGTGATATTATCTGTTGTTTTCCCAGAGCTCAAAAAAGCCTGTAGAGTACAAACCTATAAGAAGCGTGCTCGTCGCGAACAGAGGCGAGATCGCAATCCGAGTGTTCCGAGCATGTTCGGAGCTCGGCATCCGGTCGGTGGCCATCTACAGTGAACAGGATAAACTGCAGATGCACAGGTAAGCGAGAATCACTTGTGATACATACAGAAACATGAAGACCACGCCTTATTCCCTGCAGATTGGGCAGAGAAAACAGAATGCCATAAGCTTCTATTCTGACAAGGGCGAAAACCGAAAACTTGAACGCTTTACGTAGTTCAAACTTCAATATTCAGAATTTTAAACTTTATTTATGCAAATACAATGCTCCTCTGAGGACTTTTAAACGTCTTTTTGAGTGTAACAGCGCTTCGAAAGACCATCATTGCCAAGAAGAAGGCGCCGGAAGAAAATTGGCTGAAAATTTCGTGTCACATTGAAAAAGCTTAATAGTAATTGCAACTACAGATTCAAAATTAGTTTTACTTGTGAAGCCTGACCATTTAATTTTGAAATTGTTTATTTTTATTAATGTTTTTAGAAAAAAATACTTTCTGCAAGGTTTCTCGCGGCACAATCTTATTTTCAATGATGGTCAAACAAAAGACGCATAAAAGCCTGAAAGGGCTATATAAAACACGTTTTTTTATTTTGTTTTTGACCTCATAGGGCGCTTGTGCACTGCCATGAATTTTCCGGTCCGGCCGTCCGGTTTTTCAAGGTCTGTCGCGCCGTCCCGCTCACGCCAATACAATTTAATGGAAGAGCAAGCGAGACGAGAACTCAATGAAAAAGCCGGACCGTAAAATTCATGGTAGTGCACAAACGCCCATAATCTGTCAATGAGTTCAAATCCTTCTTCTTGACCGATTTCTTTATACGTAATCATTACAATGCGTTAGGGTGCTACATAAAATTAACCTGCTTATTTTCCTTTTATAGACAAAAAGCCGACGAGTCATACATAGTCGGCAAAGGATTGGCGCCTGTGGAAGCCTACCTCAGCATCCCGGAAATCATCAGAGTAGCCAAAGAGAACAATGTTGACGCGATACATCCCGGATATGGACTGCTGTCCGAAAGGTAAGGACATTGTACTACAGGAGTAAAGCGCTGTACTCTATCATATTTTTATTATTTTTATTTTTGAATAGATTTTTAAACCTAAAGTGGATACGAAATGTCTATTCCCATTCGGGAATACAAGCTTTGGAATAATTGGAGAGGTATAATTGTAAACTCGGGCAAAAATAATTTCCATTTGCTTTTAAGGTGCGGATTTTCTTTTCAAGAACAGGGTCCTCATTGAAACGTTTACATACATACATAAATCACGACTCTATTACCGAATGGGATATGCGTATCACTCGAAACGTTATATTTGACGAAGGGCGGCACGTGCAAGGCGGAGCAATGCAAAGACGGCCGTTTGTATGCGAATATCGGTTTAAATCAAACCAAACATGTTTGGTTCTCAGGGCTGACTTCGCGCAGGCCATCGTGGATGCGGGCATTCGGTTCATCGGCCCGTCGCCCGCTGTCGTGCAACAAATGGGCGACAAAGTTGCGGCGCGACAGGCTGCCATTGCTGCCAGTACGTTTTTCTTTGTTATCCTTACTTAGAGATAGATGACTTAAAAAAAGCTTAGTTCGTCAGTTAGTTTGTTAATAGTTGTTTATGTGACTGTTGCATGAGTGTAGTTTATGATATGAACCTAAAGGGCGAATTTCATAAAGAATCAAGAGTATTTTAATGTCTAATCGTTAGTCGCATACTCACATACATAATTTTACTTTTAGTTCGAATCATATTCTTAACCAGTTGTTACCCGATCCGTCTGCGAAAATTTGTTTCATGGCAATCCCATTGGTTCTATTTGTTTTTCTGAGATAAAAATCTACTATGCGTAAATGCTAGGCTACGTTTGTGTAAATCCGGCTTCCTTCATAAGTACCAAATTTCATCGAAATCGGTTCTGCCTTTTGGGCGTGAAAAGATATACAAACACTCACTAACTTTCACATTTGTTAGTATGAGTGTGGTGTGATGTGATAGTATGATATGATAAGTATGATATGATGCCATTTTGTACAGATTACGGTTTTTTTTCCATTTTTGTCCCTTGTCAAAAACTTGCTCAAGTTAAAAAAAACTCATGGAATAAAATCATATTTATTACGATTATGGCAACGAATGCTTTTTACTGTCTTAATTATAAAACTTGGATGACCATTGTAGAAATGCACTTTTTAATTTGCGATACAGAGGTTCCAATCGTGCCCGGTACCGACGGGCCGGTGACGACAAAGGAAGAAGCACTCGAGTTCTGCAAGAAACATGGTCTTCCTGTCATTTTTAAGGTGAGATCTACCATCAAATACAGATAAAGTTGGGGAAATTTAACTCGTAAAATTAATTATAAAAAAAGCCTTATACTTAATAACAAACCTAAAACACTAAAATACTAAAATTAGACAATAACAGTTTATGTAAGAATCCCTTGTTCTCCAAGTTGAAGACCTCCAGAGATTCCCAAGTGTCCTTGTTCAATGCCATCTCCATCCACTGTTGCCTAAATTTATTATTGTCTCAAATTAGATTTTTAATAATTTAAGATTTAATCATCAAGTGATAAACTCGTTAAGTATACGAGGTGATAATATACAACCCTTCTGGTTCTAGGCCGACAACTTGACGTAACAGTAATTTAAAAAAAACTTGAAACAGTAAAAGCACAAGTGATACAAGTTTAACATTGCGCACGATTCATAGCCACTTATGAGCGACTATAAAAAAACCTTGTTTACAGGCAGCGTATGGCGGCGGCGGTCGCGGCATGCGAGTGGTCCGCGACATGTCGGAAGTCGAGTCGGCGTTCGAGCGAGCCTCGTCCGAAGCTCTGGGGGCTTTCGGCAACGGATCCATGTTCATCGAGCGGTTCATCGAACGTCCGAGGCACATCGAAGTGCAGTTGCTCGGTGAGTTCCGAGTTTCTCGTGGTCTATACGCTGACTTAAAGCAGGGGTGGCCAACTTGGTTAAACTCAAGATCTCCTGTCTACTAACGAAACCCTGTGCGATCTACCAATTACAAACTTATTAAAAACAATTGGTTATTGTTATTACGTTACGCCGGCTGGTCTACATATTTATATTTCATGCCTTGCCACTATCGACTGGAATAACAGTCGCGATCGACCTGTTGGCCACCCATGACTTAAAGGATGTCGGAAGTTGAGTCGGCGTTCGGGCGAGCCTCGTCCGAAGCCTTACGGGCCTTCGGTAACGGAATGTTCATCGAGCGGTTCAGCGAATGGCCGAGGCACATCGAAGTGCAGTTGCTCGGTGAGTTGAAACTTTTAGGTGGTCTATAATTGAATTCACAGCTGTCCGGGAGACCCGTACGGGCTGTTGCTACGGCTACCCGGAGCGGGAGCACAAATGAGGAACTGGAGCATCGTTTCACAGCGACGCGGAGCGGGTCCCGTGCGGATCAATCCGCGTCGCTGTGAATTAAGAGCGTATGTCGGTAGCTTTAAGCCAGTAGATGACAAAGGGACCAATGTACATCAGTCCTGTAATACATACCATTGAGAGCACTCATTGTTTTTGTAATCTTCCCTGTAACCCGGTACCGACACAACAATTATGAGTGCGTCTCATGGCAGTTCACAGAGATATATCGTTCAGAGCTATACTGTTCATAGAGCTATATCATTTGTTAGGTTACAGACCACGAATTCTCTACGAGAAAAACATGCTCGTTGTTACTAGGTATAACTTTATCGACAGACAAACATAATTATTGCCGTATAGTTGTTTCATTGATAACCAAGCGGACGAGCCCTCCTTTTAATTACATTTAGCCGACATCCAAGTCTTAGTAATAAGGTCCCGTTTTTACCCTTTGAATACGGAACCTTAAAATTTATTTAGCTCAATAAGTTAACATTAAAACTTATGATCTTCACCCGATCTCATAATGAACCCGGCCTATCCTTAATTAAAGATTTGAGAGCACTCGTTGTTTCTGTTATCTTCCCCACACTAAACCTGGACAGCGGACGGACGCGGTAACGATACAACGACAATGCTACCTGTCCACTGGAGCAAAGCGAGGCAGCGGAGCGGTGATGGAGATAAAAATCCACCAATAGAATTGCATAAAATCTCTGCTTCTCTTCAGTAGATGCAATCCTATTGGTGGATTTTGATCTGTTGCTCTAGTAACTTTATCGACAGACAAACAAAATTATCTCTGTATTGTTGTTATATTGATGACCAGTTGGACGAGCCCTCCTTTTACATTTAATCAAACGAAATGACGCGATAATTGCATCGTTCAGTCATTAAAATGGCTTTATTCAGTCAAAGGGCCTAGCTGTTTGATTGAACGGCTATTTTAACCAGTTGCCTGAGACACCGACACAATTATAAGTGCGTCTCACGGATGCTCATAAAGCTATATCGATGTTAAGGAATAGGCCACGAATTCTGTACGAGAAAAACATGCCCGTTGCTCTTGTAACTTTATCTAAAAACAAAATTATCGCCGTATTGTTTTATTGATGACCAGTCGGACGAGCCCTCCTTTTAATTACTTTTAATCAAACAAAATGACGCGATAGTGAATCCGGGTTATGCCAGTGTTGCATCACGTCACATTTGTTTTGGCAACGCCTTGTTTTCGAATGTTTAATCAGCTGCATTATCTTGTTAATTTGTTGACGTAATTTAATTTTCGGGCGCAAAAATGTTTGAGACTGGGCGGTTTTGTTAGTGTTGGTGTATATTCGTTATTTATGTTAGCTGTGGAACATATAAAAAATATGGGACGTATAATGTAGTAGTGAGAATTTTGCAATGAGCAGCCTGAATTTCACAAAGAAACACGAGTATTTTAACTCTTATTTATATCCAGTTGCATACACAACTTTATCGACATTCATTTTTTAATAGTATTCAAAAGGTAACATTTATACAAATTACGAAGATCGGCTAAATTTATTGTAAAACTGAATTTAAAAAAACAGGCTGACCACGTGTTCCTAATTTGAAATAATTTGTTTTATTCTATGAATTAGCATCTGTTTTAACACGCAAATACAACAAAAAATACACTTAAAACTTCAAACTTCAGTAATAAACAAATAACATTTCAAGTTGGCGTTGACTGTGCAAAAATCTAGTTAGTCTTTGGGCGTTTTAAAAAAAAGTTGCTGTACACTTTTTTATTTTGAAAATTTAAAAACAATATAGTTTTTAGAACTACTTATGTACACTCGTATAAATGGTCACCAGGGGGAATGTATACACCCTGCAAACTACAACTTTTTACAGCAACCTTTCCACAAAATGACCAGAGTATTTTCCTATTCAGCCTATACTTTACGATTATGCCCTACACAGGTGACAAAGCCGGTAACGTGGTTCACCTCTACGAGAGAGACTGCTCAGTTCAGCGCAGGCATCAGAAGGTCGTGGAGATCGCGCCTGCTCCTGGTTTGGACCCTGAGGTATGTGGGGTTGCTATTGCTACGGACTCTGACACAAGTCACAGATAATCACACATACATACCTACATACACTCACGCAAATGTTCCCAAAAGGGATAAGCAGAGCATATGTAACGTGACATAGACAAAACCATGATTATGACTATTTCACGCTTCGTAACCACTTCTAGCTAGTTAAATTTGATCCACTTCCCGGTTACCGATTGAGCTAAAATTGTGTACACTTGTGTAATTCGAATGACAATACAATATTCTGATAGTGGACTTCTAGTGGCCCAGCTGGGACCGTCTCCAATGGAGGGAACGGTTGGTCTGATTAACTAGAAATCCGCACACAGTTTAATATGGATGACAATGACTTACAGTCAGCAAAAAGCTTGTATCGAAAATGAAATTTTTGATACATACATAGTTACGTACATATTCTCACGCCTGTAATCCCAAGAGGGGTAGGCAGAGCACATGAATTCAAAAATCCAGTGCCACGTTTAGCAATGTCAGGGTACCAGACGGTTAAACTTTTGATGGTTAAGTTATTTCGCCCGGTTTTTATTTATAATTTAATTTTTTATCCGGTTTTTTGTAACGCGTTGTATTTTCCAAGTAATTTCCAAATAAATGTATTTTCCAGGTACGAAACAGGATGACAGAGTGCGCCGTCCATTTGGCAAGGCACGTGGGCTATGAAAACGCGGGCACTGTGGAGTTCTTGCTGGACAGCAAAGGCAACTTCTACTTCATTGAAGTCAACGCCAGGTCGGTACTGAAAAAAATAATCATAATAACATTATTGCAATCAATCGGATGTATCTTTTAAACGATTTCATCATAGCGATAGTTCACATCTGTCTATAAAACGTGTTTTTTTTTCATCATAAAAACTTTAATCTTTTTTTTTCTTGTCTCTTAAGGCAAAAAAATTTCGAGTGGATTTCAGCATTTTGCGTTTATAATCAGCTGTGTCGATATAGAGGGCCTTTTTTTCTTCATATTAGTTTTTTTGTTTTCAAAAACTCTGGAGTCGCGATATGTTGGTATAAAAATGCCCTGTAATTTTGAAATAAATTTGTACCTTCCATACTGCTTAGTTACAGCTTGTATTGATTTTTACGAATAGTTCACTAAAGTAATTACAGCAAAAATCCTTATGGATAAGCATAATCATTAGGAATCTCGTCTGGGAACGAGAAAAGCTAATGATTTTGGGAAAATGATCTAACCAGTCGTCTTTACATACTTATCATAGAACCGTTCGTTTCCCAATTTCTATACTAACATACTATTAATTTAATTTTTACAGGTTACAAGTAGAACACACGATAACCGAAGAAGTAACGAGCATAGACTTGGTGCAGTCTCAAATCCGGGTGGCGGAAGGCATGACCCTACCCGAGCTAGGGTTAACCCAGGACAACATCAAAACCCAGGGTTACGCTATCCAATGTAGGGTAACTACTGAAGATCCCGCGAACAACTTCCAGCCTAGCACTGGCAGGCTTGAAGTATTCAGGTAAGGGACCATAGATTAGAAAAATACTTAAGTTTTGTTTTTTAATTCTATGGCAAGTGCACGTTTACTGTGTCAAATGAAACTTGCAAAATTGGGAAAATTTCGGAAACTTCTTGGTACTTTCCGTGGCGACCGAAACTTTCCGTTCTTTAAATAAAATTTTGTATGCTTCTTGTTTCGAAAACTAGCACAACTTTTGGGAAATTTTCCGAAACTTGCCCATCTATGTTCAGTAAACAAAAATTGCACTTTATTATTTTCTGTTTTTCAGGTTAGGAAAAGAAGCTTTGTTGTCTTCGTCTATACTTGTTTTTAATGTTTTTTTTAATCACAAAACATTATTGTTTTTTTTTTCAAGAAAAATATACCGCTTCAAATCGAAAAACTTAACATTTTATAGAACTATAATATAATGTCCTCAAAGTCTAAGTCAGACGCCAAAATTGTGTTCCGAAAAAAAAAACTCGAATACCATTTCTTTTATTGCAGATCTGGTGAAGGTATGGGCATTCGGTTGGATTCAGCTTCAACGTACGCTGGTGCCATCGTCTCGCCCTACTACGATTCGCTGCTAGTCAAAGTAAGTAAAGAAACCACATGTCATGTTTACTATAGCTAAAGTTCTTTTTTGCAAGGTTTTATTTAGCTTCACCTGACCCGATGTTTGTTTGTTTGCGCTTATTTGTTTGTTATCAAATCTTGGAATTTAAATTCAATCCCCTTCCCGGTAACCGATTTAACTGAAATTTCGTAAACTAGTGTAAATCGGATGACAATACAACATTCCGGTAGTGGACTTCTGGTGGCTCAGCTGGGAGTGTCTCCGATGGAGGGAACTCTTCGACGGTTGGTCTGATTGACTTGAAATCTGGTGCATATAATTTAGGATGGATGACAATGAACTACAGATGACAAAAAGTACACTCAGCAAAAAAGTATTCTTGGTTAGATTATTTTAATCTCAGGTATACCTAGTGAGTTACCAACCAGATATTCGTTTTCAGGTAATCTCCCACGCCAACGACCTCCCCGCTTCGGCAGCTAAGATGACCCGCGCTCTCCGCGAGTTCCGAATCCGTGGTGTGAAGACCAACATACCTTTCCTTCTCAACGTCGTTGGCAACCAGAAGTTCTTGAGTGGTAAGTACTTACATACATAAATTCACGTCTCTTTCCCACAGGGGTAGGCAGAGACGCTATATCGATATCTCTTTTGCTTCATCCACATTCATTTTAATATCTAAGACCGGAGATTTCACCAAATCTCTAAGAGATTTGATATATGTATTTAATAATACATTTAGCAACCTTCATCGTACTCTTACCACTTAAATTCAACTTGAAACCAAAAATTGTTAAAAGAAGCATTTCGTGTGCTTCGCCAAAATACCACTTTTTGATGTTTATCTGTTTTAGTTTTGAATAAGCACTGAAGTAAAGAAACACTACCGTTACTATGGAAATCGTTCAAGTCACTTTTCGCTTTGCGTTGGCTTAGAATATTTGTCAACATTATAATGTCTACAAATAAAACAATATCCATGTTTAAACACTCGTGCAAAACTCTCACTTTACCCTAACGTAGCTTGAACTACAACAAAACTAATCCCAACATTTTTTTCACCATTTTCCAGGTGCTCTGGATACGTACTTCATCGACGAACACCCTCAACTGTTCATGTTCAAAGCATCGCAGAATCGCGCCCAGAAGTTGCTCAACTACCTTGGCCAAGTACTTGTCAATGGGCCAGCTACCCCATTGGCCACTAAAGTGCCACCAGCTGATATCGAACCTTACATACCTCCCGTGCCTCTAGGTAAGACTTATACATACTAACTTATTCACTGCCACACGGACACACATGTGTTTAAACGCCTGCGGATTTTTAAAAGCGGGGTTTGGTGATGTAAAGGAAAACGCATGTGTGTTGGTGGCAGTGAATGTGTGCCTATGAAACTATTTGCGATTTTGGAAAGTATTATATTTACGATGATTTAGTGCATTTCACGTTCTAGAAGATCGATTCTTTGTTATATCTAGATGACTTAATGATTCCTTTTGGTTTGTGTCAAGATGTTTGTCTGACTGAATCTAGAGATAGACTAAACCGTAGATAGATTGATTATTGAAACCAACCGTAAAACTATCTGTATTTACGCAATACAGGAATGTTCCACATTAAAAATTGCCCTATCAATGTGTTAAATCAAAATTGGTTTACGTTTGGATAAGATCGAACATCTAGTTGAGAAACGTCATACTTGAATAGTTCGTCATACTTACTAGAACCCTGACATATGAAGCCTTTGCTGCTATTACCAAGAATGGCCTTGATAAATGCAGCAATTGCTTGTTAAGACTAGGTTCCACATTTGAGTATTGCACTGGTTTGCATCTTTTATTGGATCAAAGAATACGGTTTGGTTTTATGTGTTATCACAATAATAATTGCAACGGCATTACTGTTTCGAATCATTCGTGTTTTGGGATTTTACTAACCAAAGGATGTTCAGATCGCATTACATTCCCATTGTTTGTCACACTTACATTTTTCATTGTAGTACATAATGTACCTACAAAGTGTGATTATATGTTTTCGATGCAATAAATAACTAGTAATTTACTTTTTATGAATGTTTCATACTATGAAAAGAAAAACATTCAAAGGTAATGCATGAAGAAATTGGTAAAGAGGTAGGTTTGAACCCTCGACTTTGGTTGCCCGTACAATTTCTCTGTTAAGTACTTTTCTTTGATTCTTTTATAATTAAGGCACTGAATAGGTAATATGTACTAAACAAAAGTCATGTTTAGGCCTAAAAACTTGCTGTCTTTTTCAACCGTAACCTTGCACGCGAAATCGAAACTTATTGCGTGACCCGAGCGTTCATATTCCGTTGGTCGCCGCTGACTAAAAACCGATTTTCGGCATAGGGTTATTCATCGATATAATTAGTAAAGTAAATTAATAGACATAACATTACTGTTATCTGTTTTTACTTTACATATTTAATCATATTATTTTTAATTGATTATTTGACCGTTTAACAATCGCGAGCTTTAACAATCACAAAAGTATTGCCCCTTGCGACACAAATGATGTGTGCGACCTGCGAGTTAACGGCGGGCGCTAGCCTACTGCTTTTGACCTTTCACAAGGTCTCGCCGGTTTGATGGTATTTAAACTAGGAAGTAGACCTCCCTTGTTTAAAGGTACCTATCTCAGTCAAAAAGATCATGGTACGGAATTGCCAATGTAATTTATTCAAATCACACCTCTTAAAAATGTCTTAATGCATTCTTATTGTATATTAAAAAGAAGGAAGTGTTCTCTTTTTATTGAGCTCTTATATGTATGCCAATAATGGCCTAACGAACATGTCTGCCATGCATTTTTGACGCGTTCAAATTTGATTACAGACCCGTCTGGGTGTGGTAGGTGCGATTTTTATATTATTTTAGGTTATTTTATGCTTTTCGTTTAACAGGCTTTAATAATATGGTCGGTGCAGCGCTATATATATTCATAGCACTTGGGACCTTTAATGATATATTTATGACATTTCGGTTGTTTTATGTAGATTTTTTTATTTTTGGTTAACGTTGTTCAGATGTTTTTTTGGAAATGTTCATTTTAGATCGTAGTGTTTAGAGGGAAGTAAGTATATCATATATTGTATCAAAATTAGGTTGTTTCTTCTTCATTGATTGTGTGATCGAGCGCTTAGGATTAATTCGGAAGTAGTAGTGAATCAATAGGTCTATTAAATTTATAAGCCGTTCACTTACTTCCCTTTACTATGGCTAAACTGAGTCGGTATGCACTTTCATTTCTAAATATGAAAAAGGCACGAGTTGTTGCTCTAACATGTATTAAATTTTTAAACGAAATTATGTAACTAAACTTGGATACATACATACATACATACATATTCTCACGCCTGTATTCCCAAGAGGGGTAGGCAGAGCACATGGATTCAAAAATCCAGTGCCAGATTTAGCAATTTCAGCAGGGTAACCGATGGTTAAACGTGAAATTGCAGTGAAAGGTTGCTAGCCCATCGCCCACAATACACTAACCCCTTTCCCAGAGTCGACTCTTACGACACCCACGGGAAGAAAGGGGGAGGTGCTATTCTAACCCGGCACCACTTAGATACAGGGTTATTAAATCTAGATACAGGGTTTCCCAAAACTATGAGACTGAAAGGATTTTTTTTATTAAAAGTATATTAAGTATTAAAAGTAGGACATTTGGCTTGATGATTTTATCTCTTTACTATTATTGTCTTCTTTTTTATGATGCCAGTTGACAAAATATTTATTTCTCTTTAGTAAGTTAATAAATGACATTACCTAAATTACATTTTATTTTATTTTTTACTTTTTTTTGTATAAAATAAATATTGAAGGTACTTTCCGTTCATGTCGCATATTTTTGGAACAACCGGTATAATCAAAATGTTCTTTAGGAATGGAAGTGTCACATTGACCCAAAATTATTTAGCGTTCGCTGTCTGTTACAAAGGGAAAATCAAAAAATAATTACATTATCTTATACGTATGTTGTTACGTCGCTCTAAATATCCAGATAATCATGAAATGGAACACAGCCAGTGCCAAACCTGAGATTTTTCTTGGCTTGACATTTGTTTCCCTTTGTATTAGAGCTGGTAGTATTTTTTTTTTTTCAATATAACCGTGTCTTTAATATTCGGTGTTTGTCATCATCCATTTATTTGCGCACGCCACACACGCCGCACTGTGTCCATATTACTCAGTTAACCTGTTTTGCAGACCTTTCTCCCGAGGCCATTAGAATATACGAACTAACCGGCGAAAACACAGGTAAGGAACATTTTTATTATGGTTTAGGCCCTGCGCAGACGACAGACTATCCGCGACGGACTTTTTAGTGAAAATAGAATCCAATGGGATTATATGCAGTAACGCACACGACGCGCAAAAAGTCCAGCGCATAATGCGCACAATCCACACAGACTTTTCGTGCGCCGCAGACTCGATTGGACAAAAAGTCTGTCGTCTGCGCTGCCCCTTAATAACCTAGCGAAGTTAATGGAGGGCTAGTTTACCGGAAAAAAATAAAAATGTTGTTCGTAATTCTTGAGTGTTGGCGAAAATAGCTGATTTAAAACTTCTTTGGACGTCTAATAGTGAGTGTTGACTATTTTCCGGTAAAATTAGTTGGTATATCTTATTATGATTTTAGAAGAATAGATCCCAAAAAGCGACGTTTAGTCGTTAATTGCTTTTTGTTTATATTCTTCGTTAAAATAACTTGGGTTAGTTATCGTCAATTTAAAAATAGAGATTTTAATAGAAATACATTCCCTTTCTTCTATTCCCGCCCAATGTACGAATTCGCCCATTCAGTCATAAATCCAATGCTGAGACTGGGACTCTTTAAACCCTTATCAAAGTAAATGTCAAACTGGAGAGCTCTCTAAGAGCTACATATACATATAGGTATGTTCCATTCTATTTTTGAACGATTTTGACGATGAAATGCATATTTGGAACAGATACTAAATTTCAAGTCAATACTACCAATATAAGTGCTTGGATCAAACAATAAAGATTGTCTACTTCGGATTACTAACTTCAGTTCAATCATTTTTAACAGCGACTGCACACAACCACTAATGTTATTGGGGATCCCAAGAGATATTTAAAAGTAAAATCACTGACGTGAAGTTCACTCAGCTAACCGGGTTTACTTACCATTTTGTAACCTCGCATTGCAATGTACAGTCAAGAAATTGATACCTGTGCATCTATGTACCTTTTCAGTGTTTTTGTAAAAAGGTACAAATTGGCACAGTTGTCAAATTCTTTGACTGGACTGCGCTTTATTAAAAAGGACTTCAAAAACGACAAATCCTTGAAGCATTTGAGCCAGACTTCTTAAGGGTAAAAGTCATGCGCGTCTTCGATACTTTTCTCGTCATATCTGGCAACACAATCTTCGTCACTGGTCAGATAGTGCATCGAAGTTCAACTAAGCTGCACCATTTCGTTAGAACTCTTAACAGTTCCAGAAGATTCTATCGCGCGTATGCTGACGCGTATCCCGTTGCGGCATGCCGACCGACTAATCGTGCGTGCAGTGATTGGTGATTGGTCACTCATTGATTAGTTATTGGCCACTTGGTGATTAATCACTCAATGATTGGTGATTGGTCACGCAATGATCGGTGATTGGGGATCGATCACTCCGTTATTGGTGATAGGTCACTAAGTAATTAGTCACTAGTGATAAGTAATTGGTCATTCAGTGATCGGTGATTAGTTACTCGGTGATTGGTCACTCAGTGATTGCCGCGCGGTGTTCCGCTCTGCACGCTGCAATAGGATACGCACGTGTCCCACGGGCCCAAGGCCACGCTAACAATGATATCTTCAACAGCGGTGCAGCCTCCGAAAGGCTACAAGCAAATCTTACAAGAGGGTGGCCCAGAAGCCTTCGCTAAAGCGGTCAGGAACCACAAGGGTCTCCTACTGATGGATACCTCCTTCAGGGACGCCCACCAGTCCCTATTGGCTACTAGAGTTAGGACACACGACCTGCTGGCCGTTTCGCCATACGTCGCCCATAACTTCAGCAACCTATACTCTTTGGAGAACTGGGGTGGAGCTACGTTTGATGTCGCTTTGAGGTGAGTGGGCATATAGTTACAGATATAGCAAAATAGTTTTTAGTGGGAAAGAAATCTAACAAACATTTATTGTTTAATAAATGTTTGTCTTTCTTTCTTTTTTTACACAAGCATACAATTCGATTGTGGTCAACTTCTCAAAGCAATATGAGTGAAGGGTGATATTCCGATACTCTAATTCATGCCGTGTCACTGTCATAGAGTGCCCATACTATAAACTAGTACAGTACAGCGTCAAGCGCTGAGACATTTATGTACTTTTAAAATAATAGTTATTTAAAGTACTAGGCTGCAAAGCTGGATTGGTCCATGAGCGAAGTGAGAGTTTCATGGTACGCGACGCGAAATAACTTTGCTGCCATACTGAACACAACTTTTCACCTAATTTCAGCGTGGAATACAGTTATTTGTTCGCGCTCGTGCGTATAAATCAACTTTAGGCTACTTTCAGACGAACTACAACTTGTAAACGGCAGAGGCTCAGCCGTCGTTAAATATTGACAGCAGCAGTCAATACATCGACGGCTGCCGTCGACATATGGCGACGTCTGAAGTAGCCTCTGCCGTTCACAACTTGCAGTTCGTCTGTAAAGGCCCTTCTAAACGGGCAATATTTTTCTGCAATTTGTGGCCGGCAACTATTGCTAGCTTGCTCTTACTTCATACACTAAAGCAAGATACACATAGTTGCCCGGCCACAAACTGCAGTAAAATGTAGCCTGTTTAGAAGGGCATTTAGGGCTCGTGCGGCCTGGCATACCACATTCCATACTATTTTTGTCTACCTACAAACTTCTGTCTTGTATACCTGCAGGTTCCTGCACGAGTGCCCGTGGGAGCGGCTGGAGGACATGCGGCGGCGCATCCCCAACATCCCGTTCCAGATGCTGCTGCGCGGCGCCAACGCCGTCGGCTACACCAACTACCCCGATAACGTCGTCTACAAGTTCTGCGACATGTCGGTCAGTCGGCTCGCTTTACGCTTTGCAGTGCTTATCGACCCTTAGTTATGTTTGTTTTTAGAGGACTGATTTTTTTACATATACATAAACATCATGTCTGTATTCCCAAACGGAGTAGGCAGAGCAAATGGAACGCTACATTGACAAAGCCGAGAACTGTTTTACGCTTCGTAGCCACTTTTAGCATGTTTTTTGTGAATATGTGAAATTCAAGGATTCAACTTTTTATAATGTAATAACTGGTGTAAATAAGTAAGTAAGTAAACAGCGGTGGTGTAAAACGTTGCTTCGATCAGAAATAACACTTATTCATTAGCCATCTAGTACGCAGTTACCCGATTAAATATAAATTCAGAGATTAACATGTCTCCATTTGGTTTATAATCCTTTCTTTTAGCTTTCAAAGCTTTGGCTTTACAACATTACAACTCTTTTTACAGTAGTCTCCTGTCTTAAGAGCCGTCCATAAAGTATGTCACTCTTTTTTCTGGGAGAAGAAAATTTATTGATTTATAATATCAAATTTGGTGTGACTAACGGGACAAAGTAACAACGCAAAAAGTTAATCGGCCCATTGTTTTCTGCCCTCAGGTCAAAGCCGGCATGGACATATTCCGCGTGTTCGACTCTCTCAACTATCTCCCCAACTTGATCCTGGGCATGGACGCGGCAGGCAAAGCCGGGGGCGTCGTCGAAGCCGCCATATCTTACACGGGAGACGTCTCCGACCCCAACAAGACTAAATACGACCTGAAGTACTACTTGAACTTGGCTGATGAACTCGTCAAGGGTGGGACTCATGTCTTGGCCATCAAAGATATGGCTGGCCTGTTGAAGCCTAAGGCGGCTAAGTAAGTACAAGTTTTTTAAGCATAAAATTACCGTGAGACTCTCATAGTGAAATGGATCTACTCACGATTTTATTTCGAGATTAGCTTAACATGTTTTAGATAGACGCACACCATAAGCGGATAGTGTTCGTATGTCCGCTGCCGTGGCGTATAGCTCTAGATGATGAGTTACGAATTAGCCTCACAATACACACTCAAAGAACATCTCTTAATTACTCAACGTTCATCATAAGTTCCTTAGACACCATCGAGATGGTTGTTCGTAATTTAATTCATTTTCTAACTGCAGCGGTGGGATTACCTCAAAAGAAGATAGACGCAAAGACCATTAGAATTTCCTTGCCAACCGACTCCCCCTCTTCCAGGCTGCTCATTTCAGCCATCCGCGACAAGCACCCAGACGTTCCAATCCACGTGCACACACACGACACATCCGGCGCCGGCGTGGCCGCCATGTTGGCTTGTGCTGAGGCAGGAGCGGATGTGGTCGACGCGGCCGCTGATAGCATGTCCGGGATGACCAGCCAGCCCAGTATGGGGGCGCTCGTCGCCTGCCTGCAGGGCACGCCGCTGGACACAGGTCAGTAGCACAGGTCAGGCATTGGCACAGGTCAATGGGTGCTTTGAAACGCGGGCAACATAAAGGACTTTGTGCCTCGGCAGAGTCTCTAGTGCAGCGTTGCGGATGACAAAAAGATGTGGTACGATTTTCGTACAGTCCACAACACATTCTTGTGTAGATCAAATACTGACCACTAAAGGTACCTAGTCTTAGCCATTAGAAGAATAGTTAATTGAGTGGTTGAAAGTTTAGTGATAGGCTGGTTAGTTCTCAGGGAGTAGCCCTGGGCGAGCTAGATAGGTAGATAAGGAATATTGGACAATTCAGCCATTATTGCTTCTTGCATTTCTCATTGTTTTAAAGACCGCAGATAATATTCTGCAGACTCACGAATAGAAAGAAACGATAATAGGTGAAGTGTCGAATAAACGCATAGGCCTGAGCCAGCTGGTGGAGAGTTAGTGAAACACCAATGGACATTTGATCTCTGATTTATTGGTTGGCATTTTAATGGTCATGTAACTATGTGTGGATTAGGGTTTTTACCGCATGTTAAAGGGTGAGAAATAAACCACTTTGTTTGTCAGTTGAAATCTGATTTTAATATCATATACATACTGCTTAAATACTTATATGTTTAAACTTAAAACTAAGCTTATCTATTTTACGTGCGGGAACTAAATCGACCTATCGACACACATGGAAAAAACTTTAACAATGTAGTTTCCGCCACATAACTCCCCCTTGATAAAAAAACATCACAAGCAAAATAAAAAATATATTTATTTATTATTTACTTTAGATTTAATAAATATCCGTATACAGACATAACTATCCCCCAAGTAAGCAGCTTGACAGTTGTGCCGGTCAACCATCGTCTTCACTCTTCTTTCTAAAAGCTTTACTGTCACAAAGAGCACTACCATTGAGATGGTGACCGCCAGCTATACTGCCACCAGGTCCTTCAAACTCGGTATGCCACATAGCTTCTTGAAAAAAACAGCACAAAAATTCATGAACGAATAATATGATCTTTACCAAAGCAGATTAGCAGCTATGACGGTCGACCATCGACTTAACTCTTTTTTTTCAAAGAATTTGATGGTCACAAAGAGCACGACGAAAGAAATCGGGACCGCCTGCTGCACTGCCACTTAGATCTTGCAGACAGAGCATCTCTTCCAGAATCACCTCCTTAATTTGGTCCATATCTTGCTGCTCAAAATTAGTCATCCCATTTTCGCTTATTCGCGAAAACACTATTTTCAAGTGTTCGAAAAGCGCACTCTTTAGCTTTATCTGGCAGGGCGGGTGGTAGATCCTTTGCTCACGATATAAAATATAGTGTCATCAATGTCATTATTAACCGACTTCCCGGTAATATTTCGCATTTTGCGCGATAACTGTGACGGCTTCTGCACGCCAAAATCCGTTGTCGCCAAAAGTTTCTCCAATTAAGTCCAATAATGGTTCAAAAAGAGTATAATATAGGTACAGTTGCCAGGTTTAATAGTACAATTACTGAGTGACAGACAAGTAACCTATTAGGTAGGTAGATGATTGAGTCAAGAGATTGTGTTATATTGGCGAACTGCATATGATTTGACTTAGAGACGGGAATATACTGTCCTAAGTCTATACACGTCACCACTCGTCTCGTCTCGTCACCACTTTACCAGGGAATCTAAGCGTGAGAATTAAACCACTTTGTCAGTCGGTTATAATCTGATTTATTAAAAAGAACCTACAGCTTATATACATATGTCTAATCTTTAAACTAAGACTATCTATCATGCGTGCATCTAACAAATCAACTTATCGGCACGCATGATATAAATGCTAAGAAAATGGCTTCCGCCACAGTCCCTATGTAGGTCCCTACAGCCCTATACAAGTCCCTAGGTCCGCAGACCGTTCCTAAATCCCTAACCTATCACAAATAAATTACATACGCATATAATAGGTAGAGGATGCCTGCGCCGTGACCTAAGGCAACAGAAGGTTGGTAGGAAAAGGGTAATAGGTACGATTTTCTCACAGTCTATACACAGACTCATGTGCAGATCAATGACGGCTAAAGGTAGTCTTGGCCACTGTGAGAGGTATAGTAAAGTAGTAGTTTAGTGGTAGGATGGTTAGCTCTCAGAGAGTAGCCCTGAGCAAGCTAGGTAGGTAGTCCAGCTCTCAGAGAGTAGCCCTGAGCTAGCTGGTGGGTGAAACATCAACGGACAGTTGATATCTGATTTATTAAACTCAAAACAACTTTTTATATTGTTTACATGGATACACACATGCGCACTATTTTGCTTGTATTACGTACCATCACGAACAGGGATTGCTGAGCCACTTACCGATGTTTGTAACTTGGTCGTGTAATACTAATCCAATAGCTGACATCTAGTCTGTCACATCGGTCATTGAATACACGTCTAAATTGCGAACAGTGGCAAGTGGCTCAACAGTCCCTGTTCGTATGACTGTACATGTATTTTGCAACTTTGCAGTTCGATACATGTGTTAAGAAATGCATTATTTAAACAAGTCAGCAGTGTCGACACGAGGCAGCTGAATAAGTTTTTTAACTTGTTGTTGATAATTAAATGGGAACAATTGAAATGTGAGATGATTGTTTGTTACCCATTTGCCGCGGAAGTATCCTGCGACGATTTCGACATTATCGAAATGCATGAGTTTTATATTATAAAGTGAGCTAGTGGAAAACACTTGCAAGGCATTGCAATTAAGATGCTTTTTAGAATGTCACAGTATGGGTAGGTACTCTTGATAAAGTTGTAGAATCGTAAATTTACTTGCGTCTCACAAGTATTGGGCGTCACAGGTTAACCATATGGGTTTCGTGTCATTGGGTACGGTCCTCCACACAAGTTACATACAATCACGCCTATAGTCCTAAAAATTGGTTGGCAGAGCACACGAAACGTGACATAGGTAAACCCATGTCCGTTGCACGCTTCACGGCTACTCTATTTTTTCGGAAATTAAATAAATGGATATAATAGATTGCTAACATGTCGCCTAAAATTATTCATAAATACAATCACGCCTGTGTTCCCTAACGGGGTAGGCACCAGAGCACACGAAACATGACATAGACAAAACCATTATAATGACTATTTCACGCTACGCCACTTGTAGCATTTTTTTTTTGTATAAAAATACATGAAAGAGGTATAACAGTGACAGGTTGCTATCTGTCGCCTAAAATCATAGAGGATAGAACCTATAGAGAAACAATGTTCGCAACCCCGGTCCGCAAATAGTTTGTTGATTTCAACATACTAAACGTCACCGTCACTGTCACAGAAACTGTACAGAGCCAATAACCGTAGAGAAAAAGGCACTAGCGTTACGCGCGATCTTGGACCGGCCAATAAGAGCACAGCGATCACTTCATTTGTTTTGCGGAATAATTTCCGAACAACCAAGATGACATTAGTACTCTATAGGTTCTATCCTCAATGCCTAAAATATACCTTAATCTTAGTCGCCTCATACGACATCCACGGAACAAATGGCTAGCCGTTATTCTAAACCTACACATATTCTCACGCCTGTATTCCCAACAGGGGTAGGCAGAGCACATGAATTCAAAAATCCAGTGGCACGTTTAGCAATTTCAGGGTAACCAGATGGTTAAACGTGATATTGCAGTGACAGGTTGCTACCCCATCGCCCACAATACACTAACCCTTTCCCAGAGTCGACTCTTACGACACCCACGGGAAGGAAGGGGGAGGTGCTATTCTAACCCGGCACCACACGGGGACCGTGTGTCTAAACCTAGCTTCAATTAATTATCCTAATAATTTCTAGGCATCTCCCTCCAAAACGTGTCAGAGTACTCCGCGTACTGGGAGCAAGCGCGGACGCTGTACGGGCCGTTCGAGTGCACAGCCACCATGAAGTCAGGCAACGCTGATGTGTACCTCAACGAGATACCTGGTGGCCAGTACACCAATCTACAGTTCCAGGCGTTCTCGCTCGGCCTGGGCAGCCAGTTTGAAGAGGTCAAGAAGGCTTACAGGTGAGGATATGATGAAGATATTTGTGTTACCTGGATTATAGTGTAACATGGTCATGTAAATGTAATTTAAGTAAGTAAGTTATTTATTACCATGACAGTTAAGTAATTTACAAAGATTACAGCAAACATACAGTCAGTAAGAAATAAAAAGTGCTGCATGTTTTGATTTGCAGCGTAAACAGTCTTTAAAACTCTAAATTAATGTCTAAAGTAAATTTCCATTTCATTGAAAATTAAAATAATACATGCATACATCATGTCTGTATTCCCTTGCGTGGCAGGCAGAGCACACAAAACGCTACATAGACAAAAATCAAGACGATCTCACGATTCGTAGCCACTAATGTATACACAGTAAGACTAAATAATATTTTTAAACTCCCACAGAGAAGCCAACCTGATCCTCGGAGACATCATCAAAGTCACCCCCTCATCTAAGGTGGTGGGCGATCTGGCCCAGTTCATGGTGCAGAACAAGCTCACAGCCAAGGACATCGAGGAGCGGGCAGAGGAACTGTCCTTCCCCAAGTCGGTGGTGGAGTTCCTCCAGGGAGCCATTGGACAGCCCCACGGAGGGTATCCTGAGCCTTTGAGGTGAACTATAGGGTAGAACACTAATAACGTAACCAACAAAAATTTCATTTTCGATACAAGATTTTTTTGCCGACTGTTCTTTTTGCCAACTGTACCTCATTGTCATCCAACCTAGATTATGTACACCAGATTTCAAGTCAATCAGACCAACCGTTGAAGAGTTCCCTCCATCGGAGACAGTCCCGGCTGGGCCACCAGAAGGCCACCTCCGGAATATTGTATTGTCATCCAAGTTACGTAGGTATACCAAATTTCAGCTCAATCGGTCTATTGGAAGTAGTTCAAATCTTCCTTGCAAGATTTGAAAACATACATCAAGCCCCCACTCCGGAATTTTGATCGACCTTTGTCGATGTTCAGTTACCTATTTGATAAATCAAAAACCATGTGTCTCATCTCTCTCAAGTTTCACTTCTTTTCCAGATCTAAAGTGCTAAAAGACATGAAGAGAATCGACGGTCGGCCGGGCGCGGAAATGCCGTCTCTAGACTTTGACAAACTCAAGAAGGACATTCAAGAGACCTACCCTTCGGTAACTTTTTTTTTTAATGAAACGATCACCTTTGAGCTTTGAGCTTTAGCTAGAATCCCTCTTAACGATAGAAGAACTAAGATGCGATATGGAATTAGAGATCAAAGTTGTAAACAAGCAACTGTCAATGTCAAAGTGACATTCCAGAGGTAGTAAACCTATTTTGTTACTAATTGATATATTAGTATTGATTAATTTTTAACTACTTTTAGTTTATTGATTCATAGCAATATTCGTAGCAAATAATATGATCTCTTTTGAAAATACGACATTATACTTGTGTTCGTATGGATCCAGATAAACGACAAACACAAATTTAATGATGAAAATAAAAACAAATAACGAAATAAAACAAAACTTAACAACAACCTAAAACTCAACAACAGAACGCATAAGCGGGAGGGAACACATTCGATCACGACAGATGTCAGAAAACGAATTATATGATGTATAAAATGGACGCTAAGCGCGAAGATAGAAAAGCGGTCTACCCACGATCTTTTAAGTGTCGTCCATTCCATTGCAAATTGAACAATATTTCATCGATTCATCAGTTTTACTGGACAATTAATTATATAAATATGAATACGAATAAAAATACGAACCAAATGTTTACAATTTCTAACCATTGCCAGTGGCATAATTATAAAATGATCAAATTTGCATTTTAAAGAAGATGTGCTATTTCCTTTGTTCATTTAAATGTTTACATATGTTCACACGGTTTTATTCTGCTTATAAATTAGTTGTACTCATTTTTATCTAGCGTAATTACTGAATTTTAAGTTTTCCTAATTGCGTTTGCTTTTATTGCAATGGCAACACGTTTGTTTACAACTTTGATCTCTAATTCCATATCGCATCTTACATAAATAAATTAAATCCCGTCTGTATTCCTGGAGTAGGCGGAGCACACGAAACGTGGAATAGACAAAAGCATGACTTTTCGCAGCCACTTTCTAGCTTAATTATAGTTACTTGCCTGTATTGTAGGAAGAGCACCATGACTATTTCACGTTTCGTGGCCACTTGCAGCATATTTATTTTGGCTTTAGGATGGCAGATATAATAGTGACAAGTTGCTAGCGTTTCGCCTAAAAGAAACATTAGTCGCCTCTAAAAACATCTAAATAAAGAAGAAATCGAAAGATGTAGTCTTAAATCCAACACTATTCGGGGAACAGACTATGTATAAGTGTTACTATACAGAGATAAGTATGTATTAATTGTGTTTCGTCGTTCACAGGTATCGGACCACGATGTGATGTCGGCCGCCATGTATCCGCAAGTCGCGAACGACTTCTTCCGCATCCGAGAAAAGTACGGACCCGTGAAACACCTGGACACTAAGACCTTCCTCGTCGGACCTCAAGTAAGTTATTTTACATACATATATACAAACATACATACAGTAGTATCAGTAAAAATAAGTCAAATCAAAGTACCTGCGTAGAACGCATTTGAATACGTTTTTAGCCAATCATAATGCAGTGCAGCGCGGGAAAATCTTTAACAGCCATTGGCTAATACACTGCGCGCGACGCCGTCAACTCCGGCTTTTTTCCTGGCGAGATGAGCGAGAAAGAAAGATGTCATCTGTTATTGCATATTCTACCTTGTGCTTAAAGTTATAAGGTTTTTATTGAATTGGTCGTACATTCGATTTCATTTGATGTTTGTCTGCTCGTCGCCGATTTAACTTATATTTGTGGTACACCAGATATTAGGGACCTGACCACTCGTTCAAATATTTTCGGTTAATTTCCGTCCATCCTGTATATGAATTTTCTCCCTTTCCAGGTGGGTGACAGCATAGAAGTGAAGATCGAGCGCGGAAAGACCCTGGACATCCGGACGGTCGCAGTCTCCGAGGAGATGACGGCAGCCGGCGAAAGAGAAGTGTTCTTCGAGCTGAACGGGCAGCTGCGAAGCGTGTTCATCAGGGACGAGAATGCTAGCAAGGTTAGTTTTTATAAACAACAGTATTTACAGTGCCGTTGGTCTCGG
Source organism: Adoxophyes honmai (assembly GCA_005406045.1). NCBI lineage: Eukaryota > Metazoa > Arthropoda > Insecta > Lepidoptera > Tortricidae > Adoxophyes > Adoxophyes honmai. Next base: position 46,176 of record BHDV01028875.1, read on the forward strand.
AGATTCGTAAAACAATGATTGCTGCGCACAACTGTATCAATATACTCGATTTATATAAAAAAATAGATAATATTAATAAGAAGGACAAAGTACGGCTAAAATGGCGGCAAAACCGAATACCACGAACAATCGCGCATCGCCGTCCAGATTCGCACTGCCAGCCAAGGCGACCGCGTGTTCTAAATTTGAAATATTTTGTTGTTTTTGTTTTCAATCAGTTTGAATGTAGAATTGTGGTAGTACTGTGAGCCCAAATGATAAAATAAAGAAACAAAAAAATGAAATAAAGATTTTTCGTTTTTTTTTTTATTAAAAATAATGTTTTCTTTCAGGAAATGAAGATCCATCCTAAAGCCGTGAAGGGAGACAAGAACCAGGTCGGAGCCCCGATGCCGGGTACCGTCCTATGTAAGTACAAACAAAGTTCACATACATGGCATGGCAATATTATGCTAAAAAAAAACACTACACAGACGTAGCTTAATAAAAGTGAAATGCTAAAGGCACCGATCGCCACTAACATTGCGGCGCCGTAAGTTAGATCTTTTTTCGGAGCGTCTATTGATTTAAAACAAACTTAGATACCATTTTTATTTTTTATTATGAAAAAATCATCTTATAAATTTTTGAGCTTAATTCACTGAAACTTGTCACTCGTAGATTCCGTACTACCTGTATTACATTTCTCAATACATTTTCTACAAAAATCCAGATAGCTTTCTCAACTATTTAGAGACTACATTAATACGTATAGACACTAACCTTTTGAACGCCAAGGCGCGAAGTGAAACGCTGTGCTCCTGACGCCAAGGCAAAAATCGTTTCAAATACGAACGAACAATAGTGATGTCACAACCGCATATCGATATTACCGATATTACAATTGATTTCAGCCATTGAACCCCTTATATTTTACCTCATACATTACCACAACGTTTTCCATATAATTTTCATAAATTTGCGTGTAATTACTGTCATTGAAAACCTTTAAAAATTAAAACTTTGCTGTAACTTTCATTATTATTTTGCAATGGAACCACTTCACTACTTTGCTGATGACGTCATACTTCGACGTTTGTTGCCGTCATTGGCGTTGGGGGCAGTGGAAATTAGAATAGTGCTAGTGTTGGGAACGTAATCAAAACAAAAATTGTTCTTTTCGATGTTTCGGAAACTGGGAACTAGGTATATAAATTGGAATGAAAATACATTTGGTTTTTGGTGTAAATATAATGTATATTTTGTACAAAATAGACAAACAAATAATCTCTGATAATTATGTTTAAATTAGGTACCTACCCCCACTATTTTCGTTCAGTTGTAAAACACAGACCCGAGAAGATAATGCACAAGGATTAATATTATTACCTTTTAGTTTTTTTTTAATCTTTGGCGTGGATATGTTTACTGAAAACAAAGATAATAAAGTCGCTCGAGTGAGGGCTTTATGGTATGCACCTGCACATAAAGCAATAAATCTTACATTTATTGCACGTAGCTCTTTCTTTGTTTGTCGGCGTGCCGGTATTCAATGCCCCGCACACATTCTCTGTCCCTTACAAACACGGCGCGCGACTTATTTAAAGTTTATGATGTCCTTGTTTTGCGAGATTCGAAGTATTTTAGTGTGTACAAAATCACGAGCTATCGCAAAAAAAAGAGTACGAAAATATTCTAGACAGATTAATTAATTATTATTTAACTGTTTGTATAGGGAAAAAACTGACCCATTTAAAAGTGTCGTAAAACAAAAAAAAACGTTTATTTAAATAATAGGAATATCCACTTGCTAGGCGTTCGCGATTTATTGTATTTAGACACCTGCAGTAGCAGACGGCAACTTAAAATATAAAGATAAACTCCCAACGTATTTTTTCTTTACTTAAATATGTACTACTATTTCTTTCTTTAAATAATATACATAGAAATATCAAAAACAAATTGAACGACTATCAAGTGCGAACGGTCTTAGCACTTTCTTTATTCATTAAACTTTCATGGATAAGACGGCGGACCCTGTATTCACATTGGCGGACCCCCACGGGTCTGCGGACCACAGGTAAAGAAACACTGCGTTATTTGATAGAATATACGTATTAAAAATTTACTTACCTCAAAATCTTCTTTTTCAACTTCTTCGAACACAACGTCTTCGATTTCATCGTCAGTATCGACACCTTCCAAAATTCGAAGTAACTCCTCTGTAGTCATTTGGCTACTATCGACACTCATTTTTGCCCCTGTGTCTGTGTCGTCAACTCATAACGTGCTCTCACTTCAAGGGGGCACGGAGCAGTGACAAGCTTTCGCACATAAGGGTCGTAAAAAACATTTTGTCGATTATTATTACCAAAAACAAACGAACAGTCACGTGCCGTTCTAGCGCTCAAATGTATTCATTGGGGTTTGGGTTGTGTTGCGAATAGATCCGTCAGACGTTTAAATTTGACTTTAGTAAAAGGGAAATACAACAGAAATTATAATTTCATAACACGTTCCGCCTTAGTAAATTTTTTTTTCGCAAAATTTCCAAATTATCTCACCGTTTAAACCGTCTCTGAACTACGGCAAACATTACAAAACCAAAATCAGCTAAATCGGCCCAGCCATTCTCGAGTTTTAGCGAGACTAACGAACAGCAATTCCTTTTTTTTATTTATACATATAGACGGATATTATATTTTAGTATTCCTTAAATCTTTTTCGCTGTAAAACATGGGGGACCGCGGAACCCCAAACATATGTCCACGGACCCCCAAGGGCCCGTGGACCACAGGTTAGGGATCTCTCATATCGATAACTAAAAGAAGACATTGCTGTGCGTCCCATCACTAGGCGACGTTACACGGCGTCTTTGGCGCTGCAGGCAGTGTAATCTAGCCAATTGAAGTTTGCTCTTAGAAAATGCTTGTTTTTTTTCGAATGGTGCTGTATTATTTTATTTAAATTAGGTATAAAATAACTCACACTATCTATAAATAAAGTAAACCAAGAAAAAATGTTGAAGCGTTTTATATTTCATAGTTCTCTCGCAATAACTTCGGCCCGCCGTATAACGTCGTGGCGTTACGGGCACTGATTTGCGATGACGTGAATTGGCGTCTTTGGCGGTCAAAAGGTTAAAGAATATTTTTTTCCCCAGCTGTGAAAGTGAAGGAAGGCGACAAAGTGGAAAAGGGCCAGGCCATAGCTGTCCTCTCGGCTATGAAAATGGAGATGATAGTGCAAGCCCCAGCGGCCGGCACGGTGCAGTCTGTGCTCATCACCAACGGGCAGAAACTGGAGGGCGATGACCTTATCTGCACCATCGAGTAGACTTAGAGACTCGTTGCATTTCTTTTATATCCCGATTTGATGCTGTAGGTAATTAACTAAAGGCTTCGTCAGGGCGCTAATTTGACGCTCTGTTTGACGGCATATCACTAAAGGGCGGCAGTGGATGTAATATACATCAAAGTCATGTCAAACGACATACTTAATATGGATATGATTACAATTTTATTGGTTTAAAGAAGACAACATGGTTGCAAAACAGTAGAATATTTTTATTGTTTGTTGTAGTAAGTGATCATATTTTTTATATATTACGTATTTTCAGTCCATTCCTTTTATGGTTCACTATCCACTTTTATGGAGAAAATGACCTCTCTACTTCTACCTATGTGAGAGGTTTCAAAATAATCACATTTTGTTCCATGGCGGATAGATATTTTGTAATTTCCGATAACTTAAAAAAAATTGCTTGAAATTTAATTAGTCTTATCCATTTTATGCTTTTGTCACCCGATTGCATCCGCTGTCCGCCCTTTGCATATCACCATCGTAGGGGAATACATCTAAGAGCCATAGCGCGAGGTTAGGTTAACCCTATGTACGCGCTAAGTACGCGTTCTGTTTGACAAAGCTCTGTTTTATGTGTGAAAAAAAAACCGTGCCGGCTTCGCGTGGGATCCATGTCCCAAAAATGAACCTAGCCCTTAGACTTTCACTGAAAGTAAAACCCCATACATTTTGTAGAGGTCATTTTCGTAACAGTGAAAGCGATTTGTTTTTGATATCTAAAATTCCGCGTATAATTATTTCATTGAATATTACCGCGTCTGTGTCTTTTATCCATAAAAGTTGAAGTTGAGTTTTTGTTTTTTAAATGTATGTCATTTTTGGTACTTAATGAAACGGACTTGAATTTGGTGATGTTAGTGTGCGGTATTGAGTGCGCGTGTGGCAAATGATTATATAAAAAAATAGAATTTTAAATATCGATCATTTTTATTCAAGTTTATTTATTTTGTAACCTCGTGATTCAGATGAAATGTTACGATTCAGGTGCTTTATTTAACAACGGTGAATAGTTTTAACTTGTATTTTTTTTACACGAATACCTTTTTGTTTTTTATTGTTTCTTTTTGTAATCTATTTTATTTGCGTGTAAGATTAAGTGCAGGTTTTCTAATGCCCCGTATGTTCCATATTAGGAACCAGTGTTATTCAGTGAATGAAATCGAAAATGAAATTATTGTACATATTTTAGAAACGCAACGACTCTAGAATATCGAATGTTACTTAATTTATAATGAACCCGTTGTTTATTTTTATATTGAAAGACAGAATAAAGTTTTAAGAGTTGTTGAATTGTACGTCACATTTCTAAATGAAATTAGTGTAATTAAAATTTAGTTATTTTCCGATTGGATAGTAAAGTTGGCATGTAATGCGATAGAATTGTAACTTTAAGAAAACGTCAATTCTTGTTATATTCTCAGAATTTTAAAAACTTTGCGTATAATAAAGCTTACACTAAGTGTCTGCAAGTTTTTTGGAAATGTATGCATTTGTACCATTTCAGGTGCCTTATTTTACCAATGGCGCTTACGTTAAATCGGAACTGAGGTACCTTCCACTATGTGTGGCTGAGTGACTTAAATCACCACAATACTATAAACGAATACATTTACACTGACAAACGTCTCTATATGTATACATACCCAAAGGGAAATGCTGATGACTTCGTGTTGAGACTGTGTCGCTGGAAGCCTATATCAATGAATAAAATAAATTGTTTCATAAGTGTGGTTAAATTTAAGGACAACAGTTTCAAGGCACGAATTTGTCGATATATAGAGATGTATGAGTTCCCGAGTAGTTAGTCATTCCATACAACAGGGTTAGAGTGAAAGTATGGACATATCACAAAATAAAGAGACTAGATAGATAGAAATAAATTAAAAACGTTAGATGTAAGGTGATCTGTCTGTACTTGAGTAAGTTATTTGTAAGTTTTTTTTGCATGTTGGTGCTAATTTTGTTATCATTCTTCATTATTGTTAGTTTTCATTTTTACTTTTATGCAATATACTGTTTTTTACTATTTATTCTTTTTTTTACTCTCCTGTCACAAAGGTACACATACTTACTTTACTATGACTTCTTTGGACTAGACGCTGTGAAGCAGGTTCGACTCCGAAATAAATTGGGATCGCTATAAAAACAAAAAGATTGTTATTGAAAAGTATATTTTTGAAATATCATTTTAGTTAAATCTACGAACAATATCATATTTACAAACTATTTAAATTACAGTGCATAAAATAAAACCACTACATCTTGAAAACTTCATTCAATCAACGGTTATGATTGAAAATCGGATAATAATGCTTTTAAAATAATAAATACGAACAACTACAAAGTGCGATCTAAAATCGTTTTTCCATTTTATAGATACATTATAAAATCCATGACAGAACATTGTTTTTAAATTTTTAAACTACACATTTTCATTATAAAATATGTCTTTAAACAGTTAAAAGTTAATTGCTACATCAAGTACATTTCCATAAAAACGGATATGGATATATTATCTTTGTCTTTAACGCATTTACTGCCACCGACACATATACGTGTTTTAGTGACTTCGCCCAGTGCCGCTGTCAAAAACTCGCAGGCATTTGAACACACATGTGTGTCCGCGGCACCTGAATGTCAATGAATGCGTTAAATAGTGTAATTTAACTCGACAGATAAACTGTTATTGATCATAGATTTTTTTTTACGCTATAGACTACTTTGTAAACTGGTGATAAATTAAAAACTTCAAAAATGGTTGCGCTTATTTGAAATTAAAAACCTTGGTCCCTTAAAACTAAATTTCACTTCTACAAATTTAGTTACTGCACGTTAAGACTTGTTTTCTCCCTGCCAAGGAATTAAAAATAAAACTTACTAATAAAATTCCTCACCAATTCATTTTCTTAGCGAGATCAGTATTCCTAACGAAATAAAAACTTGTTCTTTTTCCGAAACATCCCAACAATAGGAGGAAAGACAGCTAAAAGAACTGGCTGGTCCGTCAATTAGATTAGATGTAGATTATATTTTTCTTTTGTTTGACAATTATTACAATGCTTAGAAGTTTCGAGTGACGTCATTAGGTTAATTTTGCTCGTGGGTTTAATCGCATAACGCATTCCTATAATACTACATTCACAGATAAGCTTTAAAATCAGATTTTCTATTTAAGTACCATTTTCGACCAGAGTATTTTCAATACATCATGTTTCCTTTAATATTCTCAAGACAATTTTCATACGCCTGTTATTTTGCAGTAATTACGGCTACGAGCGGTTAACTGTTTACCTAAGCGTGACGTCACAAGTCCTCGCTGCGAAAGTTTGATGTACCTTCCTCAATTTATAATAGGTACATTGACACAAAAAATGTCCATCTCCTATTTTTCCGTAGGTAATCTAACAGACGGACCAAATAGGTCATTTCCATTCCGAAAACAATCGTCCTCTAAATAGATACCATGTAGGTAGCTCACTACAAGAAATATGTTCTTTATCAGAAATTAACATCCACAATAATAACTTTTCATACATGTAACATACCTCTTAGATCAGTGGTTCTTAAACGGCGATTCGCGGAAAAATGAAAAATGGCTAAATAACCACAAAAAAACGTGTCATGCAATACAATACTTGGTGGTGCATACCATACCCAAGTAAAAATGTGATCAGCTGTTTAAGAACCACTGTCATATAAGAATCTCAGAAATTTCAAAGTTCCTGATTTGCTCCGGATTCTTATTTCATCGGATAGCTCTTTGTTGCGATCGGTTTACACTGAAATTGTCTCTTGGCATCCAATATTAAAGGAATGCACACTTATGAGTTTGTTTTTATTCTAAAATAAATAGTTTGCAGTTACTGATCGTATTTTGTTCATGGTCCTTCGAGCCAGATATGAACCAACCTTAATAATATATTTCTGATGAAACAAGAACCCGGCGAATCGAGAATTAACCTTGAATTATACATACATGCACATACAAAAAGTACTGTAGAATATCCCAAACACTAAAACCTACACTTAAGATACTTCAATCACAAAACAGCTCAGCTTTGCTTGGCATAGTTTTTTTAATCGACAATATTTAGTGGCAACTTCACTCTTCTAGACGTAAACAGAACATACCTAAATAAGTTCTTAATTACTTTCCATAGTATTTACAAACATACATTACCTGACCACTCGTATTCCCAAATGGGGTAGGCGCCACACGAAAGATCACATAAACAAAATCTTGACTATTTCACTTGTGGGAAAGTCTATAATAGAGAGATCTCTCTTCAGGCAGATGTTATGCCCGGGGACCAAATTCCACACTGAGAAATTTGGGGGTTGTATTTATACAACTGAACGTAACAACTTAGCTGGCGTGATTTAAACCACTGACAGTTGATGATTGATGACGTACATAAAGTTTGCAGAAATTCTACTCAATTCATGAAAATCTCTTCTTTTATTAACAAAAAATTACAATGGAATAACGTTACCACTCAAATTGCTGCGTTCTATTTCCGTTAGACTTTTCATACCAGTAAACTCGTATACAAAATCTACCCAGTTTGCTTGGTTCAGTGAAATAATATCAGCTCCTGAGTGTAGGCGAGTTCACTCGTTAACAGAGAAGATGCTCTTGCGTCCGAAAGACGACTTAACTCGTCTACATAAAACTCTTTTCAGAGCCAGTAAACGAGAAAACTTGTCTAATTTTTATTCTGTTTTTTTGCAATTCTTAAATAGTGTTCTGCCTCGATTACCGACAATTAACAAGGTACGGGACGCAATACAGTCCGTTGCAAAAGAGATCCAGGATTTAGTAATAAAATATTGCCCACAAGTATACTCGCCCATCTGAAAGGTCATCGCACAAAAAAAATCCTCAACCGGACTAAAACTCACTCACTTCTCACTTAATCTATCTCCCCCGGGTGTAACAAGGACCGATCGACCAGGGAGTGGGAGAAGGCCTCCTCCTGTCCCAGGCCAGGGTCCTCGGAGTTGACTGAAGGGTCGCTGAGGCTGGAGTCCTGGTCGTCGCCATAGCAACGCCGCTTGTGGTCGGACGGGAAGTGGTAGTACGAGTGCTCGACGCGCACGGCTTGCATTGTGTTGCTGGAAAGAGAGGGGTGAATATACAACGTATTATAAACGTACGAGTAAAGTAAAGGGATTAAATGGCCCATTTTAAGGAGCCAATTTGAAATACTTGAAAACAAAAGCCAGTCAACTTCCTCCTATTGAGTTCCCAAACTTTTTTGAATTAAAAATTAAAATCCGTCAAATAATACACTCTGTTAAATAATTTATGATAACTTCAGTTGTATTAAGTGGCAGCTTACTAGGGTTTATAATATTTTTTCGCTTTCATAATTTACATTTAACCCGGTTATTTGTAAGACGTTATACATGGTGGAAAAATCGAATGCCATATGGATGGCAACTACCTTAAATATTGTAAATGGCACATTTTGTGTAAGGGAGACTTTCCTTTGTTTTTAAAAACAATAAATTCTGCATTTAAGGATTTATGAAAAATCGCTTGCCTCAGACGGGACTCAAACCGGTCAATGTGACATATATAATTTTCATTAATAACTCGATCTAAACCAGTGTCCTGTCCGAATACGTAAAATTACTAACATAAGGTCATCTACGAAAATACATGTTGACAACATTTATCTGCGCAGGTCAAAACAAGATAATTTGCGATAGCTTGCCAATGTTATGAAATTGCAAACATAATAAGAACAAGTGTGACATAATATTACCAAATAAATAATTCTGCTGTTAAATATTACAGCTACAGTAAACTTACCTAGTTTTCCTCAAGACAGGCCTCCCCAACTCAACCTGCAGCTCCAAAGAGTACAGCTTCGCCAGCGACTCCAATTTCTCCTTCTCCTCAGGGTCATGGAAGGTTGGCAGCTTCAGCTCACTCTGGCAGGAATCCTGCAGAAACTTTGACAGCTGCTCATTCGCCGCACTGAGTATCAGAAACCCTGGCCTCTCATCCCGTATCCTACGACAGCCTGCCCTGATTTCCCGCACCTCATTCCCAGTGATGCCCATGGAATGTTCACTATAATAATGATCACTTTGCGGACTCTTTTCACTAACGTTCAGGTCGCTCGACGAAGTTTTCTGTAGCGAAAAATTCGTTCGCGGCGTCTGTATGAACCCATCCTGGTCTCCCGTTTTCTCTTGGAACTCGAGAAAGGACTGAAAAAACTCGTTCACGCACTGCCCGGATACACCAGCGTTTTTTATGTCACTGAACGTGGAAAAAGAGGAGTGGGGCTGTAGGATGTCTCTGTTTTCCTTCAGCATGACACCATCTTGTAAGTCTACGACCGTTTTGGAGTCAGACATCATGGCATCATCGTCATTCCCTGAATCGACTTTCGCCCTTTTTTTCTTGAACCTATTCTTGCAGCTGGCCCACCCGCTTTTCACTAAACTCTTCTCCTTTTTCAACCGTTTCGGGGGAGGCATATTGCTTACTGACTTAGGCGAGTTATTGTTGACTGACTTTGACGATTTGAAGGTTAAGCTTTTGTTGAAGACCTTGAGCTCTTCTATGCCCGGCCAGTCTGTGAGCTCATCGTCGCCTTCTCTGTCGCTGTCGTTGGTGACGACACCGTCTGAGTCGCTACTGCTCAGAGAGCTAGATTCGTTTCCCGCGCAATCCATTCCGCTATTAGAGTCATCGAAGACTAATGGATTCCTCAGGGAATTTGGCGGGTGACTCTTATTTAGCATTTTCGACTTCCTGTAAATCTTTCCGTCGAAATTTTTTCCAGAACTTGTGGTCGGATTGAAGAAGGGAGGTAGATCAGTGGTGATCTTGTATCCTGTCATTTTGCATAGTACTGGGGTACCGTTTTTTGAATTTTTGTAGACAAAGTTAAAACTGGAACTGCCAGGCAAGGAAGGAGTATTGGTAAAGTTTGATGGCTTTGTCCCTTCCGTGTTTTGAGATTTGAGAACAATTTTTCCAGGTTGCAAGACAGAGTCCTTTCTTTTCTTGTCTGTTTCATGTTTTTTTAACTTAAAATCGCCTTTGGAAAAGTAGGTTGATTTGGAAGAGCAACCACCACTGAATGAGCGCTCTCTCATTTCACACACATCCCCTTTGTCTCTGTGTGACCATTTTCTTTTGCCGCAAAACGCGTTTCTAAAACAAAGATGAAATTAATACAAATAAACAAAAAAAAATTGTATTCGCTTTAAGTTGGGTGCATACCTTTCATGTTTGAGGAAAGACTTGTGCCTACTCAAATTTATAAGAGGCGCCAAGCCCTGTGTTTGAAGCATTATTGCAGATGGTGACGAATTAACCTATAAAAAAATAAAGATTTAAGCATTCAATATTACATGATACACACACACAAGAAGACTTAGCATTAGCATACATACATACATATTCTCACGCCTGTTTTCCCAAGACTAAGGCCGCCGTACTTGCCGTAGGCAGAGCACATGAATTCTAAAATCCAGTGCCACATTTATCAATTACAGGGTAACCAGATGGTTACACAATAAATAAGTGAAATATGCATCAACTAACTATTCTGATTGCTATTTATTACAATCTGTTGCATGCGATTCAGCCTTCAAGTTCACTTATTGCTATTGAGCAGGAACTATCAGGGCCGTCTCTAGCCCATGTGGCGCCCGTGTGCAAGCATTA
>BHDV01028910.1:0-32488 GCA_005406045.1 Adoxophyes honmai
TGTAGTATTCGTCTATGTCCATAGGCTAGGGACACGTTGTATACACAGGTCATGCTGGACATAATGATTCCAAAAGTTATAGTATTAAAGTCTATTTTTATCTCGGATCCACTGACGGATGCAAATCTCAAATCACCAAATAAATGATACCACATTTTAATCTCCAAACCATCAACAATGTTTGCACCCTAGGTCGTAAAATCGTAATCAACCGAACTGAAACGATTATTAGATTATTTGCATGATAATTAACTACAAAAATCTTTATCGAATTTAATTTGTCGTTAACTATCGATAGGGAGGCACATCACTATTTTAGATTTTTATTTTAATGACAGTTGGATTTTAGTTACGTTGCCATTCCGTTTAAGGTTTTATATTTTAGTTTTAATTAGATTAGCGTACTTTCCTAATTCTTGTTTTTATTCAGTCATTTTCAAATCCTTTAATATTTATTTATTGCACATAACACATTTAAAAAAATAAAATAACTTTTGGAAGCACTATCATTTCGTCGCAGAGTAACCTTTTACGTACACATCCGTATTTAGTGAGACGAAACATTTTTAATCTCGTATTTCGTGTAAATAAGTTTAGGTATCGAGCTTAGACGTTTTCTCCTCACTTTTTAAGTAGTTCGATAAGAATAAGGGTTCGCCGTGCCACGTAAAAATGTGAATACCGTTCGTTTGCCTGCGTCTTGTTAAAACTTTTATAAAACTACTTGTGTTGTGAAGGATTGAATGGATGATTTAAAAAAATCTCTCTCACACACAGAGAGAGATAGATAGCAGCTGGTCATCGCTCGAATTTCGCTGTGCTACGCGACCGGGCTTTCATCATCATCCAGCCTATATACGTCCCACTGCAGGGCACAGGCCTCCTCTCAGTATGAGAGGGCTTGGGCTATAGTTCCCACGCGGGCCCAGTGCGGATTGGGAACTTCACACACAACATTGAATTGCTTTGTCGCTGTGTGCAGGTTTCCTCACGATGTTTTCCTTCACCGAATAGCTCGTGGTAAATATCAAATTCGATATCGCACATAAATTCCGAAAAATTCAGAGGTGCGAGCCCGGGGTTTGAACCCACGACCCTCTGCTTGAGAGGCCACAGGTCGAACCGCTGGGCTACCACGGCTTTTTACCAAAGACCGGTTTTTAGACCAAAGAATAAATTGTCCACCTCTCGTCTCTTGTCTTGTTGTAGTCATTGGCATAACAAGCAGTAGGTAATTATGTGTTATTGCAATAATTATTTCCAGTTTTGTCTTTAGATCCCTTAGAAAAAAAAATTGACCGTTAAATGCACAGACTTGTAATCCTTACTTGCAGACGTAAAGATAAAAGTCCGGATTAAATAATAGGGTACTTTTATCCCGAGGGAAAAATTATGTTCCCGAGGGAATGTTCGCTTTATACCGCAATATAACCGAATTCCACGCGGGCGAAGCCGCGCCCGGAAAGCTAGTAAAATATATACCGCGAGTTCCTGCATTTGTATGAAAACCAAGCGTGCCACTTTTTCTCTACCTACTGTAACGTCACATGAGTTGACAGTCTGAGTGAAACCAATACAAAGGGGACGCCGCCTTTTTCAAGACGTCCTGTCTCTAGGCAGTTAAACCTAATCTAAGTGGTAGAAAACTAAATGAAACCGCGTCAAAGGAAGAGCATTGCTCTCCCTTTTGGCTCCCAAAGTCACTTGAGTCATCTATTTCGATATAAGTTTGTGGTTAAATGTCTATCGGAGTGAAGGACTACATCCAGAGAATATCACCAGAGAGGGTAACTCATTGCAAAGACGGATTACTAAGTCGTGCGTTCAAATCCCATTTCTTAACTAATTTATTTAAGAGTTGTCACAGTGCGCTGGTTCACATACTATGAATAAATAATCATTATAGATTATTTTAATTGAAAAGCACTCGAGCTGCTCGGAATTAATTATAAAGTGCCTCAAGTTTAACGGCATTTACTTGTCTTGGAAAATTGTTATAATTCTTATATCACTTCAAAAAAGAAAGTTACACTATTCGGTATTAAACTGGCAAGATTTTTAGTAGTAGCGGTATAAGTTCGCTTTTCCATGAAAACTAAGATTTCGAATAATGTAGGCTTATTACCACACAGTTTGGAGGCTAGAAAACTAAACGTAAACTAAAAGAAACAGTCCTAATTATGATTATGTATCAGAACGCATAAAACCAATACCTCAAACGGTATTCAAAACAAGATATAAACCTATTTTAGCCCTTTGACCAACTCGTGCAAACCTGGGTTAGAGACTAAGTCTGTCCATACAAATGCTTCAAGTTAACATCGAGTTAGTTTTTAATCCAGTTTGGTAGAAAAAGTACTTATAAGTCGACAAGACGTTGGCAAACCTGGGTATTACAAATGTGGCAGCGAAATACAATTTCCAGGTGATTTATAATCTCTTTTGCCTTATTTCATAAGTTGTACAGTATAGTTTGCATAGAAATTAAGTATCATACTTAATATTTGGTTGAATGATTATTACCAGTGATAGGAAAAAAAAACAGCAATTTTGATGCAGCATTGTGGCATTAGAAGCATATATATTAGTGTTAAAATATTTAAAGGAAATTCTTCATTTCTACCATGCCGCGCCAAAATTACTGCAATAATTCTGATTATTGCTCAGATAATACAAGAAAAGAGAGCTAAAAATGTAAATAAAACAGCTCTTTGAACTGCGAGTAACTTTGTATCTATATCGAGTAATATTGTCTATGGAAATTAAAAGTTTGTAGACAAACTAAAATAAACCTATTCCAACACACGTAGCCTCTATAATGCTACGTCAAAGCAATCCCAGTGAGACTGGGAACCATCGTTTGACCAAATGTTACACCAAAACTCTTCCAACCTAACAACCCAATGTTTCCGTAGCATCCAAAGAAGCGATCATTTGACCAAATGTGGCGACAAACCTTTGTTCCAACCTATAAGCCCAATATTTCCTTACCATCCAAAGAAGCGATCGTTTGACCAAATGTTACGTCAAACCTTTGTTCCAACTCACAGACCAATATGTCCGTAGCCTCCAAGGAAGCGATCGTTTGACCAAAATGTTGCGCCAAACCTTTGCTCCAATCTAACAGCCCAATATTTCCATAGCGTCCAGTCAAGCATCAGCCGTCTCCACTCTGAACGTGACAAGGCCACTGCAGAACTGGACAAAGCCAGGGAGGAGTTGGAAAGGACACAAGCCACTCTTGGGAAGGCTCAGCTCCAGCAGGACAAGCTTCAAGCAGCTCTGGACAACGCTCACTCTGAGATCGATAAGCTGCAGGAGAAGCTCGATAAGTCGGCGGCTGAAGTCAGGAAGGTAATATGGCAGCAGGTTTTCGTTTTGGGTTTTTCCGTTGGAGTAACGTTTGAATGAGCAAAGTCACTTGGTCATTAAAAAAAAAATGCTTGTGAAAGATTGATAGTATTTGTGGTGCTGAGCAAGAAAAGTGTAAAATGTTCAAAAAAGATTTGAAGTACTGTTGCGTGAAAGCCGTTCGGTTGATTACGCTGAAATTGTGTGTTTAGTCTGTAATACCAGATCAATTGAGTGAACTTTTAGCTTTAATGAATGACACGTTTATGAAATGTAATTATTTTTATTTTCTAAGTTTACTAGTAGATAAGTATTCTCATTAAAAAAATCTATAGCAGCGAATACTTGTCTTTTGTGAATGAAAGTTTTGTCACAGATTTAACAGTAACTCACATTTCAAACGAGTTCTTCATTACATTCACCGTTTGAACTGCTCTCTGTAGGTACTTCATAGGTAAAAGACGATTATTGTGCAACTGTGTTTACTACTAGTGATAATTAATTAAAGTGTTACAGGCTAAATGTCACAAAATGTTAGCCAAATCGGCTCTACGGCTTTTACAGAACTTTTTTGCGGGGATATTTTTGCAAACACAAGAGCACATTTTTTTTAATACAACCACATAGGCCAAAACTACCTAAAATACTACTATCTAGTTTAGGTAGTAAACAGTGATCAAGATTTCCATGTATACGTAGACCAAAATACAAGTACCTACCCTAAAGTTTAGGGCCTAAACCGACGAGCATGTATGACGAGAGGGCTGAATGTGATTAAATCGAGAGAACTATACGAGAATTGAAGCAAATGGCGCTGTGTTGTCTCTGCTTATCACACAGGGAATGAGGCGTGATGATATGTATGTGTGTATATTAACTAGCTACTTATCCTGGCTTCACAGATAAAAAAGGCCACAATTACTCTAAACTAAAAACCTAAAAATTATGCAAGTCTCCTTCACACTACTCGCGAAGATAAACGAAGTTAGACGAATACGATAGTGTAGCGGCACTTCGGCTTGCCTCGTCAAACTTCGGCTCGCCTCGGGCGACTTTCATTCGAGTCAAAGGGCTTGATGACCGCTAAGTTGAACGAGTGTGTAGAGTCATACTTCGCCGGAGTTTGCCGAGGAACATCCCGACTAAGTGTCTCACCATATTAGTCGACGCCTTTTCGGCAAGACGCGGACGGAAAAAGCTTTATGTCAACGCAATAAGAGCGAAAAAGACGTCAATCGGCTCGTTTCGTGTGGTCTGAGGGTAGCCGAGCCGATTGATGCCTTGTTCGCTCTTAATGCGTTGACATAAAGCTTTTTCCATCCGCATTTTGCCGAAGAGGCGTCGACTAATGTGGGGAGACCCTAATATGAGGCATGAAAGTGGCTCTGCCTGCCCCGTTAGCAATACAAGCGTGAACCACGCACCGTAACCAATCCAAATCCTCGATTCTTCATCATCTCTCTCTTTCAGCTCCAAGTGGACAGAGAGAAACAGTCGTACGACTTCGAGTCCATCCAGTCGCAGCTCGACAAGGCGCTCGGCCAGGCCACGAGGATGCAAAAAGAGAGGGACACAGCCCAGCTGGACGCTGACCGCTTCCGAGACAAGAACGACAAAGCTCAGGTATGCAAGACATCATGTTATTCTCTAACCAGTCTAACGAATGGGGCGGGTAGCGTTTTTACATACATATTCTCACGCCATTATTCCCAAGAGGGGTAGGCAGAGCACATGAATTCAAAAATCCAGTGCCACGTTTAGTAGTTTGAGGGTAACTAGATAGTCAAACGTGATAATTGATAATGCAGTGACAGGTTGCTAGCCCATCGTCCACAATACACTTCACTAACCCTTTCCCAGAGTCGCCTCTTACGACACCCACGGGACGAAAGGGGGAGGTGCTATTCTAACCCGGCATCACACGGTAGCGTTTTTAGCCGGTAAAAATCCGGCACTACCTGGGCCCTCCATTCCCAGGTGTCCAAGAGGATTTTTCCGCTTCACGCCCTAATTATTATGCAAAAAAGAGCACGAACCTCGCGTCTGTGGACCCTGTAAGATGGGACGTTGCTATGGTCAAGGATAAACGGACGTAATGGTCTAACCCTAAGTGTCACAGCCTCCCAATAACCTCTCAAAAAAATCAGTCTAACGTAACAAACAAAACTCGTTGAAGAATATGCTGAAAATGGTGAAACGTGATTTTTTATCGCAGCAATTAGGTTTTAGTTAGATAAAAGACTTATAATAGCGTCAGGTGCCTACAAACATACACACAGAACAAAACAAAAAAACCTGAATTAGCCACAAGACAGATATGGCAGCGATTTTGTGATTTTTTGTAGCTATAATAATGTAAAGAATCATTGACATTCAACTCTAACGCTCTAAGAATTCTGAACAGAAAACCGTGTTAAGTAAGTAAGTATCGTGTGAAAACAATCAAATTCCAAAAGTAAACGATGATCATTTTCCATCTTAATTATTCCCCTCTTGTTTCTAAAAATAATACATGTCCCCAATATTCTTGAAATCAATGATAAAAGGCAAAAACACGCAATTATTTAAATTAGATTCATTATATTCGAAGAACTTAATCTTTACTTAATTTTGCTCAAAATAATCCGATGTCAGTTTAGATACAACAACATCTACTTTGAGGAAAATTACTTTTGAACTTCCACGTTTTTGGCGAAAACAACCCGTAAACAGGATTTCCAAGATAAATAAATAATTAACTAGGTACTAAATACTACTTATATGGCTATAGGTAATCGAATTTCACGATTACACTTATTTTTTACGTATAACGCCTTCGTTTCCAAATGGGGTCACGAAAAGCAACATACAGACAAAACCATGACTATTTCAAGCTTCGTAATCACTTGTAGAGCCGTGATAGCCCAGCGGTCCGAACTATGGCCTCTCAAGCAGAGGGTCGTGGGTTCAAACCCCGGGCTCCACCTCTGAATTTTTCGGAATTTATGTGCGATATCAAATTTGATATTTATCACGAGCTATTCGGTGAAGGAAAACATCGTGAGGAAACCTACACACAGCGATGAAGTAATTCAACGTTGTGTGTGAAGTTCCCAATCCGCACTGGGCCCGCGTGGGATCTATCGCCCAAGCCCTCTCATACTGAGAGGAGGCCTGTGCCCTGCAGTGGGACGTATATAGGCTGATGATGAATCACTTGTAGCTTGTAGCACATTTTTTGGTTTGAAAACAGACACAAGAGATATATTATTATGTAATAGTGACAGGTTGCTAGCCTGTCGGCTAGGTATGACTGATAAATAGAAGAAAATGGAGGTGGTATTATTATTTTTCAATTAAATAAATAGTAATAGGTAAGGCTGTATCCTAATTAGCACAGTACATTTGATTGATTTTATTTATTAAATACTTCATAGACAGTTCTTGCGAGATTCACGAAATAAGTGGAAGTATACTTCAAAACGCGACACCACTGGCAACTGTTAATTCTGTCCCCGTAAACCTTTGTCATATTAAACAACGTAGATGACGCTTAGATAGGGAAAATCTTCAGTATCTAAACAAGCATCACATTACGGTGAATACGAGCGTAGTCGACTAGTGGGCCCATAACCTAACACGATAAGAACTCTTGACTGTATTTTTTTCACAGAGTTCTTACATTAAACGTGTAAGGACGAGTACTTTACTAGCATAAAAATAAATTGTCAGTCTACAACGAACGTAAACAGGGAATAGAGTACTAAAAAAGGAACTGAGTTTCATTTTCCAGTCTAGATGTACAATTATTGTACAGAGTATAAATCAATGCATGGATTAAGCCAAAACAGTCGTACATGTACCTTACTCACCTACGAATGTTCAGCAGCAAATTTTTGTTTCAAAATATTTATGTCGATATTTTGGTCAAAATCACCCTATACTATAGACCGATAGGTACTTAAAAGATGGTAAACAATCTTGACATGTCTTTTTATTGAAATACACAGTCTAAAAATTAAAATCGTTACAATATACAGTTCAATTATGAAAGTAAATGATTTTTTCATACCTAAATTGTAAAATGTAAAGATTTTGATTTATTAAGTGTATGTTTAAATAAAAAGACACGTCAAGATTGTTTACCATCTTTTAAGTACCTATCGGTCTATAGTATAGACATAAGTATTGATCTTTCGGTCCAGATTTTTATGGAAGTACCTACTTAGAGTCTAACTGTTAGACAATACAGCTAAATGATAACATTGTAACTTTATAATGTTTTAAACTTTCGCGATTCTCACTCATATTTAATTAAAATCGTAATTAAGTCCCGCGTACATACATATAAATGTAACTTTAAGTCATGACATTTTAAATTAGGGAATATGATTTTTTTATTTTTTATTTAAGACATGGTTTAATTCCTCATTTTCACTACTCAAGTGACTACCAATTCCTACTAACTGAGTATCCAACTAGTAAATTCTGCGCACAATACTACTACAAAACTTATTCAAGTGACTCCGTTTCAAATACACCAACATATAGTTCTACATCCAGAAATATAAATGGTTTTATTGAGTACGTGAGGCGACGTCCAATGAGGATAAGACAATTCCCCATGACGTTGAACGAGAGCTGTCAATTGACGAGATATTTGCTGATATTTGCTGACAAGTTTTCGACATGGATCAGTAATATGCTTGCAAGCGGTTCTCGGCTTTTTCAGGATCAGCCATTATTTTTAAAGTAGGTACCTTACATCAGGCCTGTATTGCCATATGGGATAGGGAGAACTCACGAATCGGTACATAGACAAAATCATTTCATGTCACTACTAGCATATTTTTTTAGGTTTCGAGTTGGCAGTTATAAGGACAGGTTGCTAGCTTGTCGCCTAAAATATTTCTATATTCCTTAGTTGCCTCTTACGACATCCACGGAAGAAATGGAGAGGAAATCCGTTGTGTCCGGTGGTGTTGGTGTTTTGGTTCGATATAAGTAACGGTAACAGGTAGACACTTGAAATATTTTCAGAATATAAATTAAGTAAATATTTAAGGGGGGCTCCCATACAAAATCCTAGATTTTTTCCACTTTTTGGTACGGAACTTTTGAGCGAGTCCAACTCGCACTTGGCCAGTTTTTTTATTTTCTTTAACAACAGCGCTCTCAAGGCAGATCTCATGGAATATTGTTACAGCTCGCTTAAAAAGAAATAAACAGCATTTTTCTTCGGAATCTGTGCCAAAAGCCACAGAGTTCAACGCTGTACAGCCATGATTCCTATTTAGGGCGCGTATAAATATCGGGGCGCCGAACTGTCTAGTCTGTTCTTCTAGTTGTGAGATATTTGGGAATTGGGAGGATAATATACATACATCACCACTGTATTCAAAATGTGGTTGGTAGAGGGCAAGAAAAGTTATATAGACGAAACCGTGCCTAATTCACGTTTCGTGACCACTTCTAGTGCCTAAAATATACCTAAACCTATTTCCTTAGTTGCCTCTCATGACATCCACGGAAGAAATGGGAGAGTTGATATTCTATCCCTACACCACACAGCAAACAACAACTTCTAAAACAGTAGTCGTTGAAATAAGTTAATGAGACCAATTTCCAGTATTTTTATAGTCCAAATATAACGTTAAATAGCCTGAAAGTTCCAACAAATATAAAAATTACTTAATATTCAAAATTAAAAAACAGAATCCTCAGACTTTGACTATATCTATATAACCACCTAAATCCATGTGACGTAAGTCACGTAACTGTCCTACATCGCGCCAACGAAGTATCTAACTAGTGGTTTAAACTTGGTTTTCAAACAGTGCTTTGGCAAGGGGGTCGTGAAGGTCTCAAACTTAAGCAGAGTAAAAAAAATGTAACAGCGTTGAGCTGTCAAATATCCTTACGATATGACAGCTAAGTTTGACACCTCGACGTCAAACTCAAACGAGATAAGTTTGTTGCATTAAAGAATAACACGACTGATCTAAAACTAGTATTCAAAGATAGTCTAGATCGAATCCAGTCTGCTCTCGATTTGGGCCATTGATCTACCTATTATTACCGGACATAAATATTTGAACAGCGAACGAATGGATCTGGTTTATTTTCGATATATCAGATAGCATTGAGCACGATAGTTTTACGAAAAAGGCTATTATATTTTAAGAGCCAGCTCCTATATCAAACGGATTCAGGTCAAAGAACTCTTATATAATGCTGACAGATATTTCGAATTCAGCTATGAAATTGTGGTTATATGCGTGGGGTTTACAATAACATCTTTCCATTTTTTTATGGATGTCGTTAGAGGCGAATGGGGACATATTCAAGCAAACGTATGCTTTGGACGACAGATTGATAACCTGTCACTATTATGCGTAATACGTTAATAACCTGTCATTATTATGCGTTATAAGTTAATAACCTGTCACTATTATGCGTAATAAGTTAATAACCTGTCACTTTTATGCGTAAAAGTTAATAACCTGTCACTTTTATGCGTAAAAGTTAATAACCTGTCACTATTATGCGTAATAAGTTAATAACCTGTCACTTTTATTCGTAATAAGTTAATAACCTGTCACTATTATGCGTTAAGTATAAGTTAATAACCTGTCACTTTTATTCGTGATAAGTTAATAACCTGTCACTTTTATTCGTGATAAGTTAATAACCTGTCACTATATGCGTAAACTCCCGATATTATTTATCTATAATCGTCTCTATTTTGCTTGAGATTTTATCAAAACTCGCAGTCATTTCGTTAGTTTCTCTGTCTACCGTTTCGGCAAAACAAATAGTATTATTTATTAGAACTCTCAAGTTGTTACAAAATGTTGCATTTCTCCTGGCGACTTCGCGTCACTTTATTAACAGTAAATCTTGGTTTGATATTATATTATAGGTATCTAACTTTTTATTCGGTTCCAGTTCATTGATTCTTGCCATGGAAGCCTTGGGCTTTTGCCAAATGTTGAAGGTCCTTTGGTGTCATTTGAATATCCTTTTAGTATAATTCAGAGAAATGCCCGTCCTTGACCAACCTCACATAACATAAAATATTTAGTGCACAAGAAGTAAAAAATAGGGGGTATATTTCAGGCGACAGGCTAGCAACCTGTTACTATTATACCCGCCAACTTAAAACCTCAAGAATATGCTAGAAGTAGCCACGAAACATGGAGTAGTCATGGTTTTGTCTACGTAGCGTTTCGGATGCTCTGCCTACCCCATTCGGGAATACAGGCGTGATGTATTCGTCTATGTCTGCGTGTGAAGCAAAAAAATGTGTTTGTCCAATAAATTTATTGTGTGTTTGTTCAATAAAATTTAAACTTATACTTACCGAACTTTTCATAAGATTTAAAAAATTTCACCGTTTAGCCCCAAAATGCAATTTTTCCGCGCTTCAGTGGGTTTGGTGCTTCAATTTCACCTATCAAAATATCAACATCTCCCTCTCTTTCAGGCCCTTATAACTCGCATACAGAAGGAGCGAGACGCCGCGCTAGCCGAGGCGGCTGCTTGTCGCGAGCGCGCCGAGGCCGCGGCCGCGGCGGCCAACCGCGCCGCGAGGGAGCGAGACAGCTCAGCCACGGAGCTCGACGTGCTGAGAGAAAGATGGGAAAAAGCGCATCAGCAACATCAGAAGCTGACGGTTAGATAATATACCCCCTACATCCTATACCCCCGCCATACCCCTCCATACGACACCCGTATACCCTCTATATCCGTAAAACCCGCATACTCCCACCATACCTTTTTCATACACCTATATACCCTCGTATCCCCCATACCCCCTTCATAGCCCTCCATACACCACCATACCCCTGAACCGAAGGTAATTCACTGGGGCATAGGCAGTTATAGAAGCAACAAATGTGTATTAAAAAGGTAAAGGGACATTTAAATACCAAAGTATCGCAGTTCAAAGTTATTGGAAAAAAAGTAATGCTGAAAAAGACCCAATTCAACGACATCTAGCTGATCATACAAGTCAAATTGATAAAAAAACTATATTATTCAATATCTTGTCTATAAAAAAAAACTACCGTGAGTCTCGCTCATAGTGAAACAAAACGTATCTACTCTCGTCTTTATATCGAAATTAGCTCAACATGTTTCGAACCAATTCGTGACCCATCATCTGGAGCATGTGCGTCTATATGCCACCGTGGCGCGTTGCTGTATACTCAATTGAATAAGACCTAGGTGATTCTCATGCCGGAGAAGTAAAGTAAAAAAATGCTTTCAACTTCGGTACATCATAGGTCATTTTAAATAAGCATTACTCTATTCCAGATGGAACGAGACGACGCCCTCACCGAGCTCGGTATCCTCAAAGAGAAACTGGACAAAGCCCTTTACTCCTCGCAAAAGACCATCGAAGAGAAGGAGACAGCGCACAAGGAATACGAGAAAATGCTCGAAAAGTATGATAGGTACAATCTGTTCAATGTCGTCTTGTGCTGGTGGCGATGTCCGTCTCGTGATCGTGAGCAAAAACACACCAAACGAACAAGGTAATCGAGCTTTGCTTGTTGTTTCAGGTCCCAAAACGAAATCTACAGACTCCAGAACAAGATAGACATCCTAGAAGCCGATAAAGACCGACTGGAACTCGAACTAGAAAAGCACTTGCACATGTCTACCAAGACCAGGGATGAGACGAGGAAGCTGCAAGACGAGTTGTCCAGGTTGCAGGAGATGTATGACAGAGCCTCTTTACAGCTTGGCAGGACTAAAGAACAGGAAGAGAAGGCTAAAGAAGACATGGATAGGCTTTGTGTCGATATCGAAATGGTGCGCGAACGTTACGAAAAGAGCCAGATCGAATTACGAAGGCTCCAAGCGGAGAAAGAAAAGCTCGTCGGTGACAGCGAACGTTTACAGTTCGAGTATGATCGCGCCATGACACAGTGCGGCAAAGCGCAAGCCTCCAACGAGAAAACACAGGAAGAAATGGCAAGAGTACAAATCGAGCTCGAGAAGATGTACGACAAGCATGATAAAGTATCTGCTGAGCTGCGACGCGTGCAAGCAGAACTGGATAAAGTTAAACAAGACGCTTCAGGCGCGAGGGAGGAAGCTGAACGGTACGCCGCACGATACGGGAAATATCACGACACGAAGGAAGAGCACGAGAGAACTAAAATGGAGGTGGAGCGACTGCGCGCGCGGTTAGAGAAGACCACGCTCGACCTGGAGCGGGCGCGCAAGGCCGAGGAGGAAGTGACCAGGCTGCGCTCGGAGCTCGAACGCACCGAAGGCATTCGAGGTAAATACCAATTCGAACAGGACAAGTGGAGCACCGAGCTGACCCGGGTGCAAGCGGAACTCGACAAACAACGCGAGCGCTTCGACGCGGCCCAGGCCGAGATACAACGTCTGCAGCAGGAGAAGGAACAGGCCGAGACCAAACTCCACGAGTCTAACATACAACTAGAACTGTCCAAGACCGAGGTGACGAAGCTCAGCGCGACGCTGGAGAAACAGAGGACGGAACTCGAACGCGCTCATATTGAGTGCGAGAAGTTCAGGGACAGATGCGAGAAATTGAAACTGCGGTCGGATCAGCTGGACAAGGACAACGAGCGGCTGAAAGGTGAGCTGCAGCAGATCGAGCGGATGAAGCTGCAAGCGGTCGCAGGAGACAAAGCTCGCACTGAAGACCGCCTCGAAATCGAACGCCTGCGGGACAAACTCGAGAAGGCTATCCAAGCGAGGGATTCCACGGAAATGGAAGCCGGACGCCTGGCGAAGGAACTGGAAAAGTCGCACATTCATCTCTCCAAGTACCAGGAGACGAACGAGTCGACGCGAGTGGAGTACGAGAGGATGACCAACGAGCTGGGCCGCATGCACGAGCGACTCGAGCGCACGATCCTCGAGATGAGACAGATCGAGCAAGAGAGGGATGCACTACGCGCCGAGATACAGAACACGAGGCGCAACGTGGAACAGCAGCAGCGAACGCTCGACCACCGAACGCAAGAGACCCTGGTCAAACTGCAGCAGGAGCTAGCGCAATCCGTACGGGACAGGGAAAAGATGGCCTCTATATTAGAACAGAGAGACAAACAGGCCGACGCCATAGAAAAACAGATCGTCAAGTTAGAATCCGATACGAAGCAGCTGACGATCGAGCGCGACCAACTCGTGGCCCAACTGGAGAAGTCGCAAGACATGCTCGTCAACTTCCAACGCGAGCTGAACGCTTCCGAAGCGGAGCTGCAGAAGCAGCGCGAAGAAGTCAGAAGACTCAAAGAGGAGCAAAGAAAAATGGCGCAGGACTCGGAGCGCGGCACGAAGTCGGTCCTTGAGGGGCGCGAGCGCGAAATCGCTAAGCTCCAACAGCAGGTCCAAGCGGTCAGCAAAGAGAGGGATACCATCCGTCAACGCGCGGAAAAGGCTGAAAAGGAAGCGCAGAAGGTCGGCGAGCTTGACAAATGGCGAGCGGCGGTCGAAGCGGAGAAGACTAAGGCTATAGCCGCTGAAAAGGCGCTAGCGGAATGCCAGCAGCGTTTGCAGTCGTTGGAGAAGCAATTCCAGCAGTTGCAGTTACAGTTACAGCGGGCGAATGCTGGGGCCGGTGATGGCAGAGCGGCAGTGGAGGCTGCCCAGGCTGAGGCGAGAGCAGTGGCCGTGGAACGAGAGCGCTGCCAAGCCCAACTCGAAATGCTGGTGCAAGAGCTCGAGAAGTCGCAGGTCAGTTGGAGGATCGCCGGCGGCGCGCTGCTACGGCAACTGGTTCCATCAAGTCACAGTCCACGTCTCAATATTCCATCTATCCATGGTTTAGCTTACTAAAGTTTTTTTGCAGCTCTAGTAAGCCAAATCGGCGATAGACTGAATATAGGGACGGGTATTTAGTGGGCACAATGCCAAAGGACACTGAAAACGTTTGCTTCTAAAGCATCTCTCCTCCGAATCATGAATTTTTGAAGACGAAGTCTTCTGAGTGTAACTTTTTGGTAATAGTATGATAGGACTGATATTTTGCTTTTAGTAAAATTCTTTTGAGTTGGATGTTGCCTTAGGAAAAAAGCGTTTTCTGTAACTTGTTCAAAAGTGGCTATACATTTAAAGATTGAAAAAATACTTCAAGATTAATCGGATCCAGTGACTCGATTGAACCCCCGCGTCGTCGCTTCTCATCGCACCGGTGTTATCAAGTAGAAACATGTTTGTTCATTTTTTATTTGTACATGTAAATCATTTGCCGGTCATGTTAACGTAGTGGCATGCCCACCGCTGGGATCCTCCAACGTTCCTCATTCTATATTCCTCATTCTTATTATTTTTTTCATGCAGTGTTGGTGATACGTGAATGTCGTGTATATGCAGATTGTTGCACCTTATGTCCCATTTGCACTGTATCATGTCATTATGTTATACGGTCATCTTCAGTGACGTTTGAATTGATGTGCACATGCAATACCTCAAGTTGCATTCCTTTATTTTGCCTGTTTTCAGGATTCGTTAACTATTTTTGCAATTTATTGCAATGGGACCCGATTCATATCTGATTCATCATACCACTATAAATATTAGTATTCTATGAAGGATCATTGTTGTCTTCAAAGCATTATACGTGTACATGTTCTATGTACTTTTACGTAATTGACTTTTGTAATAAAAACATCAACGGTCTTTGCGTGTGCACCATAATTTCAAACAAAAATGTCTGACCATTTATCTAAAATAGTGCGTATGTTGGGTGCGAACAGTTTGCAGAACGCTTTGTGTATTTCGACTAAATTGTTATTTCTCTTTTTCAGCATACGCTACTGTCTTGTGTAATGCGATCATTGTTCTGCAAATTAAAGATGTTTGTCTCGAGAGATTTTCATTCACTTTGTTGCTGCGAACGACTTATACTTTGCGGTTACTGTAAAAAGTTATGCTTGTAGGTGTTGCTTGAGATTTACCATCGTCAATTTTTACAGCTTTGGAATCAATCATTACTCGCTGCGCAGTTTCAAACGTTTTGTGAACTACATTTCGACATGTTTTGATGTTCAGGGCAACTGAAGGAACGGTGCGAAATTCATAAAAAAAAATAGTATTTCGAATTTATTGCGTCGGACCGTTCGTTCAGTTGACCTTCCCTCTCCCTGCTACCACAAATCAGCTCGCGATTGATCTTGCAGCTCGACTTGCACGAAGCGAACAAGAAGCTACAAGCGGCCGGTACACAGAACGCCAAAGCTGGGGAAGACACAGCCCAAGCTAAACGGCAACTGCAAGAAGAATTCAAGAAGCTAGAAGACGCGAGGAGACAGTTCGAGGAGCACAGGAGAGCGGTGGAGAGCAAGAGGAAAGACGTGGAGGAGAAGGAGAAGTCGCTGGCGGAACTGGACCGACAGTTGAAGAAGAGGAAAGAGCAAATGGACCAAATGGAGGCATCTTTGAGGAAGGTAAGGAGACTGAATTAGGAAGCATCACGCTTGTTCCTAAAGGCACATCACACGAGACAAGCTAATAATAGCAGGGTTTTCTAAACTTTTTCTAATTAAAAAGCCCTTATGAAAGTGCTATTTCTATCTCTGATCTACCAATAGTAATTTTAGCCAGGCAGAGATATAGACAGCCAATCCACTCGTGGATTGGCTCACGACGTTCTTGTTTAGGAAAGCCCTAAACATAGGGTCGTTATCGTTCATCGTAAATTATATTTTACATACATACATACATATTCTCACGCCTGTATTCCCAAGAGGGGTAGGCAGAGCACATGGATTCAAAAATCCAGTGCCACATTTAGCAATTTCAGCAGGGTAACCAGATGGTTAAACGTGATATTGCAGTGACAGGTTACTAGCCCATCGCCCACAATACACTAACACCTTTCCCAGAGTCGACTCTTACGACACCCACGGGAAGAAAGGGGGAGGTGCTATTCTAACCCGGCACCACACGGGTACGGGTAAATTATATTTTCCGATTTAATAATTTGCGATGAATGTCTACAGGAAAGCTTCTAAAAATGAATGATGGGTATATCATTCCTTGTAGGTTCGTTGTAAGGCGACAGGTATTATTAAAATATAAAAACTGCTGATGAGAAAGTTGTCAGCGACTCGGTTTATCATCTTAAGTGAAGACGAAAAATCATAACATCAAACTTAATTAAAAAATCGGAATTCTTAAAAGCAAAATGTCTTCAACTACAAACAAACATCTCTCTTGATTTTGAATCCCCATCAGCTTTAAACCTACCATTTATATTAATAACTTAGGAACCGTCTAAAAAATAGCAATCACCAACTTCCAGGCCGGCGGTAGCACAGCGGCGGTTACCGACCTGAACCGCAAGCTAACAGACACACAGAAAGAAGCGGAGCAGATGAAACAGCAACTGGAACAGAGCAAGGAGGAGGCGGCGCGGCTGTCGACCGAGACCGAGCGGCTGCTGCAGCTCGTGCAGATGTCGCAGGAAGAGCAGGCGCAGAAAGAGAAGCAGATGATGGAGATGCAGCAGTAAGTAGAACTAATAATTAGAAATAAATTGCTATTTAGAATTGGGTAGGAGAAGGGACGGAGAGTTAAGTTGCTCAGCTAAGTGAAGCAGGCGCAGAAAGAGAAGCAGGTGATGGAGATGCAGCAGTAAGTAGAACTGATGTGGTTAGAGATAAAGCTGCAATTAGAATAGAACTGGGAAGGAGAGTTGAGTTAAGTTGATCAAGTAAGTGAAGTAGTGAGTAGAGTTTTAGCTCGTAAATATATGTAACTGCTATGTAAGAAGATCGGTTCGACCTGTGGCCTCTCAAGCAGAGGGACGTGGGTTCAAACCCCGGGCTCGCACCTCTGAATTTTTCGGAATTTATGTGCGATATCGAATTTGATATTTACCACGAGCTATTCGGTGAAGGAAAACATCGTGAAGAAACCTGCACACAGCGACGAAGCAATTCAATGTTGTGTGTGAAGTTCCCAATCCGCACTGGGCTCGCGTGGGAACTATACCCCAAGCCCTCTCATACTGAGAGGAGGCCTATGCCCTGCAGTGGGACGTATATAGGCTAGATGATTACGATGTACGAGGGGTGATCCAAAAGTAATGATAATCAGTATGAAAGACACATAAAATGTTTAGTAAAATAATTTATTTTTCTACGTAATCTTTTTCCAAGTCTACACACTTAGACCATTGTTTGTGCAGACCACAATTTCCTGAAAAAAAAAATTATTTTCTTGACCCTCCAAAAATGCCTCCACAACGGCTATTACCTCGCTATCATCCAAAAATTTGTTACTTCTAAGGTCTTTATTCAGCCGTGGAAAGAGATAGAAGTCGCTGGGGGATCTCACGAATATGGGTGGTGATTTAGGAATTCGAACCCTGATTCACGGATGGCAGCCATCGCAACGCCGGCCTTGTGGGGCGGTGCGTTGTCCTGGTGAAACAGGATGCCAACTCAATGTTTACCTCGCCGCTTTTCTTTGATTGTGTCTCTCAATCTACGTATTTGGACAGCGTAGTAAGAGGCCGTAATAGTGGTTCCCTTTCCAGGTATTCGATCATTATGACTCCCTCAGTATCCCAAAACAATACGCCATGTTCCTTACCACGGAACTTGCTACCTTGAAATTCTTCGGTGTAGGGGAAAACGTTCGCTTCCAGGTCATGGATTGCTGTTTT
The DNA here is from genome assembly GCA_005406045.1 of Adoxophyes honmai. Classification (NCBI taxonomy): domain Eukaryota; kingdom Metazoa; phylum Arthropoda; class Insecta; order Lepidoptera; family Tortricidae; genus Adoxophyes; species Adoxophyes honmai. The sequence goes on from BHDV01028910.1 coordinate 17,993, forward strand.
TTCTCAGGATCGAAATGGTGGATCCAGGACTAGTCCATGGTTACAAACCGACGTAAAAATGTTTCGGGATCAGTTTGATATTTGTCAACATGGGACTTCGAAGTCTCATATCGTATTTTCTTTTGTTCAGCCGTTAACATTCTAGGCACCTAACAAGCGGAGACTTTTTTCATGTGTAGTTCATCAGTTAAGATTCCTTGAATACTGCCATACGTGATGCCTATGAGCTCAACTAGATGCCTGATAGTCATCCTTCTATGTTTTACAACAAGATCATGAATTTTTTTGACGTTCCCTCCAGTAATGGCGACAGATGGACGGCCTTCGCGATGTTCATCTTGAGTGGATGTTCTTCCCAAGTTAAACTTCTTTGACCACCGTGCCACTATGGAATACGGTGGAGCAGACTCACCCAGTGTTACCACTAATTCAGCGTATATATCTTTAGTACACATTTTTTTCAAACAGACGTATTTAATTTACGCTCTCACCTAAATTTTCTCCATTTTTACGTTATTGTTCCGACTCCTCGTGAAAAAACAACTGCAACTCGCTGACAGATACATATTTTTAAAATTTCCTTTTTTTAATTTACTAAGGAGACTTTGTGGCCAGTAACTGCATACCTATTTATTTTAATCCCATTTAATAAGTATTCTGTTATCATTACTTTTGGATCACCCCTCGTAAGAAGATAAGCCGTTCGATTAATGGAATTTAAACAGAACTTAAAACAGGGTCAGGAATAGAGGAAAATTAACGTTAGTTACTTACTGTTGGAAGTGAAGTTTTGATTGCAGTTCTGCAAGGTAAACCTGGTGGTGATACTAATACAACAGTACAGTAACTGATTGTAAATAGAGTAAGTTATCGTATGATTGGAGTTAAAACAACACTCAGAAAAGAAGTAGGACTAATCACGGTAGGAGAAATAGGGCTCGAAAAATCGAGTAGTCTATAATTATTCGAAGGAGAATTCGATGAAGTGCATTTATCTCGGGAAAGGTAAATCAGGTTAAGGTAGTAAATGAGGTTAATGAAATTACAGAACCCAAAGATATTTTTGAAACAGAGTCTATAGGTGTAGGCAGAGTACTTAGAGGTAGGTATACATTATAATACGTATAAAAACAGATACTAAAAACCAACTGAAAAGAAAAAAATAATTCACATACACAGATACAGATTTATATGTAAGTTTTACTTCTACTTTTTGAAGTCGGTGCCAAACCAATTTTCATGACAATAAACCAATAATAAACATGATAATAAACCAGCGTTCTTCTTTGTCATGAAAATTGGTTTGGCACCGACTTCAAAAAGTAGAAGTAAAACTTACATATAAATCTGTATCTGTGTATGTGAATTATTTTTTTCTTTTCAGTTGGTTTTTTGAAGGCGGTTCCTTTTTTACATAAAAAAAAATATAAATTAAGTAAGTATTTAATAATTTTTGTGTTTTTTTTATTTGTTTTTTTATTTTTTTTTTTCGCAATATCCTGTTGCAACTAAGCTTAAAGTTTATTAAGGTACCTGCATGCCAAATTTCAAGCGTCTAACTTAAGCGGTTTAGATTTTTCATACAACGGGATTTTCCCGCTAATTCCCGTTCCCGTGGGAATATCGGAAATTCCTTTCTTAGTGCACCTCTACGGTATTTAAGCTACGTCCCTTCCAAATTTCAAGTGCCTACGTTTAGCCGTTTAGGCTGTGCGTTGATATGTCAGTCAGTCAGTCAGTCAGTCAGTTTCTCCTTTTATATTGTATAGATGTGTTGTATCTTACTTTTGCTACAGGAAAATCCGGTGGATCGATATTAGCCATCGTGAGTGCTCGCACGACGTTGCTCTCCGCAAATTTCTTGACGAATTTAGGAAAATTGTTGTCAGTCAGCTTCTGGAACGGTTTGCAACCTCCGTCCACTTCCTTGCAAATGTCGATGATTATCTGAAACGCGGTACGGCATCAATACGGTTATTCACAAAATTTCATGATTATTGGTGAAGGTGTCTTCTATTGAAACATTCCCTTATTTTATACTAACCTGTTTTTGTTCGTCGATCGCCTCCGGCAGATCCATTTTGGCGTCGAATGCGTCGTGCGAGCGGTTTAGCTTGTGCCGGGTGATTTCGACTTTGTAGGGCATCGACGCGTCTTCTGGGCACTTCATAACGTTTTTAACCGCCCATTTGCCGGGACCCTGGTGGAAGGTCGAGAGTTAGATGGGGTCAAGTGCTAATAGAACGAAATAAAGATATTTGATTTGATTTGATTTGAACTTGTACCTATATTAAACCTATATTAGACACAATATTTAGTGATTGAAAACAATAGTTAGTAAATACCTAAACATGAACCTTATGTTACCATAATATAGGTCTTTGTGCGTTAATGAACGGTTTTCTGTACAGGGGTCAACTCGACTGTAGAAAGCTAGGTATTTAGCCGAGAAAAGTGAAATGACTCCGTTTATTTTACGATTTTAATTTCAACGTTCAAATGCTCATACATTTGTAAGTAAATCCAAGGCATCGCTGCAAATGATGTTGTGATATTGCATTAATTACTTGTAGCTTTACCTTTTAAATTCCAGAGAAAAAAAAAAAAATATTAGTTGAATTTCAAATCTTAATGTAAAGAGAATACATATAGTTATTATAATTCTAGAGATAGAATACGGCACTGTAACAGTCGGACGCACGGTAAAAGAGCAGAATGAAGGGTCTTGTTAGTACGATATCCTAAAAAGATGATGAATATGGAAGAATTACGTTGTACAAAAATGTAATCAGTCTTTAACAATGTTCTGATGAACATCGTCGTATAAATGGTGCCAAACTAAACAGATTTCTCACAAGTTCTTACCAACATTTTTTCATTACCGCGAACCAGCAGTAAACCACTGGCCAACAAGCCGACTGCCATAGCAAAACGCACCATGGTGCTAGTGGTTGCGTTCTACCATCATATCGATAGCGACTTCCGTATTTATAACATGCATGCAGGACAATCGTTACGTGCTCGATCTTCGTGCAGATGCTATCTTTCCCACGAACATGGTTTCAGTTGTTATTTCTGGAATGATCAGTATCAGATGTTGTGATTATACTTATGGTTGCTGATGTTATAAGAATTTAAAAACCGAACAGTCCATAGTCCGACAAATCCATCTTCGGGTTTTATACCGCATGTGATTTGCGAGCGAGCTGAAAGCGAAGCGCGTCACCATTTCGAGTAAGAAACTTAACTCTTTGGACCTGGAAATTTACCTCCATTCGCCGTAATGGTAATCGTCATGAGGCCCTTAATAGCTGCCTTAACTTTTGACTGTTAGTACAGTCCAGTTTGTTACCTTTGTGGTGTCGGGATAGAATAACACCTCTCCATTCCTTCCGTGGGTGTCATAAGAGGCGACTAAGGGACAGGTTTAGGTATGCTTTAGTTAGACTATCGGCTAGAACACTGTTTATTTCTTCCGTCTGTTTTAAAACCTGAAATTATGCTAGAAGTTTCTGCGAAGCTTGAAATAGCCATGGTTATGTCACATTTCGTGTGCTACACCTACTCCATCTGGGAACACAGACATGATTGTTTATTACAGTAGCTAAATTGAATCTTAATGGCTTGTACTGATATGAAGACAAATTTTCTTATCTAAATTCTTTTGTTCAAATAATTCATGATATTAAAATCACAGTGACACTAGGTATATGCGCTACAAATAATGCTTGACTCTCGCTTATATCATGTGAGTCATAAAAAGTACAGTGTGCCTACTAATAATATCAATATCCAGGCGCCTTTTTCATTTAAATACCTATAAATAAAGAGTAAAACAAAATAGAAGCGCCGCCTTAATACATCGTTAACGCGTTTGTAATATAAACTTGCGTGATAAAGTAGGCTGCTTTTTAACTAAATATGAAAGCGGTGGTCGGCGTTAATTTTATAATTTACCTTGTTATTAATGCTTTATAACTAAGGAAGGAAATAAAGGCTGTCCCAGAAGTAAAGAGACAAATTTGAAATTTTGATCTGGCTGAAAATATTTTTACTTTTTTAGGAAAAATAACTATCATGACCGCTATTGGCATTAGATCTGTCAGATTACGCGGGAATTACGAAAGTATTTTATTAGTTTTAATAATCAAGAGAGCTGAATACGAAGTATTTGCAAAGAGAATTTTTCAGTTTTATAAAATTCATGGAAAAACAGACACGATACGGCATTTTTCTCCAGACGGAGTCAGAAAACTACCTTATATCGAATTATATAGCATTCTGAAGAAACGCACGGATATATTTACGTGAACATTCCCGGAAAAAAACGCACTGTATCATCAGCTAAAAACATAAATAAAGTAAAAAAAGTTCATAAAGACAACCCATCAATGTCTATTAGAATCGCTGCGGATAAATTGAAAATATCGAAGTCAAGTATAACTCGAATGTAAAGACACGACCTCAAGCTTAAAGCATTTGTAAAATTATCTGCTCCTAAATACAATAAAGATCAAGAAGCGCGAGCTAAAAGAGGATGCCGAAGAGTGCATGTAAAAACACTGAGAAAAATTCTCATAATTGATGACGAGACCTACGTGCCCGTGGACCCGAGGGATGTTCCATGGAAGCAATACTGACACGCAAATAGTCGAAATGCTGTTGATTATTCTCAAAAAATCGTACCAAAGGCGAAATTTTTCCATAAATACCTTGTTTGGCAAGCCATAGACCAGAGTGGTAATACGTCTGAACCATACATTTACACAGGCTCTATGAACGCACGCATTTACCGGAGAGAATTTATAATAAAGCGATTAATTTCCTTCATTGATAAATATTATCAAAGGGAAGAAATTATATTCTGGCTAGATATGGCATCATGCCACTACGCGACGGATGCCACCAAACATTTAGAGGCTGCGGTGAAAGATTTTATACGAAAACAAAGTAACGCACCAAATGTTCCCCAAGCTCGTGATATTGAAACATTTTGGTCTTTATGCAAACGAGAATATAAAAAAACAATCAGAAAAACCTAAATGTTTGACGGGATTTTAACATCGATGGACTAGACTAGCTAGAATTGTTGCAACTAGGTCCGGAAAAGCTATAATGAGGCTAGCAGCAATAAACTTGAGAAAAATTGGTCATAAAGGCATTGCACAAGCAAATTTAATATAAAATAACAAATAAAACAACATTTTTAATTGGACTTATTGTAAATGTTAGTACTTTATTGTATTTTTTCATTAAATATTTTCATTTCAATTTTGTCTCTTTACTTATGGGACAGCCCAGTAGATACATTAGTGACCATGACCATAACTGTCCTATGAACGTGTCAGTCGGTGTCAAAACGTCCGAGATTGCAGTCTCATAGTTTTCAGAGTGCTTAGTGTACCTAATCAGTTTTGATGGAGGATGAAGAATGTATGGAGACGTGTCGACCGCGGCAGCTGTGCAAACGTGGCGCTTGGAGGCGCTGTCTCGTTTTCCATACAATTTTTTAAAATTCGCATACGAAATCGTTATCGATTCTTGACCTTTTTGATTACACTAAGCACTCAGTATATAAAACGCCGGTCGGCCGAATCGAACCCGAATCGGGAATGTTTATTTTTAATGTGTAGTAAATCTAAAACAGTTCCTAGATAAATACTTTTTGGCTCGATTTCTGTGGTTATTTAAGAGTTTACCAAAGCCAATAACACGTTTTTTTTGCCTTTTAATTTGTCCCACTGTTGAGCAAATACTTACCTCTGTTTTGAACCTCCACAACTTTCAGTCTTGCGTAATATCAGGCCAGGTCTCTACGAACGCGTCCAAGTAGTCCTGACATTAAAAAAAAAAGAGGGCGAACTTTAGTTTCTTAAGGAAAAAACATAGTGATATTTTAGCTCTTGTTGTGTTGACATAAAGTTCCAAACTGATAGCCAAAGAGGGCGGCGCGGTGGCGTGATAGTATCGTTGCAATAGATATGCGAAAGAGGACACAAAGCACCGGCCGGGTAAAAACGCGTGACGTTCATACCTTCACGCCACCGCGCCGCGCCGCTCCGCTTCCGCTGTCAGTGCGTTTGGAGCTTTAAAGCTAAAGCAATCGATACCATCTCAGGATACTTCTTGGCGTCGTCGCCGTAGACGCCGTATTACTAGAGCTAACAAAGAAGAATTTTTGGATATGACGTTTTAAGTAGTTTTTTTTTTACCATCTTACTTTATCTGTTATGGTATTTATTTAGTTTTAACCAAAGGAGGATAAAATTTCGTCTTGGAATAAGTCGCTCATTATTCTCTAGTAAACTTTTTTATCACTTGAAAAATTCGAGTAAGAGTGACACAATTCAGGGTTGGTTAGATCGATCCTTAGACCATTATTATTACCAACCTATTTTCATCGTTCACATCTCATGGCACTCGGTAAGGGTAGGAAAATAAACAAAAATAATCGAAAACTTGAGTAATAACGTTTAATTATTCATTCCTTCTTTAGTAAGTCTTGTTGATATCTGAGTCTGAAGTATTTGAAGAGCAGTGAAACAAGGAAACTAATTAATTGTAATTATTAGCCACATGAACGTGTACACTATCTTATGGGCTCGAGACTACTGATTGTCTGTAACTAAATATACTGTAGAAAAACTGTGGTCACAAGACAACAACGTAAAAACGATTTATCTAAAAGCAAGTGTCAACAGAAACTGAATTGCCTGCAATATTTTAAATATTATTAATTTCTTTATTAATCATATTCTCCCTATCTCTCTTTCTTTAACTTTATTCTTTGTCATCTGCTTCAAGAAACGTGACATGGACATTAAAGCAGGCCCTCTTGAGTCCGTTTTTGAGAAGGTAGGCCTTGACGATGTAGTCTCCATAAAGAGCCTCCGGTGGCATGTCGTTGTAGTCGACCACGAAGGAATTTATTTCGTATACGCCCTGTAATGACATGAACGCAGAGCACAGAATAGGTACAGAAAGTCCAGGTTAGTTTGGTCACGTAGAGACAAGGGGCTGTAAGAAAATTTACTAGGGGCAGTGTGTTGAAGCAAGTCAATCGGTGGCGCCCTCGAAGAATGTGTACCGACCAGTAGGCTTGGCACAGCACCACGCGCGAGTCATTTCGCGCGCCGGATAGCCTACCTGTCACTTTCTGACGTGATATACATAGATATAGTCTATCTCGCTCGTAACTACTAGCACCCTGTCGTGCTAAGCTGGCAGATCGGCTATGTTTCGGTTAGAGGTCAAATTAGAAGGACCCGCAAACGTCGAGCATGTATGACGGGGTTGAAATGTGAATGATGATGCTAAGTATGTCAGAATAGAAGCGAATGGCGCTCTGTTATTTAGGCGTGATGTTTACTTATGTGTGTTTACCTTTGGGATAGGAAAATCCGGTGGATCGATTTTAGCCATTGCGAGCGCTCGCTCAACGTTGCTTTTTGCGTATTTCTTGACGAATTTCTCGAAACAGTTATCAGTCAGCACCTGGTACGGCTTGTAGCCTCCGTCCACTTTCTTGGAAATGTCAATGAAAACCTGAAGTTATTATTATTCGTAAGATTTTGTGATTGTTGTCGCAGCTGACCCTATTTTAGATTAGAAAGGGATCGTCTTCACGAGCAAGATCTATTACAACTGCCACTTATTTCTAAACACTCTTTTACGAGTAGAGTCAGTCTCCATGAGCCGGTCTCTTACTCATAGAAATGTATGGCACGAATACAATATCACCGCGATTTACTCGCTTGTTGTGGAGACATACATACATAACATTACGCCTGTATTCCCAAATGGGGTGGGCAGAACACATGAAACGCAACATAGACAATTTATGACCATTTCACGTTTCGCGGCCACTTCAACAATTTTTTTTTAGGTTTTGTGTTGTCAGATAATAATAGTGACAGGTTGCTAGCCTGTCACCTAAAATGTCTATCTATTTTCTTGGTCGTTTCTTACAACATCCGTAGAAGAAATGGAGATTCCATCCATTTGGAGATTGATACTTGGATTCTGACCTCAACACGACACGGGATTATTGAAAGTATCTCATATGTTATACTAACTCCGTAACTACTGTCAATTATCTCCTGTAGATCTAATTTGGCGTTGAATCCGTCCTGCATGCGGTTTATCTTGCGCCGGGTGATGTCAAACTTGAGGGGCATCGACGCGTCTTCGTCGCACTTCATGATATTCAGTATACCCCATTCGCCAGGACCCTGGAAACTCGAGACTATAATGTTTATACGGGATTCCGTACAGAGCACGATTTTGTTTTTAATAAGTATTTAGCTTTTACGGTTTAGAGAAAAAGGTCAACTTTGACAGATGGTCGCACGGACAAGGAGAGTTTTGTTATTACCCGTTGAGTATGGAATCCGAAAAAGATGCTGTAGATGGAAGAATTAAACTTATAGTACACACAAGCATTAATACATCGCTATATGTTCTAATCCCATGCTAAAACTAGCAATACACTAAGATTCATTTTTAAAAATGTTCTGAAGAACATCGTCCTTTTGAATATAATTGAAGCCAAGTTAAACAAATTTTGATTTCTCACGAACTCTTACCAACATTTTTTCCTCACAATGAACCAATAAAAAACTACTAGCCAACAAGGCGATTGAAATAGCGAAATGCATCATTTCCATTAATTATGTTGATTGCGACTTCCGTATTTATATCATGCGTACGCCACAATTGTTCCGTGCTTGATCTTCGTGCAGATGCTATCTCTCTCGTGAAATTGGTTCCATTTGTTGTAAATGGAACGATCTGTGTCAGATATCGTGATAGTGCTCAAGGTTCCGCATTGCCCATGTTCGACATATTTAGACTATAGTATAAGTTTTTCTACTAAAACTGCAAAATCATACCTTATGCAAATAGGCTCCTGAGAGCACATTTGCACGTCTATATCGTGACTAGCAGTGCTTCGGAAAGACCATGATTGTCAGGCGCAAAATGCTTGGGTCAGAGTTTTTATTTCATTCAGATTAATTTTCTACACTAATATTATAAAGAGGAAAACTTTGTTTGTTTGTTTGTTTGGTTGTAATGAATAGGCTCAGTAACTACTGAACCGTCTTTAAAAATTCTTGCACCATTCGAAAGCCACATTTTCCACGAGTAACAGGGGCTAAATTTTATTTTGAAAAAAACAGGATTCCGTAAAATATTTGGGTTTAGATATCTATATCTACACTAATATTATGAAGAGGAAAACTTTGTTTGTTTGTCATTGAATAGGCTCAGAAACCTACGACCCCAAAATCCGAAATTTACGCGAACGAAGTCGCGGGTGGAAAGCTAGTATAAAGTAAAAATAGTATAAAAAGAGGTATAGTGTTCTGGAGACAAGACATTTAACTAAGTTGCCTAGATATCATTTGATAGCTGAATAGTCTTCTGACGCCTTTTATGTCCTATTGTTGTACCGCTGGCGCTTGTACACAATACATCAATAAACAGTGAACTATCTGTTCAAAGATAAATCCTCAGGGTCTCCAAAGCGCACACGTAACTATAGCGTACATAAAAAGCTATATCACTCATATTGTTGCAGGCTAATGAACTGCGCGCTGCAGTCGGCGTCATCGCTCGACGAGCACTCGATAGCGGCAGCGATGCTGCCTCTGGCGACCGCCTACTGCCGCAAGCTGTGCACCGGCGTCATCCAGTACGCTTACATGTGCATACAGGTGCGTTTAGATCATTCACATGGTCATGTCTTACGGTACAGTTGAGCTGTAGTTTCCAAATAATCCTGTCACTACTATACCTCCTCCATTCCAGCGTTCCAAGGGTTAAAAAAGAATATGCTTGAACTGGCAACGGAACGGGAAATAGTCTTGGTTTTGTCTATTTCACGTTTCGTTTGCTCTGTGTACTCCCTTTCCCAAACTTACCATCTTCACCATCAGCCGGAAATCATCCACGCTGAATACCTCAAAGAACACCAACAATGAACAGTGGGTGGCCTGTGACATCCATCCACAACTAGCTACCTCGGCCAAATTCTGTCCATCTTGTACCAGGATTTCCAACACCTCGCGTTCTGATGATTCCCTAAATGAACCTCAAGAGGTCCACAAGAGACTCGATGGGGTACAAGAAACGATGTAGTGATGAAAATGGTAGAACCTCTCGAAGTAGGTTGTTGCGTAGCCATTGACCACTCGTATTTTGTGATGCCTTCGGACGCCTCTTTTCATGTCCTTGTATTAGAAATACACTTCACACGGCTTCGTCAATTAAATCACCGTCAATCTGTTTCTGGTTACGCTACACTTCCGACACAAGAGCTTTGTTTAGAAAAAACTAGAACTTACTTTGACATAATTGTTTTTGTGACATAATGTTTTGTGACATAATATTTTGTGACATACTTAATATTTTGTGACATGATTGTATTGTGACATAGATAATTATTTTAACATTCTCAGACTTGTCTAACTAACATTAACATAGTCTAAGGATTAGTGAAACTAACGTACTAACTATTCTATGGACCACTGCTTGTAATAAGTATGTTGTGTTGTCTGAATTAAATGTTTTTTTTTTTTTTTTTTTGTAACACCAGGACTTGGATGATATTGAATTTCCAGGAGCACCAAGTGTGGACAAGTCAGCAGTTTTGGGAGGCCGCGTTCTACCAGGACGTCCAAAGGGATATCAAGGCGCTGTATCTCCCCAGCCCGACGCACCACCAACGCGCGCCCAGTCCTAGGTAAACAAGTTTTTTTTTCTTGCATGAAACTGGAAAGCCAAAGGAGTCTACCACAGGACTTGTAAGGAATGCACAAAGAGATAGGTAGGTTTAAATGCAGAATTTGAGCCGACGATCTTGATTATCCTTATCATGCTTTCATCTACCTAATTTTTGGGTTTGGCTCTGTACTCAATTACTCAGGAGGAACTGATTGTCGACAGATTATTTTCTTGAATCGATGAATTTATTGTAGCATTAATTCAAGGATATTTATTTTTCAGGGACGACGAGGAATACATCTCATTATTAAAGGCGCAGGAGCCAAGTGCATTAGAAATAGCGGCCGAGCAGATGCGTCTCTGGCCCACGTTACCTCCCGGTATGTTTATTATTACTTCCTATAGTTACTGTAGAAATTTAAAACTGGATAATTTTTTGTGTATAATTGAAATTTCGTATTATTTTAAAACGTTTTTATTTGTAAATTAGAATTCGCGTTGTTCCCAAGGATCCGATTCGAAGGACCATATATTGCAGCAAGAATAGTTTGATTATTTCGATTGGATGAAATCTTAACATTATAGGAGTGATGTTGCGAGCAACGTACCATTTTCTATATCTATTTTTTTATGTACAAATTGATTGTCGCATTATAGATACAGCTCTCCTCGGTATGCGCATGCACTGTTCAATTAAAACTACACGTATTGTGTTCCAACAGAAAAACAACGCGAAATAATAGCAAGCGAAGAGTCCACGCTCTACAGCCAGGCCATTCACTACGCGAACCGCATGGTTTACCTGCTGCTGCCGCTAGAGGGCGCTGGCCGGCGGGCGGACGTTCGCGGCGACGACGCGGATCGCGCGAGCAACAGTATTACTAACAGGTGAACAAACATACATACATAGTGAAATAAAGTGGATGATACGTCTTTATTTTGATAGCTGGACGTGATTCAGGTCATCGGGAGCAGGGGCTAAACTCTCAACCAGTCACATTACTCCTCCTCTGAGAGTGGCTATGACTACCTTTAGCCATAAGTACAGTCCCCGCCGCGGCGTCTTACTTATTGTTAGCAACATTTTGAAGTATATGTTATGTTCCCGCTTCTTATTGGCTGACTGTGCTTGTTCTGTACCTAAGTATGTGTGTACAAACATCACACCTGTATTCTCAATTCTGTGTGTAGACTGTGAGAAAACCGCACCGCATTACCCATTTCCCGAACCAGGAGGGGACTTAAGTTATTTTCATCCTCTCTGTGCTAAAAATTCGCCAGAATAATATAATCTCTTAACATATTGTCACAGATTACTTGGTAGTTTCAACGGGAAAAGTTTCCCAACTTTCTATTTAAACCCTTCCTGTATTAATTGTATACCGATGTTACAGTGTGGCAGAATCGGATAGCGCGGACGCCGAATCTGGGTTCGAGGAGGCGGACCCAGGCGAAGCTGGCAATAATGTTATCAAGATGGTCTCGAGATTCGTCGACAAGGTACAGCTAAGATGTTGCCAGTTTTTTTTTTCTAGCCTAGTTTAACCCACTGCTGGGCTGCTGCCACCTGCAAAATTAGTGTAATTACATTCGACTGAAATTACTTAATATCGTTTGACTTCATTTATGGATGGCACGTCGATTGGAATCAGTTATGTCTAAAAATATTACTTTCATATTTCCTATCGCACATAAAGTTTTCATAAAACTACTAGGACATTTCGGCCGCTTAACAGAAACCCTAGTAGCAAATAGACACAAATAATTTACAAATACATTTATGCTAAGCGTCCACTTGTAGGTATCGTACATATCGGACATATCACAAGCAACGGATTGTAGTATTCTTTGTATAGAAACTCATACAAGTGCGTCCACCTGTCCGCATCGTACGCATCGCATTTCGCTATACATCTGATTGAATCCGATGCGTCCGATGCGTGCGATGCGGACCTGTGGACGCTTAGCTTAATACATTACATGTCCCACCGTCCAGGTTTGCACGGAAGGCGGAGTGACCGCCGAGCACGTGCGATGCCTACACCAGATGATCCCGGGCATAGTGCACATGCATCTCGAGGCTTTAGACGCGGTCGCCAGGGAGTCCCGCCGGCTACCGCCAGTGCAGAAGGTAAGAGAGTCGTCACAGAGTAGAGATAACATTCGATTTCTTCGTCCACGAACCCTAAATCATCCAGCATGACAATAGTTGGCGCTAGGAGGCTTTTTATACGGTCACAAATATAATCTATCTTTCACCTTGCGGTGCTAAGCTATAGTAGATTTGTTTAGGTAGTTAAAACAATGTAAACAATCTTGATATGTCTTTTTGTTGAAATACACAGTCTAAAAATGAAAATCGTTACACTATACAATTCAATTATGAAAGTAAATGATTTTTTCATACCTAAATTGTAAAATGTAAAGATTTCGATTTATAAAGTGTACGTTTAAATAAAAAGACACGTCAAGATTGTTTATATTGTTTTAGCTACCTAAACAAATCTACTATAGCTGTAGCCATACCTATGTCATTGGAGGTCTAACTATAAGATCGAATATAGTGCTTGCTCAATCGTAATAATACGTATTATTTTTTTATTTTCTGTTATATTTTTTAAAGTATGTTTGAGTTGGTTAAATGGTAATTGCAGATCAGATGGGTCTGTGCTGACGAGAGCGCCCTCTGGTTTGATTAGGAGCTAGAAACGTTTACAAGATTTCTCGTTCAAGTTCTAGATGTCCATTGAATAGGTATTTATATTTTGACGCAGTAAATATGTGTAGTATTTTAGAATGTAGATATTGTTGTGGTTTAATTTTTTCGTGTAAAAGTGACTAAATCATAGTAACATAACATACATAAATGTGGGAACAAAAAACTGTACTTATAGGAAACGAAAATCACGTGACTATAGTAAAAATAATAGATATTAGATAGGAGTCAGGCGAACGGGGTTCTTTTTTGATCTGTGTTGTATGTAAATTAATAAAATTATGTGGGTAGCCGTGCATCGTCGCGCCTTGGCTGGTCAAGGATTGTTTATTTATCGATTTTGGACAGCTCTCTACTACAGTCACGAGCTTTAATTTGTGACTCAATTCCGTTACATTTTCTTAGAACATTCGGTCGAAATTTTAGTGCAATGATGTTGAATGTCAGGTTAAGTCCCTATCGTTTCGATAAGTGAAGTTTGCTAAAACCGTGGTCGGTCATTGGTTAATCACAAGCTGTGTCATAATGTAACCATAGCAACATCAGTTTCCGGTAAAACCGTGGTCGGTTATTGGTTAATCACAAGCTGTGTTAGAATGTAACCATAGCAACTCGCTAGATTGGCCATTGGCTAACCGAGCTTTGTTATAAGTTATAACTTAACCATGGCAACGTCCGCGTCATTGGTGAAGAGAGTTCGACAAAAGTCGTTAATAACGCATCGACTCCGATCATCATTGTAAACCGGCTATTTATTCTATTACATTGACGTTTTCCGCTCGCTCAAGTCAATGTTATTGCACGACATTGACTAACTGATAAAATATTAGCTCTAAATAGCGAAAGTTTGCTACACGATATTCAACATTAGGTGGGTCGCAAATTAAAGCTCGTGACTGTACAATACCATTGACCCATTCGATTCGTTCCTACTAGCTTTTACGTATCGGTTTGTTTTGTCCAGCCGCGCATAGTGGCGCCGTGGCTGGTGGCGGGCGAGGCGGTGTCGGCGCCGGCGCTGCGCTGCTGGCTGGCGGCCGACGGGCGCGCGGCGC
>BHDV01028921.1:0-12640 GCA_005406045.1 Adoxophyes honmai
GACACGTGTAGCAACCAACACTCGTTCGCGCCAAAAAAACACAGACTGACATCACTGACAGTGAAGTGAAATGTCAACTAAACCTTCGGTTGGACATTGACAGTGACATTCAAATTGTTGCATTCAAATTATATTTAATAAAAAAAAGACCAGAAACCTTATCATCACGCGGTAAAATCATTTATCACGCTATTATTATTTGGTAGAGTAAACTTACTACCTCTAAATATAGCAAGTATTGCGAGATACAGAGATAGACCAGATTCCCTCAATGTCTCTTTCAACAAAACCAGTATGTGGCAGTTGCTTTAGTATTAAAATAAAAGAGAGAAATAGACATTACGATGCATTATGGCTACAGTCTATCTGTGGATGTCATAAATCCATAGTCTGTGGTATCAGGGCTGCTGACGGATCATGTTTTGAAGTGGGTAGAAGCCAAATGTGTTATATTTGTGATGAGTCTTCGTGTTATTTTTAAGGTAAATACAGTTTTTATGTTCTTCTCACAGCCCGTTGTTAATTTACAATTACTTCAGTGCACGGCGGTTGGAAAAGATGTGAATACCGAGCGGCTCTATGCTGCCTAGGTGGCATTTTCGTTGTCAGAAATTTTAGAATATTCTGGGGTTTATTGATATCATTACATTGTTAGCATATTTACCTGGGAGATTATGGTCTTTGTTGGGAGTCAGAGTGTTAATATCGTGGTTTTGTTCGATGGATTTCGAGCGTTAAAGAATAGTGACGTGAGAGGAATTGTCGACTGCCTATGATGTTTGTAGTCCCTATGTATGTTTGGCAGCCGCCTGCAGTTGGCCTTCAAACGCAATAATTTCGAAATAAAGTATAAATAATCTAAAAAAACACTGACAAGCCCAAGCCTGGTTCATGTTAAAATATAATTTGGAGATCAATCCATACCCAATAGTTAAAATTTAGACACATATTTTGAAGTAAATATGTTGTAAACTATTTGAAGGTATTATTTAGTAAAAACGAAAACTTTACTTTGCAATATATTTTACATGTCATTGTCTACAATCTAGAACCCTCCAAGCAAACAAACACCATAAAACTGCTTTTGGATAAATTTAAATGTAATAAGCATAATGGGGAATTGTGATATATCTTAGTGTTGTATACTAATTTGTACAACTGAAATAAAATTTGGTTCAAGTAGACTTCTTTTGTCATCTCACAGGCTGATAATGTCCAAAACAATAAATAGTGTTTGAGTCCAACTTGAACTATATGGTACACTAATAAAATTACATTTTGTTTTTCATAAGTATCTCCTGCAAATCAGGTACACTGTCTGGCTTTACACCTTACATTTTTACTTACTTCAGTATACAATGCTAATAATTAGAGTAACATGGATACTTATCCTTCTGAAAATAAAGACTCATGATAGAAGCTTGTGCCAATGACACACATAGTCTAGTAAAATAACTTGTCTTTTTTTAGATGATAGTTATGTCTCAACTTCATGTAAATCTACAAGCTGGCAAACAAAAAAAAAAGTTTACCATAGATCCTTGAATTTTTTCACTGGCCTATGTTGTCTCTAGACGAGACACTAGAATGTATTAACTTTTTTCTTTTGGCAACTTAAAGAGTTAAGACAGATACCTAAATATAGAAAAGAAACTACTTTCAAATGCTAGCCTGATAAAAAACCCTTTATTCAAAAGAAGAGTAAACTATCCTGTCAATCATACAAGAGTTAACTGGCATAGATCGCCTCAGGATAAGTTTACATTTGTACATGAAGCACTTAATCTGTTTTATGTGCAATAAAGAGTCATACAATACAATATAACACAATGCTTAATTTCATGAGCTGATGAAAAACATAAACTGACTTTTATCTTGGTTTTATCAAAACTAAACAATGTCTTGGGAACAATTTACTGGACAATATTATTTATTTAATGATTTAACCTATTGTGAAATTCCCTCCATCACAGTGATCATTAGAACATTAATGACAACAGATCATTACTGAACTAATAAGTCTCTGGGTAACGCATTCGTTTTTTGTTTTTCATCTAAAATGTAAAGTCCTCTGTTCCACTTCTGTAGATCGTGATATGATTCTGCCTCATTTTACTTCTACTAAGCTTAGGACTTACTCATGCTATCATTTTTATTTTAATCAGTCACTCGTCAGAGATATATTGCCAATGTATCACAGTTTACAACTAACAGAGAGCACTAACACCTTGGTATCCTACGGTTAAGGAAGAATAGGCAGGACAGCCGATAGGCACCAGACAAGACTTGAGCACCATCCAAATGCCCTTGCCCAGCAGCTAAGGACACTTGATTCCCAAAAGCAACTCAAAAGGTATACCATCCAAGAACTGAAGTTGTAGGCCTCTAGTAACAGATGAGCGGTTGCTCTTCACTGGATGACACATTTAGAAAAACCAATCTGACGTGCTTAACATCTGATCATAGTTTGTTGCAACTGATAGCAGATTACAAATAAAAAAAATTATCAGTGACCTCAGATAAATAATGACGGGATACGCTGTCCAAGGCGTTACCCCTCTGTCAAAGGTATAAGCTAAAAAATCCTACACGTTTTATAAAACTACTTCAGCCGCCATCTTTTCCCAGACTTACCTTGACCGCCGTGCCGAACACATCACCCAGAAAAATGCCAATCTGTGCGGTATTTTCATGTAAAAATAATTCCAAGAGTTCTAGTTTGCAAAAGGACGGAGTTACCTTCCATTTCTGACTTTGTTTTAAATGATTTCGTTATTATTTACTTTATTTTTTAAATTACAAACTTATAGGTTACGCGACGAACCTTGATCACAGTTATTCCCACGATACAACCTTGTAGTGGCGTCACCGTTACATTAAAATCGGATTGTGGGCGTCTAAAAATTACATTCATTTATTTTAGGTAGATATATACCATTACAATGATATTCTGTTGGAATTATAACAATTCTTAACATTTACAAGAAGTTATCTCAATCAGACTTTACGTTTACGTCTTGCAAAAGTTACTTCGTTTAGAAGACGACTAATGTGGAAAAATATCGATAAACAAATGTCGATAGTGGAAAAGTAGGTACAGAATAAATTAATGTAGTTCGCTTTCAGCCTCCGATATGTAATCAATTATGTTGTCTGCGATAATGAAATAAAGAAGATGGAATTTTTATACTTACATTCGTCGCGCGTGATGTAATAATAATAATGGTTAATAGGTGCTGAATGTTAAAAAAAATACATAAAATGAATGGTGTTCGAATTAACTTTCAACTAAATGTAAGATGTGTAAGTATAAGTTTAAAACGAAAATGTAGGGTTTTTTTTTTATTTTTAAGTAGGTTCGGTTTGCTATTATTCTCAATGTTCATTCATCACAACGTTTCCTACTAACATAACGAATAATTTAACTATTTTACTAAGCCATAATTGTTACATTACTGTAAAGTTTTATAATCAAGACAGTTTTAATTAAAATTTTAGGTTAATGTGTTTTACTTATGTGACTTATTTCTGCTAACCTTCAAAGATTGCACCCCTTCTAAAATGTGAAATTTATTTAGCTACGTATCTTGATACTTTAGCAACAAAGTTAACTATTTAATTATATATAATACAATCGGGTCATGTAAAAAAATCGTTTCTTTATTTTACACTAGACGCTCAGAACGATTTATCGATATCGATATTTTCGAATCATATTCCTTGCACTATCTTCTTACCCACACACCTGCAAGCTTGCGTGTTTGGATACGGAGTAAGATGCAATTCTGAGCGTGTTTGCGTGAATTTTTAAATTGTGTGTTGGTTCCATGCATGTGCGCGTACATAAAAACGCAAATCATTTTCGCGTATGTGTGTCGCCTGTTTATGTAGTAGTTACCTCGTCCCCCGCAGAAAACGACAGAATTTTTTGTTAGAGAAAATTGACCGATGCTGTCTCCCGTCCTTATTCCTCCGAGTCAGTGACATTTGCAGTCATAGGAACATACATTCTAGTGCTGGTTATCTATTAGAGGTACAGGAACTAACAAATAGTTGAAGACGAGATCAAATATCTGAAGATTTGTATACAATGGACCCAGGTGGCGGAGACAGTTGAAATGCTTGAATAATCGCCTGTAAGAGACTAGAATGAAGTATATTATAACACTACTTAAAATTTGTTGAGGCACTAACGCAATATTCCCCGTAATCAAGTTAACCCTACCATGCATTTAATTTATTAAACCACATACATACATATTCTCACGTCTGTATTCCCATGAGGGGTAGTCAGAGCAAATTAATTCAAAAATCCAGTGCCACGTTTTGCAATTTCAGGCTACAAGATTAAACGTGATATTGCAGTGACAGGTAGCTAGCCTATTGCCCACAATACACTAACCCTTTCCCAGAGTCGACTCTTACGACACCGAAGGGAAGAAAGGGGGAGGTGCTATTCTAACCTGGCACCACACTTAGATCCACATTAAGAATAAACATACTGTGTGGTGTCACATTTAAAATATCACCACTTCATTTCTTCATCTGATGTTGTAAGAGGCGACTAAGAAAATGGGTATGCTTTAGACGTCAGGCTAGCAACCTGTCACTATTATACTACCTCTTCTATCTTTCTACTTAGTAGTAGACAGATATAAGTAGACTCCTGTGTGGTGTAGGGAATAGATTTAGAATAACACCTCTCCATTTCTTCCGTGGATGTCGTAAGAGGAGACTAAAGGGAGGTTAAGGTATATTTTAGAGACGGCAGCGACCTAGAAAAATATGTCAGAAGTGGCCACGAAGCATGAAATAGTTATTTGTGTGCTCTGCCTACCCCGTTTGCGAATACAGGCGTGATGTAAGTTTTCTATCTGTTTTCGAACCTAAAATGATTCTAGAAGTGCCTGTGTGAATAGACATTATCAGGAGTCGGATTTGTCATCGCATAATCCGATGAAAGAAAACTATGGAGTCTATATTAAAACTAAACTTTAATTCATATTCATACTCATATTCACTAATTTTCTTAGTCCCGTAATACTTTGCTCCTTGTGCAGGTTAACAGATTAAAAATGTTAATCGAAAATTAATCTTACTGAATAAAATTAAAATATGGAAAAAATTGCCATTATTTACTCGTTTTACAATTGTAATTTTGAAATGGACAATGCACATGCCATACCTTGTCAAGATTTTGAGGCACTCATTCCTGTATCTACAAGCTTTATCAATATTGGAAACTAGATGCACATTATAACCGTAATGTTTTGTTTTACTTTATTTTTATTCACAATATAATTAAATTTCATTCTTAATGAAACAAATGGGTATGGTTTACATAACAATTTAATTTTAACATCGACTCCATAGTTTTCTTTCATCGGATCATGCGATGACAAATCCGACCCCTGGACATTATCATGGTTATGTGTCCTCCGTGTGCTCTGCCTAACCCATGTGTATGATGTTGTTAACTAAATGTACACCTCGCATACATACATACATACATAACCGTCACGCCTTATTCCCTGCGGGGTAGGCAGAGACAACAAAGCGCCATTCGCTTCTATTTTGACATACTTCTTTCGCTTCACTAACATTCACCACTCTCGTCATACACGCTCGACGGTTTCGGGTACTCTTAATTTGGCCTCCCTTTAGCACATTGCCGATCTGGTCGATATACGTTCTTCGAGGGCGCCCTCGCCCCAACACACTTCCCTTGTAAATTTGCTTACATACCCTTGCTTCATCCATTCTCTCCACATGCCCAAACCAACGCAGCATTTCTCTACCCTTGTTACAATACTCTCTTTTGCATCCTCAGAATGCCAATCCAGGCGCCGCAATGGACGGACTACCAAAACTGTCCAGTCTGCCGGCGCGAGTTCGGGGCCCCGCCCCGGAGCCCCATCAGCCTCAGCTGCGGGCACACCCTGTGTAGACACTGCCTCAAGCACCTCCACAAGAAACAATGCCCGTTCGATCAGGTATACAGGGTGTCCCAAAGTTATGGGACATGAAGGGGAAGTACCTTAAATATCGTAGGTAGTGTATTTTGCTCAAAGAAGACTTTATCTTATTTTTAAAAGTTAGTAATTCTGCATTCATAGATTTTCTAAAAATTACTTGCTTCGTCTGGGAATCGAACCGACTAAAATGTCAAAAAAAAAATCATCCTGTTTTTATGATTCCAATCGAAAGAATAGCTAAAAAATAATAACTCTGCTTAAGTAACATAGTATTTTAAAAGAAAGGAACAACGTGAAATTAATCAGATTAATCAAATTAAAAACATACATGAAACTGTCGTGGTCAATTAAGTGGGTTTTTTGTGTAAATTAAATTAATTAAATGTTCAAAAAATGATCCCTCTTGTCTGATGCAAATCGCCAATCTTTTAATGAGTCCGTTGCCTGTTTATTTTCTAATAATTTTTTTGGTGAACAGTCGATGTGATATGGCACAATTCTGTTTGTAACTCGCCCACGATCTTATATTGCGTTTTGTATAGCAATTATCTTTTATGTATCCCCAAAAGGAAAAAAATCTAATGGGGTAAGGTCCGAGGATGAACAGGCAACGGACTCATTAAAAGATTGGCGATTTGCATCAGACAAGAGGGATCATTTTTTTAACATTGAATTAATTAATTTTACACTAAAATACCCACTTAATTGACTACGACAGTTTCATGTATGTTTTTAATTTGATTAAACTGATTAATTTCACGTTGTTCCTTTCTTTTAAAATACTATGTTACTTAAGCAGAGTTATTATTTTTTAGCTATTCTTTCGATCGGAATCATAAAAACAGGATGTTTTTTTTTTACATTTTAGTCGGTTCGATTCCCAGACGAAGCAAGTAATTTTTAGAAAATCTATGAATGCAGAATTACTAACTTTTAAAAATAAGATAAAGTCTCCTTTGAGCAAAATACACTATCTACGATATTTAAGGTACTTCCCCTTCATGTCCCATAACTTTGGGACACCCTGTATACTGTGAACACATCGGGGAAATTGAATAGTATAGAACAGGGGTTCCCAAACTGTGCGCCGCGGCGCCCTGGGGAGCCGCAGAAGGTATTGAGGGGCGCCGCGAAACTATTTTCATTTTTATTTTATTCCTCTCAACCTTATTTAGGTGTGGTCTACTATTATCTTAGCCTATTTGTTCTGTATCTTTTTCAAATAGTTACACTGGGTAGGGCGCCGTGACAGAATTCTAAACTGATGGGAGCGCCGGGAGCTGAAAAAGATTGGGAACCCCTGGTATAGAAACAGAAAATCCCGTGTGGTGTTGGGATTAGAATAGCACCTCTCCATTTCTTCCGTAATGTCGTAAGAGGCGGCTACGGTTTAGGTATTCCTTAGGCGACAGGCTAGCAACCTGCCACTATTATATTACCTGAGACTTCAATCAATAACCAATCACAACGCAAATGTTCAGCGCGCGAAAAAATCTCTTTTATCATTGGTAGATCGAAGTTTCCCACGCCACAAAACTAATTTATTACGCAGGTACATCGTGAAGCATTCTTTGTTTGGTAATACATATGCTCAGTAAGATTGGGAGCACGCTGGGCATGAATTTAAATCCATTCAAGAACCGATTTGTGAAGATATGGGACGATATTCCAGATGAGGTAGTGCGTGCTGCGTGCAATTCATTCTACGGGAGAATGCGTAAAGCAGCCATTCTCAAAGTGTGTTCCGCGGAACCCCAAGGTTCCGTGATGCCCCTGAATGGGTTCCGCAAGAATTTAGAAAAAAAAACAAAACGCCAATCTCTGATCGCACGTTTTGACGCGGCAAATACATGAACGGACGGGTGGATAAAGAATACTTAAACTGCTGTTTTTTTGTAGGGTTCCGTCAAGTGTTTCGCTTTCCAAAAAAGTTTGAGAACCGCTGGCGTGAAGTAATACAAGCAAAAGGAGAGAGATTTGAGCTTATGATCTAATTTTTAAAATAATACAGTATACCTAATATAAAAATAATAAATCAGAAGAGTTGTTTTAATTTTATGTCCGTTTTAAACTGCGACACGTAATCTGCCCAACCGTGTACTTGTCTAGTTCTTGATATGGACCAACCGTGATACATCGTCATACAATCACGCCTGTATTCCCATAAATGGGGTAGGCAGAGAACACAAAACGCTACATAGACAAAACCATGACTGTCTCACGTTTTGTGGCTACCGTCTAGAATATTTTTTTAGGTTTTAAGGTGGCAGGTACAATAGTGACAGGTTGCTAGCCTGTCGCCTAAAATATACCTTAACCTATGTCCATAGTCGCCTCTTACGACATCCACAATGGAGAGGTGTTATTTAAACCCTACACCACATGGAAGACACCACCGTGATACAATTGTTACTAATCTCAGTTCACTACTTCATTTTACTAGGTTTTATTTCACTTCACTTCTGTATGCATGTTTGTACAAGTTGTTGCAAGGAAGATTTGAACCAGTTCCAATTGACCAATTGAGCTGAAACTTGGTATGCCTACGTAACTTGGATGACAATACAATATTCCGGTAGTGGACTTCTGGTGGCCCAGTCGCGACCGTCTCCGATGGAGGGAACTCTTCAACGGTTGGTCTGATTGACTTGAAATCTGGTGCACATGATCTAGGGTGGATGCCAATGAAGTACAGTCAGCAAAAAGAGTTTGTATCGAAAATGAATTTGTTGGTAAGGTTATGATTGTTTACCAGACCTTGATCCAATTGGAGCCGGAGGATCTAGTGGTCAACACGGCGCTCCTCCAACTGGCCGGGTACGCGCCGCCCTCGCAGCCCTACCACCCGCCGTGCATACAGGCGCTGTGCGAGCGAGACAGACGATCATACGACGCGGTCGTACGGTGCATGGAAAGTCTGGCGGTCTACCTCAAGTACTGTGGCAATGGTGAGTGTGGCTGACCTCTTTTTAGGTTACCTTACCCAAAGGGTGAAAATGGGACCCGGTTACTGAGACTTCGCTATCTGTCCATCTGTCACCGGGATGTATCTCAAGACCTGTAAGAGCTAGGCAATTGAAAATTTATAAGATTATCTATTTCTGTTGCCGCTGTAACAACGAATACTAAAATCAAAATAATAATAATAATTAAGGGGGGCTCCCATAGAAAAAATGTGATATTTTGGCCGTTTTTAGTGGTCACCATTCTGCGAGCTGTGTCTCAAGAACCGTGATAGTTAGGCAGTTGAAAATTTCACAGATTATGTGTTTGTATTGTCACCACAAAAACAAATACTAAAAACAAAATAAATAATAATAGTTAGGGGGCTCAAATTGTATTTATAAGTTTAATTAAATAACAAACATGATATTGTTAAGGATTTCAGTATTGACCTGTACGTTTGACGCTGACGTATATTTTTAACCCCCGACGCAAAAACGACGGGGTGTGTGTGTGTGTAAATGTGAAGTCTGTGGCATCGTAGCTCCCAAACGGAAGATCCGATTTTAATGCGTTTTTTTTTGTTTGAAAGTTATATCAGTCGAGTGTTAGCTATGTTTGGTGGAAATCGGTTCAGGACTTCAAGGTCATCAGGTCGTTTGTTGATAGGAATGTTACACGTTTCGTAAACCCGTTGAGTTGCGGGTGAGGAGATAAATAGTCGGTTTTTTTTCTAATTTTTAATTATTGTTTTTGTGTAGTTGCCAGCAACAGCATGGCGGGCCGTCTGTCCCGGCCGATGCAGCGGAAGCTGGTAACACTGCTCCAGTGCTGCGTGACGGACGAGGAGGGGCGCGGGCGGTGCGCGCGCGCCGCTCGCTCGCTCGGCGAACGGTCCGTCACCGAACTGATACTGCAACACCAGGTGAGACACCATATCCCACTAGCTTTTGCCAGCGGCTTCGCTCGCGTTAAGAAGTGTTTTTACTAACAGCTTTTTCATCCCCTATTTTATTCTCTTACATACATAGGTACATACATATTCTCACGCCTGTATTCCCAAGAGGGGTAGGCAGAGCACATGAATTCAAAAATTCAGTGCCACGTTTAGCAACTTGAGGGTAACCAGATGGTCAAACGTGATATTGTGGTGACAGGTTGCTAGCCCATCGCCCACAATACACCAACCCTTTCCCAGAGTCGACTCTTACGACACCCACGGGAAGAAAGGGGGAGATGCTATTCTAACCCGGCACCACACGGGATATTATTTATTCTCTTAGGGGTAGAATTTATCAAAATCCTTGATGGGGATGCCTACGTCATAGAGCACCTTTATGCATGCAAAGTCTCAGTCCGATCGGTTTAAAATTGAAAAAGTTTCATACTAACTTTCATCCTCTGTTTTTTACTCTTGGGGGTAGAATTACTCAAAATCCTTTCTTAGCGGATGCTTACGTCATAACATCTACCTGCATGCCAAATTTCAGCCCGATCCGTCCAGTGGTTTGGGCTGTGCGTTGATGGATCGCTATGTCAGTCAGTCACCTTTGAGTTTTATACAGGGTTACTGGTAACTCGACGTATTCTTGGTAGGACTTGATAGAGGAGCTAAAATGCAATATTTTTAAGCCATCATATGTATGGCCGAAAATTAACGGTTCTTGAGTTATTGATTTTTTAAGATTTTTTTGATTTTCCCAAAATTTTACATTAAAACTTTTTTTTTTAAATTTGGCTGTCTGTTGCGGTATTTTTTTTATTTATTTTTAAATTATTAAACTATTGTCAAATTAAAACAAGCACAAAAACCCTAACAAAAAAAAAAAAGTCTTCGAAATCAGCGAAAACATTTTTTATGTTTTATTACATCTGTGGTTGTTGTTACTAAACTATTGTCTCTCGTTTATCTAGTCGAAAAAAATAATATGACATCAAGTATACCTACAAATTGTTAGAAAAACATCTACGTTTCATCACCTTTCTGAAAAGGTATCATAGTCCATAATAATCTTTAAGAACTTTTCACAAAACTGCCTTAAATGAACGATTTCGTTTGCGAGTCATCGCGGAATTGTATGGAGATGTGTTGACCGCGGCAGTTGTGCAAACGTTCCGCTGGCTGCGCTGTCTCAGTTTCCATACTATTTTGTGATGACTTGCAAACGAAATCGTTCATTTAACGGCACGATACGCTATATAGACAAAATATTTTTTTTTTTAGGTTTTGAGTTGGCAGGTGTAGTAGTGACAGATTGCTAGCCTGTCGCCTAAAACATACCTCAACCTACTTCCTTGGTCCCCTTCTTATGACGTCCACATAAGAAATGGAGAGGTGTTATTCTATCCCGACACCTCACGGCAACATCAAACAGAAAACATCCTAAGAATATTCTAGAAATTGCCTTAACTTAACTATAATGTACAAATGTCCCCCAAATCACCCCCATTACAGTCAGGGAAATTGGATGTTTAGCAGGTTGAGATACTTCTAAAATTGGCCTGGTTCCAGCCAGTTGCATGACATAAATACTCAATATTGAACTTCATGGTGAAGTTTGTCCTATAATGCGAACAAATTATGAAGGCGGTCTGCTAAACGTTCAATTTCCTCGACTGTACCCATGACGCTGGATTGCCAAACCGATTCCCTGGGGGAGAAATGCGTGAGCCCTATGGTTACGGGTAATTTGATACAAATTTTTGATATTCAGGCCATTTGGGCCAACTTTTTTGTGTTGGGATTCTGTCCCATAAGTCAAGAGACAACAGTGATAATACTGATAATGCATGTATCATACATATAAACCTTCCTCTTAAATCACTCTATGTATTAAAAGACACCGCTTTAAAATCCGTCGCGTAGTTTTAAAAATATAAGCATTTATACGGACGGACAGATAGCGACAGCTGTATTTCCTGCGTGGTGTCGTATTTAGAATAACACCTCTCCATTTCGTCCGTGAATGTCGTAAGAGGCGACTAAGGAAATAGGTTTAGGTATGCTTTAGGCGACAGGCTAGCAACCTGTCACTATTCTACCACTATCATCTTTGGAAACCCAAAACTATGCTTGAGAGCGTTCAAGTATTACGTAACGCCATTTTTGAAGATTTTTAGCTAAAAGTCACATACATACATTATTCTATAACGCCTGTATTCCCAAGAGGGGCAGGCAGAACACGTGAATTCAAAAATCCAGTGTCACGTTTAGCAATGAATGCTAAAAGTTATGTTCCGCAAATTAACAAACAGCCACGTGCAAACAACAGGGGGTTGAAACCTTTGAAAAACAAGTATTGTGATTTTTAGCTAGAAGTTGTGTTGCGCAAAGTAACAAACGGCCATGTGCGAACAATAGGGAGTCGAAACCTTTGAAAAACAAAGTAAAATTGACGTAAACAGTCGAGTGGTTCCCCGCAAAGTCTAAATGTAAAAGGTTGCCAAATTGGGAAAGTTTTATTTCCTAATTTCTTACTGAAAAACAATGTTATAGCGGGCGCACACAGAGAGCGGTCAGGAGTTCCGCGTTCTGTTGACCGCTGACCGCTCAAGAGTTCCGACGCACACAAGCGGCGTTCAAATTCTGCGTTCTAGTTTCGTTCGTGTCTTCGTACATACAACATGTCACTGGAGTGTTCATTTTTCGACGAAGAATTATTGTTTTGTGGAGCTTAGAAGCTTCTAAAAGAAAAAGAAAGTATTGGGTGCACCCTATTAAT
>BHDV01028921.1:17537-86788 GCA_005406045.1 Adoxophyes honmai
AACCTGTCACTGCAATATCACGTTTAATCATCTGGTTACCCTGCTGAAATTGCTAAATGTGGCACTGGATTTTTGAATCCATGTGGGAATTCCCTCTTGGGAATACAGGCGTGAGAATATGTATGTATACAGGGTGGCCGGAAATTGACTGAATATTTTGACCAGTGGTCGGGTAAACGTGTCTTAAAACCCCTGTAAAATATTTCCTGTAAATTTTCATTATTGACCTTGTGGGACACGGACAAATGTTCATCGCTTTTTAGGTCATTTCGCCCTGTGATTTACCTACCTTACGTCACGTACGCAAGTCCCGTTAGTCGGAGCGTATGCACGTGCAATCGTTTGACATTTGCCGTTTGACGATGCTACGCGGTTGTCTTAGAGCCGAGTAAAAAAGACGGCAATTTTTTCAGATAAAAAAAAAATTGGCAATAAAATAACGGGGAAAAAAGTTCACAGCGGTTATAAGCGTGTACCCGACCACTGCTTAAAATATTCACGGTCGATTTCCGGTCACCTGTATTTCAGATACTTCTCGATAATTCGGACGACACAGTCGATTAAAATTAAAACACAAAAAAAACCTTAAAACAAAAAAAACTAAAAAAAAAACTTTTAAGTAAAACGGTTTTATTTTAGTCTAATCAATGTATATAAAACCGTTTTACTTAAAAGTTTTTTTTTACTTTTTTTTTTTCGAGTTTTTAGTTTTTTTTTTAATTTATATAGTGCACTGTATTCTCCTTGCAAAGACCTTTCAATTGATACCCATATTGATGGGGTTGATAAGAATTAGGTCATCCGCCATTTTGTAGCGGCGGCCATTTTGAATTTACAATGACAATGAATATACATTGTTGTATTGTCACCACAACTAAAAGCGCATACCGAATTTCAAATCAATCAGTTGACGGAAAGAGGGTAAAATTTCAATTTCTAAATTTGAACCAACAAAGACCAAAGAAGGACTAAAACAAACAGGGTAAGCTAAGTAAAACCGTTTAAAAATATGTTAGAATTATCTAAGAAACGTGAAATAGACATGGTTTTGTCTATGCAGCGTATCGTGTGCTCTGCCTACCCCATTTGGAAACACAGGCGTGATTGTATGTATGTATTTCGCACAATAAATAAAATAACTGACTGTCACTTCAGTGCCGTCTTACCCCGATTTTCATGGCAAAATGCTACATCATTCTTGTTGAATTATGAACGCAACCCAGTCTTTATTTAGTTTGTTATTTTATGTTGGCATTACCGTATTAATATAATATCTGTACAACTTTCATCATCTGTGTAATTTTGCCGCCTTTTATCGGTAATAAAATGTCAAGTCATTCAGTAAAACAATTTACTAAAAGCAAGGCTGCTCAGCCTTTTGAAGAGTCGGGCCAAACGGTACATTTAGTCTTTAACAAAGGGCCACTTACATTTTCTGCTATAACTAACGCTAGGTCAGTTATTGCTGGAAATTCATCCAAGCCATACTTGCGCGGGCCACTTAAAATTCTTCCTAAGGTTGAGCAGCCTTGTACTAAAGTAACCAAAATCTCACAATTCTTTTATTCTTTACCTCCCAGGTGTCCAAGCGCGAATCGGACTCCTCCCTCATGCAGCTAAAGGAAGAGTTCCGCACGTACGAGACTCTCCGCAGAGAGCACGACGCGCAGATCGTCCAGATAGCCACCGAGGCGGGACTCCGGATCGCGCCTGACCAATGGAGCGCGTTGCTCTATGGCGACACGGCGCACAAGAGCCACATGCAGAGCATCATAGACAAGCTGCAGACGCCGCAGTCGTTCGCGCAGTCTGTCCAGGTGAGACTGTGGTCCAGGCGTAGATGGGTCAATATCAGATTTCGTCCTGAATTTTCTAATTTCTTAGGCACAATTTTTTTCTTCAATATTTGCAATAAATGAAATGACATACCTTGTAAACGACTGAATTTCAGCACAATAACATAGTTATATAAGAAATTCAGTCGTTTACAAGGTAGTTGCCATCCATGTGGCATTCGATTTTTCCAACCTGTATAAGTGTGACTGACGCCATGTCTGTTTGTCAGGAGCTGTTCATAGCGCTGCAGAGGACCGGGGACCCGGCGCAGCTCGTCGTGATGAGCATGCACCTCGACAGGCTCGCCGGGATCGACTCCAGCCCCGGTAAGTGATCGCTAAAGGCCGGTTGTGGAGCACAGCGAAATTTGAGCGTTGACCCAGTGGTTTTTTAAGGTTCCGTACCCAACGGGACCTATTACTGAGACTTCGCTGTCCGTCTGTACATCTGTCACGAGGCTATCTCAAGAACCGTGATAGCTAGGCAGCTGAAGTTTTCAGAGATGATGTATTTCTGTTGCCGCTATAACAAAAAATACTAAGGCCGTGGTCGCCTTCACCCGCCGCCCGCGAATGAATAATAGTAGTAAACGGAACGTCGCACGCGGCGGGCGGAAACGACTTCTCCCGAGCATTCCCGAACATACCATTCAGACGCCGCGGGCAGCGGACCGCTGTAGGCCGCGGGCGGCGGTTGAAGGCGACCACGACCTAAAATAATAATTTTAAACAAAAAAAAAATCGACTTCAAATTAGCAATATTTTGAAAGCATTCTGTTTACTGAATGTAAAATCTTGACTTCATCAACAAATTACCGATAACGTCGTACATCTACTATATAAAAATAAGTCGTGTTTTCCTTCCTGACGAAATACCTCCAGAACGCACGAACCGATTTGGCCAATTCTTTTTTTTAAATGTTCGTTGAAGTTCAGGGAAGGTTTGTAAGATGAGAAAGTGTGGAAAAAAATAGTGTAACATACTAAAAAACTAAAAAATCGTTCTCCCATACAAATTTTTCAACTCCAAAAAACAGTAAGCGCCGCAATATTTCATACATCTTACGCGTTTTTATTAAAACCTTCTCTATTTAGCTCAAGAACGACGGAAGCGCCGCTGATTTTCATACGTCTCCCGCTTTTTTGCGAGTAAAATAGGTACTTTATATTATTCAGCACTAATGTCGTTACGGCGAAAGTTACTTACATTTCGTTAATAAATTAACCCTTATTCCCTAAGATACGCGGCTGTCAAAATTTATACTGAACTGACAAATTTTGACATTATTTACGGCATATTATCACCAGCCAGCTAGCCACTTGGCCACATAAAACCTATTTGGATGTTTAGATGTTTTGATACATTGTTGGTTTATGAATAACTAGCTGTGCCCGCGACTCCGTCCGCGTGGATGAGTGACTATTCCCATGCTATTCCCCCCCGTTTTTTCCACATTTTCCAATATTTTCTTCGCTCCTATTAGTCGCTGCGTGATGTTATAATATAGTCTAAAGCCTTCCTCAATAAATGGTCTAACCAACACACAAATAATTTTTCAGTTCGAACCGATAGTTCCTGAGATTAGCGCGTTCAAACAAACAAACAAACAAACAAACTCTTCAGCTTTGATTCGTCAAAGAAGATTAATTGTCTTTTTACTATTTACTAAAACGCCCTCGAATAGCGCGCAAAATTAAAATACACATACATACATATCCTCTGCCTGTATTCCCGAGAGGGGTACGCAGAGCACATGAATTCAAAAATCCAGTGCCACGTTTAGCGATTTCAGAGCAACCAGATGATCAAACGTGATACTGCAGTGACAGATTGCTAGCCCATCGCCCACAATACACTAACCCTTTCCCAGAGCCGACTCTTACGACACCCACGGGAAGAAAGGGGGAGGTGCTATTGTAACCCGGCACCACACGGGATATAAATTAAAATCCATACTAATATTATAAATGGGAAAGTGTGTTTGTTTACTTTGTTTGTTTATCAGTTTTTCACGGCTAAACGAAGCGACGTAGTGACGTGATTTTTGGGTGGAGATAGTTGAAGGGATAGAGAGTGACATAGGCTACTTTTTGTCTCTTCAAAACTCCCCATTTCACTAAAGTGAGAGGTGGAAGTTTGTGGAGAATACCGCAATTTTATATGTAGAAAGCTATAAATTGGTATATGGGATGAGCTATCTCTTCTGTGCTACCCCGAAATTAACGCGAGCGGAGCCGCGGGCAAAAGCTAGTCTCCATATAAAATTTGAAGAGTTCTCTCAATTTGTCCAAGATTCCATCATCAGATCCTGGTTTTGTGCCAATGGGACCAATTTCGAGTTAAACCCTTTCGAATATACACAAAAAAAAAATTTGGTCGAATTGAGAACCTCCTCCTTTTTTTTAAGTCGGTTAAAAATAATAATAATTAAATATTAAAGTAATAATTATAGAAAGTAACGTGTTTTTTTTCTGTTTTGGTAAGAAACCCTTCGTGCGCGAGTCCGACTCACTTTCCGGTTTTTACCCATGTTCGCTCTCTCTCTCTCTCACGGATGGCGATCGCGCCTCTTCTCCTGCAGACGCGAAGAGTCCCTCCTGGCAGCAGCTGGCGGAGGTGATGACGTCGCTCAAAGAGGTCGTCTCCGGCCTCGTACATTACTACATGCACGACCAGGGCAACAGCTGGGACTCGAACCACAACCAGAAACACGCTGCGCCCGAGCGGCCGGCCGAAGCATCCACTAGTGAGTACCTGTGATACTTAAAATGTAATATAAAACTGCCGTGTGGCGTCGGGATAGAATAACACCTCTCCATTTCTTTCGTGGATGTCGTAAGAGGCGACTAAGGAAATAGGTTTAGGTTGATCTAGGCGAATTCATGTGCTCTGCCTACCCCTCTTGGGAATACAGGCGTGAGAATACGTATGTATGTATGTATGATTTAGGCGACAGGCTAGCAATCTGTCACTATTGTACCTGCCATTTTAAAACCTGAAAAATATACGCAAGAAGTGTCCACGAAACTTGAAAGAGTCATCGTTTTGTCTTTGTAGCGTTTTGTGTGCTCTGCCTACCCCATTTGAAAATACAATACAGTCGACAATATTTTACACCAATCACAAAGTCCCAAACTAGGCAACTTAACGCCTGTGTTATGGGTACTAGACAACGGATAAACTTACTTATATATAGATAAACATCCAAGACTCGAAAGCAAACATTCGTATACTATACAAACATCTGCCCCGACCGGGGATCGAACCCGGGACCTTAAGCGTCACAGTCAGGTTCTCTAACCGCTGGGCTATCGGGCCGTGATGTATGTATGTATGTATGTATGTATGTGTATGTATGTATTTTCCAGGTCAACCGTCCCCCCAAGCCACAGCCACGACCCCGACCCACGCGAAGTACAAGGTGTCGATGTGTCGCGACGCCGCCGCGCGATCCTTCTGCCCTCGCGGCAACTCTTGCACTTTTGCCCACTCGGAAGAGGAACTTGAGAGGTGAGCCACACTCATACTCTAGGCTGCGTTCACAGCTGTCCGGGTGACCCGTACGGGCTGTTGCTACGGGCGCCCGGAGCGGGAGCGCAAATGAGGAACTAGAGTACTCACAGCGACGCGGATTGGTGCGCACGGGACTTGATCCGCGTCGCTGTGAATGCTCTAGTTCCTCATTTGTGCTCCCTCTCCGGGCGCCCGTAGCAACAGCCCGTACGGGTCTCCCGGACCCAGCCTTATTATATTAATGTGCCCCGTGTTGTGTTATATGCTAATAGGGATGATGACAGGGTTAAAAATATACCATTCTAATTAGTCCGTAAGTTAGATTATGGAAAAAAATGAGATACGTATTTTTTAGTTTATCAAATAATTAAACATCGACAAAGGTACAGATCATCAAACTTCCTGAGTGGGGGCTCGTGACGTCACGTTTGAGTAAAAATCAGTACAATTTTTACTGAAACGTGACGGCAAGTGAACCTTTCTGTCAAATAAAATAAAAAAATATATTGCCCTCACGCTGCGCGACCGGCCTGTAGTCGAACTAACGTTACATGTGTCGATATTGAGCCACGTTTGTAACTCAAAGAAAGAATTGAGAACCTATTTATAATGGCGTTTGGCTATGTATTTTTGCCGCTAATGCGAAAGCTTCACTTGGCGAATTGTAATGATATTTCGCTGTGCACTCTGATTTTTTAAGTTATTATATTACGATATCTGTCAGATACGTTTTTGGCTTGATTCGATTTTCTTCAGTTTTATTACGCGTTCTATTATTTATTTAACAGATTCCCACTTCATTGGATCTGTTTACAATCAGAATAGTTTTATTATACTAAGTAAAAGTTTTGACAAAAACCAAAAACGTATCTGATGGATATCGGTTTTTAAAAGTGACTGGATATTATTCCCTTGATTTTTTTCGTGGTATGCCCTACCTGTCATATTCTGACGTCTCTAGTGAGACAGTGACGGGCATAGTCTATCTCGCGCGCATCTCGACTCGCCCGTTGTTCTGCTAGCCGGCTAATACTTTGTTGCAATGATCATAATTTGCTGGGCGAATTTATCAATAAAATAAAATACCAATGTCCCATAAAATAACAATAGACTGTATAAAAGCAAAGCGAACGTTACTGTTTTTTTTACAAGCTTTTATTTAACTTCACTTTTGTATGTATGTTTGTATGTTTACAAATCTTGCAAGGAAGATTTGAACCACTTCCAACAGACCGATTGAGCTGAAACTTGGTATACCTACGTAACTTGGATGACAATACAATATTCCGGTAGTGGACTTCTGGTGGCCCAGCCGGTACTGTCTCCGATGGACGGAACTCTTCAACGGTTGGTCTGATTGGCTTGAAATCTGGTGCACATGATCTAGGATGGATGACAATGAAGTACAGTTGGCAAAAATTACAGTTATCAAAAAACCTTGTACCGAAGATGAAATTTTTGTTGGTTAGATTCTTGTTTTAACTAAATCAAGTCGTTCGATGCCGACTTAACCTAATAAAGACGATTAACAAATTGCCACGCTGCATGTTGTGTGTCGAAACACCTACGCGCGTATTTGCGGGAGTGCAGATCTGCATCAGCATTCATCCATCATTTTGTTTTATACCCACGCGCTTAGATGGGTAGTTCTTCTTTTAGACCTACAATATAGGGGACATTTTGGAATTTTTAGTTTTTCATAACATAACATCTGACTAGATGTTATTATGAATTATAATCTTCAAAAAATTAGATTATATTTTGTTATGATTTTGCAGAAGACTACCTAACGCTTCTTTGTAGATTGGTAACGTATTGTGTTTCATTGTGGTCTACCAGAAAACATTGTGACAGAGTAGTAGAATTTCGCTTTACCACTCTGTCACAATCTTTTGTGAAAAATATTTCGGTATTTTTGTATTCACTAACGGTAAATTGACAAGTATACTATGTAAATTATTTAACCCCAATTATGGACACGGACTTCCTGAAAAAATAAACTTCTAAAGGGACGCTTGTTACGAAGAAGGACAAACTTATGTAGGTTAAAAAGAATGACCCAAATGCGAATTACATTCACAGGTACCGTACCTATCTCAACTCGAACCCTGCGATGAACGGCAACTATGCCTACATGGGGAACCTGCCGGCTCTGCAAGTGCCAAGCGCGATGCTCCCGGGCATGTCCCTCCCCGGGCCTGCCGGGCCCCCGGCGAGCCTGCCCCCCGGGCCCCCGGGCCTGGGCCTGCCCATGCCGATGCTCCGGCCTGTGCCGATGAGGCCTGTCATGTACCAACGGTTTCCGGT
This sequence comes from Adoxophyes honmai, assembly GCA_005406045.1. NCBI lineage: Eukaryota > Metazoa > Arthropoda > Insecta > Lepidoptera > Tortricidae > Adoxophyes > Adoxophyes honmai. The sequence continues at coordinate 25,194 of BHDV01028921.1, forward strand.
GCCGCCGCCGAACTACAATGTGCCGAGTGAGTGTATTAAGTTTTTTTATGCAGTAGGCGAGTAAGAGCAGTTTTCTACGTCTTTTTGAGTACCAGCGCTTCGGAAAGACTATTGCCAAGAATGCGCCGCAAGAAACTTGGCGAATTTTTTACATACTGGTTAGGTATAGGTAAATAACTTAAGTAAGTCACCTGTTGTATGTAGTTGTGTACAGTTTGCAATGAACGACGCAAAAAATACGAAAACAATTACTTTAATTGAGAACTATTTATATCGTATCGTGACAGTCATGTAAATCATAAGTGGACAGGAATAATAAAATTTGAAAGATAAGCAAATAATTTGTATGCAAACCATACGATATATTTCAAATTTTGAAAGTAGAATGTCTATTCGTACACGTTACTCACACAAATACCAAGAGACTTACCTAAGTTTTTCACCTAAGATCTGTTTTTTAGTACGGGAGACTAAAATGACAACCTCAAATGTCAAACGTAAAAATAATGTGACCTGCTTAATACGAACAGTGTTGACACGATTCCGGTTTCTGATTCGATTGAAACGAATCGTCAAAAATAATATTTTGTGCATAGCATAGCGGTTAAGTATAATAGTACTGTGATTGCATCTCCGTTATATACGTGAAAAAGAAAAGTGTGCTCTTTTTTTAGTGCAGGCTTCAGTTTCATATTCAACGTGATGTACTTAATTTGGTTGAAAAACGTCCCCGAAACGTGAACCACTAGGTTTTCCAGTTATATAATTTAAATATCATTCTTTTCATGTTAAAAAAAAATGGCTGTCACATCGAGTACTTTCCGTTTGGCACCTACAACGCCCTCGCCCACGACTGCAGAAATTGCTGTTCCATTAGAGAAAAATCGCCGCGGGCGTTATCAGCGCAAGTTATAAGTGGAACGCAAAATTAAAATGAAAACTTTAAGTATGTCAAAATATAGGGCTCATTTAATTTCTTGTCTTTTGTCGTATTGTATAAAAACATTGTATTTATGTGCAATGTAGGGCAGCATTGTAAAAGAAAATGAAAAACAGACTTCTACAAAAAAAAACAAGAATGGATAGTTTTTTTTAAATCACATTATTCCTAACGCGGCGAGACATGATCCCTATAACAGTTCTCTTGACTATACTACCTAACAACCACACTTACATTTTTTTTTTCGGTAAATACCGGTTGTAGGACATCACTATTTATGAAGTGGAAAAAACAGGCAATACTTGAAATGTCATTTTAGTCTCCCGTACTAAAAAATAGATCATATACATAAATTGTTACAAAAAAAATAGTAAAAAAAAATATTTTTTTAGAAGTCGGTTAAAGGTGTCCCCCGGGTGTCGGGTTTAGAATAACATCACTCCATTTCTTGTGGATGTCATAAGAGGCGACTGAAGATGAATAGGCGAGAGAGTAGCTCATCATTTTTGGACCTAAAAATATGCTGGAAGTGAAGACGAGACGTTGAATCGTAATGGTTTTGACTATGTAATGTTTTGTATCCTCTGCCTACCCCATTTGGGAATACAGGTGTGATGTGTGTTTGTGAGCTTATTGGTCAATTATTTTATTAAGTTTTTAACTATCTACGTGAGTGTCCACGTAATTTACAAAGTTCAAATTAGTAGTAAGTATGTAGTAAGTGTAAGAGCCAAATGTAGGCACATCACAAAGTACTAATTTTATTATTCAGTGGAAAAGAAACCCTAAAGTACGTAAATTTAAATTTTTTGTATGAATGTGAGGAACTAAATTACGTAATTAGGTACATATTTGAGTGTAAAAAATGGAAAATTGCGTTTTTTTATATCAGTTGCATTTTCCAAAATATTTTTAATTTATTTAGGGTTTTCCCCACTGTCGTTTTTACTGAACAACACAAACGCAGGTAGGCAAGTAAGTACGTAGGTAAATAACGTAGAAATAGGAGCTCCGCGCGGAGCGCCGTCGGCACTGTCCGCGTCGATTCTAATCGGGGACAAATGCCACTTTGAAATTAAGCTTGAGTAAAAAACGACACTTAAAAACCAATGGGGAAAAACGTGATTAGATATTTTGCTACAAGGAAAATGATGTAACCAGTCATCAAGCGTGAAAGAGACGACATGCTATTCCTGTCTCTGACTTTAGCCCTGTGTTCCACAGCTATGCCGTCCCTCCCCCCGCAAGGCCTGCAGTCGGACATTCTGCCAAATACCAGCAGCCAGGACAACACTCACACTGAAACCAGTCAGACATCGTAAGCAGTTTTAAACTATAAATAACCTAACCAAAAAAAAAATCGATACAAACTTTTTTGCCGACTGTACTTTTTGCCAGCTGTACTTCATTGTCATCCACCCTAGATTATGTGCACCAGATTTCAAGTCAATCAGACCAAACGATGAAGAGTTCCCTCCATCGGAGACAGTCCCGGCTGGGCCACCAGAAATCAACTACCGGAATATTGTATTGTCATCCAAGTTATGTAGGTATACCAAGTTTCAGCTCAATCGATCTATTGGAGGTGGTTCAAATCTTCCTTGCAAGATTTGTAAACATACAATAAACATACAAAAGTGAAGTTAAGGGTTTACATTTTTATTCATCCGGTTTCTTGCCGTCGTATCGCCTAATAAATCCTAAGTCCTCAACTCCTTTCCAGGAACTTCGCCCACATCCCGGGGCAGTCGCTGATGCAGAACGGGCTGATGCTGGACCGGCAGTACTATCCTCGCGGGATACTCGCCGAGGACCCCTACCGGGAGTACTTGCCCGTCTACCAGCCGGGGTACCAGGAGCCGATGCCGCTGTTCGACAACGCGCCTTACAACGGCATCGATGCCCGTGAGTCATAGAGGATAGAACCTATAGAGAAACAATGTTCGCAACCCCGGTCCGCAAATGTTTGTTTATTTCAATATACTAACGTGTAGTGTCACTGTCACAGAAACTGTATGGAGCCAACAGATCTGCGTGCAACTCCTCATATTTCTAGATGTAAATTAATATACTTGCGTAATGACGTACTGTTCCATTCGTTGGTGTGGTAAAAACGGCAAAAATTCAAATTTGAAAACAGACGGTGTTACATTTAACCGGTAATTAACAGTAAACATGCATTTTTCAATTTATATTCATTTTAGTGCAGCTCAAGTTAACTGGTCATTCAAAATGACACATAATTATGCATCTCACTTTCACCTAGGTGTCATCCCATTACTTCATCTCATTCTTTCAATACACAGTGTAACTAGAGTTGCGCTCTTAATAATCAAATGACGTATCGATATTTATAAGTATTTCGTATTTTACGGTGCCGAATTAAATAAATGTTAGCGTAACATAAAATCACGCCTTTGTTCCCAAATGGGGTAGGCAAAACACACGAAACGTGAAATAGACATATCCATGATTATGACTATTTCATGCTTCGCAGCCACTTTTAGCATCATTTTGGGCCAATCAATCAATCAAATCAATTTTCGAGGTTCGTGTTGAGGGCCGAAGTCTTCCACTGCTAACAATTACAGTCCAGTGTCCCCGCGGGTTTTATTTAGAAAAAAACAGCTTTTTTGTATTTTTCAATAACAATCATTTTTGTAAAGTTTTGATTGTATTCACTTAAATTAAATTAGCTGTAATCCGCTGTGATTGAAAGTAGGTTTATTTTAGATTCATTTAACGAAACTGTTCACTGTTTACAGTAGGTAACCTTGATAAAAAATTTCGTATTTTTTAATTTTTTTACAGTTTTATTTTATTATCTCGGTCCAGATTAGCATTTTTTTCTTCAATAAACCAAAAGATGACTGCATTGGTAAGGAATTAAATTTGTTGGTGAATTTTATAATCTTTTATTTTAAAAGTGGTTTACATTTCATTTATAATTGTACAAGAGCGATATTAATATTGAACGATGAGTGCGAAGACAGAGAGGTGAGCTTGTTTTAAAAATTGCGTTCCAGGACAATTAGTAAAAAATTACTATTATCGATATCGATATTATCGATACATTTGTAAACTTGCCCAACTCTAGTTTGGCGCGCGATCTTGGGCCGGCCAATAAGAGCACAGCGAGGTCTTCAATTGTTTTGCGGAATAATTTCCGAACAACCAAGATGACATTAGTACTCTATAGGTTATATCCTCAATGCCGTGAGTACATTAAAAAAAAGTCCGATGAAAGCTTTTTTGCCGACTGTACTTCATTATCATCCATCCTAGATCATGTGCACCAGATTTCAAGTCCTTCTGGACTTCTGGTGTCCACTACCGGAATATTGTATTGTCGTCGAAGTTACGTAGGTGCACCAAATTTCAGCTCGACCGGTCTATTGGAAGTGGTTCAAATCTTCCTTCTAAGATTTGTAAACATAGTCCTCCTCATCGTTCCGATGACGACCCAGGCTGTATTGTAGTATTGTATTTAAAAAAAAAACATGTTCTAGCATGAGCCCTGATGTGGCTCGCTACTCTCGCTAGCCCAAACTTCGTTTTAAATATTCTGTTGCAAGTTATGCAGTACAGTTGACCTTGAGAGTTACAAGTGTAGGTGTAGGTCTGTAGGAGTTCTTAGGTCTTTCCTTACGTTCCTAGCGTTTAAGGTCTATTAGTCTCAGCCGTTCAGCGTCAAATGCTTTGGTAGATGTGTAAACATACAAACATATTTGTTAAATAGAAGCTTGTAATAACACGACCATTCTTCCGCAGTACCCGCGGAGCCGAGGCCCGACTTCCGCATGGACTCGAACTACGCTCTCGTCAACAGGGAGCGCCATATCGAGCAGACATGGACGCCTGTTAACGAGGTCAGACCTGTCACCGCAAGACAGAGGGTCTAAGACAGGGGCTCCCAACCTTTTTAGGGTTCCGGGATTATTGCTGAGACTTCGCTGTCTGTTTGCCCGTCTGTCACCAGGCTGTATCTCACGAACCGTGACAGCTGAAGAGTTGATGTATTTCTGTTGCCGCTATAACGACAAATACTAAAATCAAAATAATAATAATTAAGGGGGGCTCTCATAGAAAAAACGTTTTTTTGCTGTTTTTGGTACGGAACCCTACGTGCGCGAGTCCGACTCGCACTTTGCTGGTTTTTTCGACAATCCTCCCGGAGCACAAATAAATGACGTGGAAATTAGACACTGGGCACTTTCTGTGTTGATTTTGGTTGGGAGAAAATGCTTTGAAAGTAAGCTTTAGTAAAAAAGCTACTGGGGAAAAATGCGAACATAATTGCTACTAGGAAATAATGATTTTGCAATAAATACCGAAAGGGACGAGCTTGTACGCCGAGAGGGATGAATTTGAATATACCAATGTATGTTCTGTCTAATGTATGTTATGTGTTATGTTCGTTTTCAGGCATTCTTTGACGGACCTAGTAACGTGAGGCAGCCGTTCCAAAGCGACGCTGAAGATGTAAGTGCCTGAATCTGAGATAAACTATACTAAATAAGACCCGTGTGGTGTGTCGTACCGGGTTAGAATAGCACCTCCCCCTTTCTTCCCGTGGGTGTCGTGAGAGGTCGAATCTGGGAAAGGGTTAGTGTAATGCGGGCGACGGGCTAGCAACCTGTCACTATTCTACCTCTTCCATCGATGCAAACCTAAAACTGTGCTAGAAGTCGCTGCTAAGCGTGATATAGTCATAATCATGGTTTTGTCTTCACGTTTTGTATGCATACCTACCCCATTTGGGAACACAGGCGTGATTGTATGTATGTACTCACACTCACACATACAGTCACGAAAAGGATTGTTGAGCCACTTGCCACTGTTCGCAATCTAGACGTGTAATCAATGAATGATGAATGATCCGACCGATTTCGGCCAAGGCAACCACTTTGAGGACTCCTATTCCGATTGGCGCTCGTGCGCCCTGAGATGGCTTATATAGCCTATCTTGGCTGCAAACTTACGTTGACATCGCTGGCATGTGAGCACGCCGCCAACATAGTTATAGAAAATGGCAGCAGGTGGCCGTGCCTTTAACTCTGCACGCTTATCATCGAGGTCAATTAGCCGCCGACCTTCGAACTCGCGAACTTGCTTCAGCACCAACCTGACCGATGTGACCGACTAGATGTTAACTATTGGTTTAGTATTACACGACCAAGCTACTAACATTCCCAACAGTATTCCCAAGAAAATAAGTCACATCTTACCGTCTGCGCCGAGAAGCGCAGAACGATATCCGAGAGTAGCCGAACGAGTAATTTATCTATATTGAACTTTATTTACAAACGCTCTGGGCACAATTTTGCTTGCTAAGCTCACGCTTTTTTCGGCTACTCGACGCATTTGGCGCTGGGGTGCTAGACATCTGTCAAGTGTCATCTGTCTGAGACTTCAATCAATAACCAATCACAACGCAAGTGTTCAGCGCGCGAAAAAATCCCTTTCATCATTGGTAGATCGAAGTTTCCCGCGTCACAAAACTAGTCTATAGCGCCGGTACATGCTGAAGCATTTTTAGTTCGGTAATACTGTAAGTGGCTTAACAATCCCTGCGATGGCACAACAGGTGACTAAAGTTTTTCATCTGTATCGTGCTTTTGCTCTTATGTTGGTGTATTGTTGCAGAGGTTTGGTACGGGCGACCGCCGGGCCGTCGGTTCGGACTGGCTGGCCGGCGAGCGGAACGCGACCTCGTGCAGTCGCGCTGACGATGTAAGTAGCCTTACCTTACCGGCAAATAGTCATCCAATATGACGGCCGGATAGCCCAGCGGTTAGAGAACCTGACTGTGAAGCTTAAGGTCCCGGGTTCGATCCCCGGTCGGGGCAGATGTTTGTATGTTAAATACGAATGTTTGCTTTCGAGTCTTGGATGTTTATCTGTATATAAGTAAGTTTATCCGTTGTCTAGTACCCATAACACAGGCATTAAATTGCCTACTTTGGGACTAGGTGATTGGTGTAAAAATTGTCCAGTGATATACAGGGTGGCCCATCTAAAACGGTCAGTATGGGGAAGTCCGGAACTATACGAGATACGAAGATCTCTTCTTAGGAACCATGACATCGATTTTAATAAAAAGAAAAACTGCATTCATACATTTAAAAAAAAATGTGTACTCAGTCCGGGAATCGAACCCGGTTGTTTTGAAAAAAAAAAACTTTTACTATTTCTATTTAGATATCCATTGTGTTGGTCTTAAGCAGTAAATATGCGCAAGAAACATGATTTCTAAAATGAATAAAATGCATTGTTTTTACATGCTTTAATTTATTTTAGTAGGTGTTCAGAGTGATCACAGTTACAAACGTAGTAGCTATTGAGAAAGGCGGTGGTCACTTCGAACACCTACTAAAATAAAATCAAAGCATGTAAAAACACTGCATTTTATTAATTTTAGAAATCATGTTACATACATACATACATACATAACCGTCACGCCTTATTCCCTGCGGGGTAGGCAGAGACAACAGAGCGCCATTCGCTTCTATTCTGACATACTTCTCTCGCTTCACTCACATTCATAACTCTCGTCATACACGCTCGACGGTTTCGGGTACTCCTAATTTGGCCTCCCTTTAGTACATCGTCGATCTGGTCGATATACGTTTTTCGGGGGCGCCCTCGACCGACTTGCCCAAACACACTTCCCTTGTAAATTTGCTTACATATCCTTGCTTCATCCATTCTCTCCACATGCCCAAAGCAACGCAGCATACCCTTCTCTATCCGTGTAATAATACTCTCTTTCAGACCACACTTCTCTCTAATCACGCTATTACGCACCCTATCAGTAAGTTTGATACCACTCATGCTATACACACATATTTACTGCTTAAGACCCACACAATCGATATCTAAATAGAAACAGTGTTTTTTTTTTCAAAACAACCGGGTTCGATTCCCGGACTGAGTACACATTTTTTTTTAAATGTATGAATGCAGTTTTTCTTTTTATCAAAATCGATGTCATGGTTCCTAAGAAGAGATCTTCGTATCTCGTATAGTTTCGGACTTCCCCATACTGACCGTTTTAGATGGGCCACCCTGTATATACAGTGGTGGACAGATAATTAGAAACACTCCATACAATCACGAAAATATTAACATGAACTAGCGGTAGTAGCAAAAGAAACGCAAATAATTCATAATTAATTATGCAGCGATGTAGTCACAACATTAAAATATGCGTACAATGAAAAAAAATCATCAGAATTTTATAATTTTAGTGTAAAATGAGTTTATTTATTGAAAACTTGAATTTCCGATACTGGCTGTTTGGACGCATAATTAGAAACAGGGTCACAAACATACTTTTTTCTTTTGAATAATTAAAAAAAAAACCTTCTTATTACTCTTTTGACGGCAATTAACATCAACTTCAGTTACAACAGCAGTAAATTATTTTCAAAATGAGAATAAAATAAAAGTTATGAGGCGTACTCCCTAAGTAATTGTAAATCCGCGTTTGGACCGAAGGGGACATCCAAAAGAATCGTTAATCACTTAGGATGCACCATAAGAAGGTATTTCATACCATCGACCATTGCAAAAGACATGGAACTACTAAAAACCAAATTAGAAAGGCACGCCCAAAGAAAACATCGCCCAGAGAAGATTCGCTTATCGTAAGGTAAGCGAATCTTCTCTTGAACAAGACCCGTTTGTAGGCTCCAATGAAATTATAAATGAGGTTTGCACATAACATGACTCCAAAAACGTGAAGTGTAGACTAGTACCCAGTCAGTTAGATGAAGCGAAACTGTCTGAGGGGGTTTCCCGAAAGGTACCGTACCTACAGAACAACATAGAGATGAGATATGGAGAATATAGGAATACTCAGATAAAAAGTTTTATTTTCAGACGAAACTAAAAATAATATGGTGAATTCTGACGGAAAACGCTACATTAAACGTCTACCAAACCATAGTTTCAATAATAAATACACAAAAGTATGGTTAAGCATGGTGGTGGAAACATTTTGATTTTAGTTTCATCTGAAAGTAAAACTTTTTGTCTATTCTTGAACTGTCAACTTGCTGTATTTTTTCGCAAATAATTATCTCATCTCTCTTTACTGTTCTGCAGGACCGATACCTTTCGGGAAACCCTCCTATACAGTTTCACTTCAACTAACCGACTGGCTACTAGTCTTCACTTCACGTTTCTGGGGTCATATGACGTGAAAACCTCATTTCTAATTTCATTGGAGCCTATGAACGGGTCTTGTTTAGCAAATAAGCGAATCTTCTCTGGGCGATTTTTTCCTTGCGTGTGTCTTTCTAATTTAGTTTTCAGTAGTTCCATGTATTTCACAATGGATCTGATAGCATTCAAAGTGGTCGACGACTCTTTTCTATGTCCTCTTTCGTTCCAAACACGGATTTACATTTACTTAGCAAGTTGACACCTTATAACTTTTATTTTTCCCCATTTTGAACACAATTTACTACTCACCAGACTAAAAGTGATGTGTAATTGCCACTACAAGTGTAATAAAAAGGTTATTTTCAATTTTACAAAAAGAAAAAGTATGTTAGTGACCCTGTTTCTAATTATGTGTCCAAACGGCCAGTAACGGAAATTCTAGTTACCAAAGTATAAACTAACTTTACAGCAAAATTATAAAATTCTGTTGTCTTTTTTTTCGTTGTATACATATTTTAATGTTGTGGCTACTTTACTGCATAATTAATTATCTCTTATTTATGTTTCTTTTACTACTACCGCTAGTTCATGTTGATTGTTTACGTGATTGTATGGAGTGTTTCTAATTATCTGTCCACCACTGTATATATATATGCACCATCCAAGGAAACAAGTTAATGCGGAAAACAAAAAATACAGTGTTCAAACTTGGCTACCTTTGTTTTATAAAAAACTTTGTAACTTCATAATAAAATTTTCGTACGATTTCAAGTGTTCAATTATATAAAATTTAAAAAATATCACTCTGACTGAGGTAAATGCCAAAATTTTTGCTATTTATTATGACGAATATAAATTTGTAAAATTTTAAAAGCCTAAAACTTTTACTTCCAATTCCAATTGAAAATTATAATTCACTTCTATCGTAGTAGCCAGGTGTGAACACGTTTATCGAGATTGTCAACCGTCTTAGATTTTTTGACTTTGTCATTTGTATGGGATTACGTGACAGAGAGAGCGCTATATTAACTTGTTTCCGTGAATGAGGTAGTGATGGTCGACTCGAGTCACTAACTCGAACCAACTCGAGTTCGAAAACCGAATGAAACCGACGCGGTGCGAAGTTTGCCGACCATTATTTTGACACTAGTAGATTTGAGATTAATTTTAAAGTGCCGGTAAATTAAAACGCAAGCCAAAAATACATAAAATATAATTCAATTACTAATCCCCATACGAAAGATTTTGGACGTGAATCTCCCAAACTGATGATAGTTTTTTAAGCAGCGTTGTGGAGTGCTCGCGTCAAAAACGGCGCGGATACGATGCGTCACTGCGATTCCGTATTGTGACCGTTTTTTAAGCAGCGTGTGTCAAAAACGTTACGCATACGATGTGTCACTGTGTCACTGCGATTCCGTACCGTCACCGTTTTTAGAGTTCCGTACCCTAAGGGTAAAAACGGGACCCTATCGCTGGGACTTCGCTGTCTGTCTGTCCGTCTGTCACCAGGCTGTATCTCACGAACCGTGACAGCTAGAAAGTTGAAATTTTCACAGATGATGTATTTCTGTTGCCGCCATAACAACATAAATACTAAAATCAAAATAATAATAACAATCAAGGTTTTTTTGCGGTTTTTGGTATGGAACCCTTCGTGCGCGAGTCCGACTCGCACTTGGCCGGATTTTTTAGGCATTCGTGTCATCGCTACTTCACAATGTTGCATTCACTATTGTTGTATTTCAGAAGGAGTTAGAAGAAGAGCTAGAAGCGTTGGTGCGACGCATCGACACTGAATTCAAGAATGCCGACTAAGCTGAGTTTTACCAGAGTCTGGTCTGGGCCTGAACGATGTATCGCCGAGAACGAGCCCAGACGTTAGTTATAGTAAATTATCATACAAAATCACACGAATTCTAGTAGAAATTCTTTGTTGTCTCAAAGAATTATTTATATTATGTTTAGGTGAATGTTTATTTCGATTAGATAATGAACTATTTTGTCGCTTAAGGTTTGTCACACTGTCGTTCGGGTTGGGAGCGCAGCTACACTATTCGAACATCCGATAACATGTAGGTAATAAAAAAATCTGACATGAAGTTTGTTTACATTTAAGTACCTAAACCGCCAGAGTATAGTGCCATCATAGAGGATAGAACCTATAGAGAAACAATGTTCGCAACCTACTAACATACTAAACGTCACCGTCACTGTCACAGAAACTGTACAGAGCCAATAACCGTAGAGAAAAAGGCACTAGCGTTACGCGCGCTCTTGGACCGGCCAATAAGAGCACAGCGATCACTTCAATTGTTTTGCGGAATAATTTCCGAACAACCAAGATGACATTAGTACTCTATAGGTTCTATCCTCAATGAGTGCCATGCGCGGTTGGCCGATGAATGCGCGTTTACGCCCACGGTAGATGTATGATCAAACTCCCGCTCACTGCGTTGCCGTTGCTCGCTCGCTTCGCTCCCACCGCCAACGGCAGTGTGACGAGACAAACAGCCGAGCGATTTATTTATTTATATTTTTCGTATCGCCGAACTCGCGTGACCGTTGTTTATTAATTTTGAATCATTGAGGTTTAGGTGAACAGTCAGCTGCATGTGTTGTATGAGTGATAATGAAATACAGCATAACTTGTTTTCCGTGTTCCGTTACGAGGATAGGAGTCGGGCCGCTGCTCCATACAAACGTAGTCCCCTGTTTTCTCCGTGAATAATTACATTAGAGCAAACATTTTTTTTTCATTATATTTGTATCTGTCGTGGCTATGCCCCTACGGTTTGCTTTTATCGATTTTCTAAATTTTTATTTTTTTTTAATTTAGAATATCGATAAAAGCAAATCGTAGGGGCATAGCCACAACAGAAACAAATATAATGTAAAAAAAATTTTTGCTCTAATGTCATTATTCCCGGAGAAAACAGGGGACTACGTTTGTATGGAGAAGTGGCGCGACTCCTATCCTCTTAAGCCCTTCGCAGTGCTCTCTGCTTTTTTTTTAAATATTGACAGCACAGGCTCACTGCGACGCGGTTTTAAATGGCGAATTTACAAGCAATCGAATTCACGCAGGAAATGAGATTGCGTTCTGTTTTCATGAAATTACATAGCTTTTTTTTAATCGGGGACTTTCTTTCCAGTACGTCTAGCGCGGTGCTTGTTGGACGCCAGTGTAACTGGAAGAGTCCATGGGGAGATAATGGGCTAGTAGAAAAAAAAACTATTTAGTCCGTCAGATGGATTACAAAAAAATATTGTACGCATATTTTTTAATTTATTTGACAAACGAAAAATGACGATAATACAGCGCTTAAAAGTATCGCGTGACGTCACGCCTCGGTACAATTTTACCAGCCCAGCTCCGGAAGTTTGATGATCTATAACTTTGTCAATGTTTAGTCATTCGATAAAAAAAAAATGTGTGTCATATTTTGCCATAATCTAACGAACGGACTAATTCGTTTTTTTAAATACAGAAGCCTATTTCGCGCCTTGCCGTGCTAGCCGGACAGGCGTAGCATAGTTATATTTATATCGTCCGTCTCTGTTCGCGATGTGCCTTATTTACCGTGGCTGCGCTGTTCATTCTGATTTTTCTAGTAGGTTAAGTTATTGATTAGGTTATAAGTGTTAACGAAAGAAAGTTTCTTTTTTCTTTATTGATAGTCTACTCGAAATTGTGACGATACGTTTTCTTCCGCCGTGGTTCTAAGGTCATAAAAATAACTACGCGGGGTTTAGTCGCGCGCGAGACTACCAGGCGGCTTACTACGAGTAAATGTGCCCGCGAGATAGACTATACCTGTCACTGTCAAATTACAAACGTCAGAAAGTGACAGTTGTCTATTCCGCGCGCGTATTGCTGCTCTCAGTCCGCTGCCTTTTTCTGTCTCTTGCTATTGACGGATGTTATGCCAAATGAAAGATGAAAACCTGATTCATCCTAACTCTTCATATGGCAACTTTACAAGTGTCAATTCATGAGTCGGCATTCTCATAAAGCGCTTTTAATTAGTTAATTATTACAAAAAATTTGGTCCTAATTCTCTATGTTCTTGTTTTGGTGTTGCTATACTATGATTTTTAAATACCCGCCTTTTCCCACTCTGAATTAATTCACCAGGCTAGATGAACTCGCGCGCGATTAGACTCGCGCCTTCGCCAGTCGCGTCACACTTCCATTACAGTAGTCCAGTCGCTCTCACAGGTGCAAAAAGGTTCTAAAAGTTAGCCTCGACATTTGCTTACATTATACTTGACTTTTTTTCTAAATGCGTACAGACGTAGTGCATGTTTTGAGTTCGGGCAAACTCGGAACACGACGGTTCCCGAAGTGTTAGTGTATTTTATGAACCATCGGAATGCCACGAAAGACTTGGCTGCATGGCTTCAGGCCTTTGTTTTTTCCGTCAAAAAAAACAGTCCTGTCAAACGCCGAAGGGCTCTCGATATTTGTACCCGTCAACTGCAGGGATCCGTGTAAACGTCACAACTGCCTTATGTCATATCTGTCACGAAATCGTTCGATCATATTTTGCAATTTCGTGATCTAAGTACAGTCAGCTGCAGAGAAAAGTAACCCCCCGCCCATACAATGTTTCATTGCTAGGGGGTTACCTTTCTCTGCAGCTGTCCGTACATAAGAATAGGGTCGTTTTTACTCGCATTTTTAATCTGAATGTTGTCTGTAGTAGACATCTACCACAGACAACATTCGCTTACTTCAAAATTTATAATCTGTAACCAAATGCGTTCTACTATATTGAGATAAGCTTGCGGCAGTTGACGGTGCACTTTGCGCACCTAACCTAAAACAATCCAAGATAGGCAGAACACTTTAAACCGTACATAAACCAAAAAAATATCTACTTGCATGCATTAAAGTAGTTATTCATAGTTTTCCGATATGATGTGATTGAAAAACATTGCACTGCGTCTGTTAGTCCATTTTTCGTAGCTCTACAAATGATGTCTATTGTTTTATAGCTGCCTGTCGTTTTCTAACGCTTGCAGTTAGACAGGGACAGGTACAGTTTAGTTTTATAGTTTGTTACGCGCTCGACCCGCGCTTTGACGAGCTAGCGACGGGAATAGTTCCTTACCCCTTCTACATGTGACTCGAAGAAAATTAGGGACCTTTACATAATATGAAATAGAAAGGCATTAAATATTACTTACTTGACTTCTTAAATTTTGACTATCGTGAGACCAAAGCGTTTATCTATTCAAATTGATAAAAGAAATGTAGGTAGATTAAAAGACAGGTAAAACTTCGGCCAAAAGTATTGAGCAATCGCGATTTTTTTGTGCAAAAGTGTAACGTTTGATCTGGTTTTTTATGCATATTATTTTAAAATTGGCTGTAGCATTGATAGAAAGTAAGTTTATTTTAGGTTTTTTTTATCACAATACTTGCTTTAAGTTATTAATGGAAATTTCCTTGGTTTACAGGGGCTTTCGTATTTTTTACAGATTTTATTATTAACGAAAAAAGTTTTTTTTTTTTTGCTAATTTTTACAGGCAAGCTCAATGCTTTTGGCCAAGGCTACGTTTTAGTTTCCAGAATTTCTTATTGAATTTTGGTTGTTTAGATCCGATTTTATTCTATTATTTGTGTTTTAAAATTGAAAAAAAAAACATTTCATTGGTTAATTTATATAAGTAATATTTAGTATGGAAAACGAAACTCAAAAATCTCCATATAGATCACCAATTTCAAAGTAAAAACCTAATGTTTCAGAGACGTCTGATCCCGATAGTTCTGAAAAAAACGCTAAGCGAATTTTCAGTTTGTCTTAGTCTACGTAAACGTAAAGAGAAGCAGCATGGCCGAAAATATTGAGCATCCAAAAGAAAAAAAAATGATTTATTTTTTAATTTCAAGTAGATTTATTTTAGGTTATCGATATTTCATCACAACATTTACATTTCATTAAAATTTGTGTGTTTCTGCATTTTTATCATTTTTTAGGGTTCCGTACCCAAAGGGTAAAAACGGGACCCTATTACTGAGACTTCGCTGTCTGTCCGTCCGTCCGTCTGTCTGTCACCAGGCTGTATCTCACGAACCATGAGAGCTAGAGAGTTGAAATTTTCACAAATGATGTATTTCTGTTGCCGCTATAACAACAAATACTAAAATTAAAATAATTATAATAATTAAGGGGGGCTCCCATACAAAAAACGTGTTTTTTTTGCTATTTTGGATCTATTTAAATAACTGTAACAGGTAAATACTTGAAATGCTCACAGAATATTTAATTAATTATTTACTTAAAAAGGAAATAATTAAAATAAAATAAAATTAGTATTTAAGGGGGGCTCCCATACAAAAAACCTATATTTTTCCAGTTTGTTTTTTGCTGTTTTGGGTCTATTTAAATAATTGTAACAGCTAAATACTTGAAATGCTCACAGAATGTTTAATTAAATATTTACTTTAAAAATAAATAATTGAATAAAAATAAAATTAATATTTAAGGGGGCTCTCATACAAAAATTCTGAATTTTTGCAGTTTTTGGTACGGAACCCTTCGTGCGCGAGTCCGACTCGCACTTGGCAGGTTTATTTATTTATTTAAACGTAGAGAAGAAAGAAGACATGCTCAATACTTTTGGTCAAGTGTGTGTTAGATGACGTCGTTTCAACATTGCGGTCGATGTGCTAAAACAGTGCAGCATCTATTTTAGTTATCTGAAGTTTATATTACAGTGTGAAGAGTAAACGTGTGTTTGATAAAACATGATTTAACAACGCGTTAAGCGAAATTATGTATTTAAGTGATATCGTTCTAGTATCGCTTTAGTACGTCACTAGATATTCGTAATTTTAAACTTCCGTGATTCTCTTATATTTATTACTACACGGGACTTAATCACCGTTTGTTACACAGACTTATATCGAAGTAGATACCGCGAGGTCCTGCATTTGTAAGTAAGTAAACGCTTTATTGTACAAAAGGAAAGGACATGAAAAAAAACTCATCTACAAATATGAAATGGCGAAGTAAGAAGGCGGACTTATCCCTTAAGGGATCTCTTACAGCCAACTTTTGAGAGTTAGAGAGGAAACTTGATGGTTGAGTTGAGACCGACAAAAAAGAAAGGCTATATTTAACATACTGAAGTACAGTAAAATATCAAAATATTAACAAATTATAAGTATGTACTGTGTTAAAGGAAGAAGAAATGTATAGTATATACATAAATATCCAAATATTTATAACGTTAAAGCTATGAAATAAATACAGAAATACAATAATTAATTGATAAGTACACAAATAACACGAACGTATATACAATTATGGGTTTGGTGTGCGCCATATCCTCTTCAGGCGTTCCCTGAACGAGTATAATTTGTATGAAAACCAAGCCACTTTTTCTCTACCTACTGTAACGTCACATCAGCGCTTTAGTGATGGGAATTGATTCAATGTAACCGATTCAAAGGTGACGCCGCCTTATTCAAGTTGTCCTGTCTCTAGGGAGTTAAACCTTTATGGATAAGTATCTAAGTAGTACGCGTCTTGAAATCGCGTCAAAGGAAGAGCATTGCTCTCCCTTTTGGCACGCGAATTACATACACTTGAGTCGTCTATTTCAATATAAGTCTGTGGTTTAATATAATTACCTCTCGACGTTGTGTGACGTCTACTCGTGACCACGGTCGGTGTAACGCGGCCGAAACGTCAAAAGGTAATCGTATCAAACCGTGCTTAACCCTTCGTATGCGGGAAATGAAAAATATACTGCATTCGAGCCTCTTCTGTTTCAATATCTACAAATTATGGTGATTAAAATAAAAATAAAAAAAGATATCCTTAAAATGGAGCAGATCTGCTCCGTAGCATACGAGAGGTTAAGTCCCGCTTAGTAATAAACATATATTCCGTATGTGTCGGTGTGTCGTGTTCGCCCCCGTATCTTCCTAACCTCTTCGAAGTGTTCCCTTCGCCTACCTCTTAACCGTAGATTATTTCTAAAGGCTATAGTTTATGTATTTTTCTATATAATTTGTTAGGTACACTAATCGATGCTAAATTTGGCACTGAAACGTAGACACAGCCGTGGATTGGTTTCCGGGGGATGCTTTCGCAATGACGTGGTTTTTCTTGAGTATAAAACAATATTTGTCATACACTTTTCATACATTTTGTATATTCACAAAAGTGGCTACGCTAGAATGCTGTCGGTGGATGTCAAGGTACCAATGCTCGACGCCTCAACGCCCAGTAGATGGCACCCATCTGTCACCTGTCTTACTATGACATAAGGCTGCAAGTGCCAAGTATTGGGTCAATGGCACAGGGACGTTTACCTTATACTGTGGATAAAATTTTATTTAAGTATTCTCATAATAGTGAGATTTACAGTTTACACACTTCGGTCTATAGTGCATTAAATAATTTTAGTTTATATTTTTAGACTTACCAGTATGTACCACATGAACTAATGTCAAATCTGACCATATTTTCATTATGCATTTACTGTACATATAAAGTCTGAGATCGAATTAGAGATCAAAAATGTGAACAAACATGTTGCCATTGCTTTATTGTTATGAACCAATAAACTAAAATTAGTTAAAAAATTAACCCATTCTTGGTCACTGTGCCAATTTGGGAACACTTAAAATTAAGGGAAAAATTTAAATTGTTGACGCTAAATGTAATATGATTGGGTACAGTTTTATAATAATAAATAAATCTCCACCTTGTCGACAATAACGTCGCTCCAAACTCTACCGAAAAGGTGAGAAAACTCGCAAAAATGCCTAAAAAAAAAAAATTTTTTTTTCTCATTTCCTAATTCCTTGTATCCTCTTTAATTATAAAATCAACAAATTTTTGATGAATCTCTGCTAGTTTCATTTTGACCATTAATGGGTTAATACAATTAGTACAATTTTATCAATTAGTAACAAAATAGGTTGACTACATCTGGAATTTCACTTGGATATTGACAGTTGTTTGTTTACATTTTTGATCTCTAATTCGATCTCACACTATAATTTACACTTACTACAGTCATGTTTTAAAACATGAACATCACAAATCATCACACCTGTATTTCCGAAGAGTAGGCAGAGCACACGGAACGTCATAGGGACAAAACCACGGCCGCCTCGCGTTTCGGAGCCACTTTTAGCACAATAATTATTACTAAAGATCGAACGTTTGAAAGTTAGGTATTCATTTTAGACGCAATCACAAGCTCATACAATGACGCTTGGTTTTACGAATGGAATAGGCAGAGCTGATATATAACAGTTTACCGGAGTTATATATTTTACACGCAGTCTTATCTTGAGACAAGAATGTATACATGTATCATATACGTGGAATACAACGTCTGTATATTACCCGCGCGTGAATAACTGTAATTTAAAAAATAAAATAGTGATTACTTAGCGAATGTGTGAGTTGCGAAACAATTGCGATTGATGAATATATTTATTTTAATTACAATGCAAATTATACATTTTATGTCTAAACGATTTAAATTATATTGTATTAAATATTGAGTTTTGAGACGTCTATCAATAATTGCTTTTACCGTTTTCAGTCTTGAAAGAGACTTGAGAACATTATTAATATAAAAATCATAATGTATATTATTATATTATTATTATTTCTAATTATCTGACAAATCAGTCGTATCAGAATGAAATGTATGTCATTTATTTTTTATTTTTTATTTTATTTCACATTATTAGAGCCTATTCTAACTTGCGTTCCATCAAACTGGCTTCACTAAAAGTCGATTTTTTTTTAGTCCTAATGTATAATGAAATTCGACCCCGCTCACACGACGCAATGTGCCTAGTAAAGTTCGAAGTAACAGAAGTTGGTAACAGGTAACGGAATAACGGAATAGCTTTTTTCAATGGGTCATTGCTGGCACCTCGTTGTGTGCGAAGAGACCCTTGTATGGTTTTAGTCTTTAATGGTTCAAGTATGTATGTATGATTCACTATTAAATACAATAGAACAATTCTTACGAGACATTGTGCACTTCAATTACAATTTGATGTGTTATTTTCTAAGGAATGCATACATATATTTTCTAAGGAATGCATACTATATAATAGAGCACATTAATTAAAAAATCCAGTGCCACGTTTAGCAATTTCAGGGTGACCAGATGGTTAAACGTGATATTGCAGTGACAGGTTGCTAGCCCATCGCCCACAATACACTAACCCTTTCCCAGAGTCGACTTTTACGACACCCACGGGAAGAAAGGGGGAGGTGCTATTCTAACCCGGCACCACACGGTTCTAAGGAATGATATAACTGAATACAGATGTCTTTTCTCGCGATAACTACCGATTGATGAATTGTTACTTTACTGAGTGACGTGTTTTTTATTAAATTATTAGTGCTTTAGTTTGAAACGAGTTTAAAGTCTCACACAGATGTTGAAACCATCACGGTCAACGTAACATCGCTCTGTATAAACAACTCTATATGACCTGCGTTCTTGTTTTGATGGGAATTGTGTCTGACTGAAGTGGAATGTCAAATTTTAAAAAAAAACTACAAAATCACGAGTACCGTCGTCGATATAGATGCTTTAATTGAATTAATTTTCTATTCCGTTACCTTTTTTACAAACCGTTATTCCGTTACGTTGTTATGAATTAATTGAGAATATTATTTGAGACAAAAAAAATAGTCAACGTTTTATAAAATGGTGCATTTGCGTTATAAAATGATTCACCTGAATAAATTTATGTATTTATAAATTTATATTATAAATTACAAATTAAAATTGCCGCCAGGCGCGACTCCGCCCGTTTAACTGAACGTTGTATAATTAAATAATTTGAACTACGTCTAACATCACATTGACATAATTATAGGGTACTAGAATGACACATCATGAAACCTAATTTTGTAAGTTGACTTATTAAAAAAAAAAGATTTATATAGAGCTGGCATGAGTGGATTAGGCAGTTACCGATTATTATTCGGGATGGTCTATCTTCTTCAGTTCTTACTGTAGACAGAATTGTGTAAAGAACATTTGAACCGTCATCATTATTCTGAATTTTTTTTGTACATACATACTTACACTTACATATCCTCACGCCTGTATTCCCAAGATGGGTAGCTAGAGCACATGAATTCAAAAATCCAGTGCCACGTTTAGCGATTTTAGGGTAACCAGATGGTTAAACGTGATATTGCAGTGACAGGTTGCTAGCCCATCGCCCACAATACACTAACCCTTTCCCAGAGTCGACTCTTACGGCACCCACGGGAAGAAAGGGGGAGGTGCTATTCTAACCCGGCACCACACGGGGCACACTTTTTTTTGATATTCACAATTTGACTGGGCAAGGAGACTTCACTATGACAACCGGGGTCGTGGAATAATCAATCGACTCAAATACCAAGGTACTTTCGTCCACTCAATCCGCTCCAGCCAGCTCTTATGAAATCTAAATATTTATTATAGTAATAACAAAAAAAAAACGAATCGCAAGAATTCTGTTCTTCTTTTATT
This sequence comes from Adoxophyes honmai, assembly GCA_005406045.1. Classification (NCBI taxonomy): domain Eukaryota; kingdom Metazoa; phylum Arthropoda; class Insecta; order Lepidoptera; family Tortricidae; genus Adoxophyes; species Adoxophyes honmai. The sequence goes on from BHDV01028921.1 coordinate 45,830, forward strand.
GACTAACGCATCAATTTTAAAGACGGCTAACGTCGCATTTCTTTTGAATGAGGCTAATTTTAAAACAAATGGTCTCCGTATCAATGATTGACGCAAAAAACCATAGGCGTACTCTTCTAAAACTTTGTGACTCCTCTGGTGTAACATAAAATATGTAAATGTGAATACAAATCTCTATATTTTAGCATGCATCGTGTGATAAGGTTGTTTGGTCGTATAAAGGCATAGAGGACAGACCCACTAGAGAAACAATGCTGGCCACCCAGGCGCGCAAAAAAGTGGTTTGTCACTTACTAACGTCACTGTCACTATCATAGAAACTGTACAGAGCCAATAACCGTGAAGAAAAAAGGCACTAGCGTTACGCGCGTTAGGCCGGCCAATAAGAGCACAGCGATCGCCTCGATGTTTTGGCGGAATTGTCTCCGAACAACCAAAATGACATTAGTACTCTATTGGGTCTGTCTTCTACGTATAAAGGTAATATAAGCGTATTTAAGACATACCTGTAGTAGGCACCTACTTCTTTAACCATTATGAGATTGTCATACAGTGTGGTCGCAGAGGAACATTCGTCATAGTTAAGTAGTGGATTTAACCGTCGGATATATTCCGTACGTTATTTGTATGACTAAGGCCCCGTGAAATCGAACGAGGGTGGAATTTCGTCGGAATATGTCACTTTACTCGCGGGTAAATATTTTTTCACGTGGAAAAGCGAGTAAAAGTGAATCGACCCTAAAACAATAAGTCTTTGTTTATGTGTTACTTGCTGTTTGGCTTAGTGGGATTAGCTAAGAGGCCTTTTACTAAAGGAACGCGAGGTATGGGCGATTCTATCGATTTTTTCGTCCGTGATCGATTTTGGCTGGCCACTGTTTTAGGTGTTCGGTCGGTTAGATAATTTTCCCAAAATCATTATCTAGTAGCAAATTTTCTATTCGCTTTTTTCCCAGAATGCTCTTTTTCCAGTCTCGATTTTACTCAAGCTTGAAGTAGCATTTTTCCCCAATGAAAATCGACAAAAAACAGTGCCAACGGCGTTCCACTCACGCGGAGCTCCTATTCCTACGTTACTTTGGCCCTCCAAACCCATGAAAAAGTAACATAACCTAAACTTGCCTACGTTGCTGTGTTTATTCAAGTTGTAAACAACGCTACTGTGAATAGATGCTTCGGTAAAAAACGACACTAGGGAAAATGCGAATAGAAAACTTGCTACTAGGATATAACGTCTTTCGGTGAAGTTATCTAACCAATCTTTCGGATACATGTTTTTTTTAATCCGCTACACAATATGTCACGCTCTAACCAAGCGTAAAAGAATGAGACAGCTTTTTACATCTAATCCGGGGATAAACGCTACTGTGCTACCCCTGGATACTGAACTTTTCCACTGTGATCAAGTTAATGGAAAGGTCTATACCTTGTTTGTTTAGGTAGTTAAAACAATATAAACAATCTTGACGTATCTTTTTATATAAACGTACACTTTATAAATTGAAATCTTTGCATTTTACAATTTAGGTATGAAAAAAACAGTTAATTTCGTAATTGAATTGTATAATGTAACGATTTTCATTTTTAGACTGTGTATTTCAACAAAAAGACATGTCAAGATTGTTTATATTGTTTTAACTACCTAAACAAACTAGGTATAGTGCGAATGGTAATGCAACGCGGCCTGTTACACTGTTATACCAGGAATGTTTCATACACAAGTCCCTCCGCAATATGGGACTTGCTATCTATTCTAGCTTATTATTATTGAATTATTTAGAAGGCAGTCCGCGGACGTTTCAGCGTTGTTTACAATTAATCTCACATCACAATTTAACTTGCCTAATTTAGTGTTTTATAATAGGTTGTCGTTTTTTTCGGCTGGCAACACGGAACGTTCCCAAATGAGTCGGTAGCTGCGGCTTCCTCGTATAATTATATGCTTAGAGTTATTATGTATAGTAATATTTTTGGAATATTCGGAGCGATATCTAAGGCTGGTGATACATCTTATTTAACTATCTATTTATATTCCATTTGTTATATTGAAAACTCTTTAGGCCGTTGGCTAGAAATTGGTCTCTTTCGTTTTTGAATATGATGAGCTAGACGACGGAATTTTCGTTGCGCTTTTGCTATGTCACGTGTTGTGACTTCCTATGTTAAGAATGTATCGATACATTATGGAAAGCTATTTTTTTTTATATTGACAGTAGAGGTGATTGGGTGCTCTTATCACTAAAGCACAATTTCTTTCGGATGAACTTTGAGATGTTTAATAAAAACTAATTTAAACAGGATATAATATGCATATGCCTGTTGGTTTATGTTTGTTTAATACGAACTGAGAACTTTTAACTGTTCAAAAATTAAGTCAAGAAGATCGCTCTTTAGCTGTATGACAGCATGGAGTTTACTTCTACATTGATCTTTAGTTATTGTGTTCAATAATGTATCGATATAAAATCGATATCGGACATCGATATCGATAACCGAGAAGTCCCTATGACATTTCAAAAGCGCCACGTAAATTCCGGCCTCTGGCAATAACGAATGGAGTATTATAGACTAATGAATAAAAATGTAAAAATAAGGCTGTAAAATATATTAAGCTGAGAGATGCAACTCAACGCCTCTATATTTTTTGTAAATAGATGTTTGTAATTAGCGTGTGGATATTAAATGTTAACTTAGGAACACCGTAACCTCGAGTCAGTGTAATACTTTTGTTGGGTATCGTTGTCGACTTATTTAAATAACAGTCGGACTAAATCGTTTGCGGCCGTCCCTAGGAGTGAGGGGTGGAGGCGGGGTGAGGTACTATAGACGTAACCGGGGAACGGTCGCACACGTGGTTTTCAGAGTATTGTTTTTTTTATCTGCCCTTTCTTTTTAATTTTTGTCTTCGTTTCGCTTGTCGCTATTCGAGCCGATGTTCTCGTTGTAATTAATTAAAAACGGAATGTGAACGTCACGCCTGGTTTCCCAGATGTAGGCAGAGCACACAAAACGCTTCGTAAACGAATAAGAAAGAGAATAAACCGAGTGGACAATGCTGCATTTTTCAAAGAAACTCTTAATGGCGAAAAATCATTCATTCAAGGACTTGGGATAGTACACCAGCTTTCACATGAAGATAAAGTTTACATTATTTCTAATTTGAGTAAGAAATGCTGGTTTTCAAAGAAGTTCAAGGTCATCGGCTCGCAATACGACATGTCAAATGAGATTTGCTATAGTTGACAGTGACTTTGAAGTTTTTGTTTAATACTACTAAATGTTTTGTTATGTATGATAAATTATTTGTCTCTTCGTCGTATCCGAGAACTAAACCATTATTCAAGCTATCGTATCAAACGAACAAAATGTTACTGGCTGTTATGGATTATATTTGTAACTTTGAAATTCGAAAACGAAATGCGAAAAGGGTGGGTCCGCTGTTTTTGAAACAATATTCTACTTTTAAAAATGAATTGTATACTCATTTGTTTTGAACAACGCAACGTACCGATGTAATCCTATCATAAGGACTAAGACCTAATTCAGCTGTCGTGATTTGGTATGGGACATACTTCTGAATCAGTCGGCAACAAAGATCGAATTTCCCAAAATATGTACATATGAAATTTGAAATATGAAATACTCTCAATATGAAAGTTGAGAGCTCTTTTAATAGAAATGTTATTTTAGTGATAATAATGTGTAATTTAAATTTTTGTAACTGAAACAACAACAAAAAATTGTGTCAACTTGCTATATTGTATGTTTCATACTGATTTGATTATTCGTACAGCGCTGGCTAAAGGTACTGAACACTCGCGCATTTTCATAAAAAAGTCATACCATTGAACTTTTTGTAATGAAGTTTTAATTTAGGTTTTTTTCTCATCACAATAAAAAGCTGCAGCCCCGCCCCCTTTCCATTTCGCTTGGGAATACCGCGCTCCTGTTCTATCATCACAACTCTACAGGTCCTAATAACCTTTGCCGTAAGTCATTTATGGCCCAACCCTCTTCCTAGAAATCATATTTATAGCGTGGTCTGTTTAGTGACCGTTAGTGATTTTAGTGATTTTTTTTCGTGCAATTAAGACGAGACGTGTACACGTGGTTGGCCACTGGCGAGCGCAGCGTTGAGGCAAGGATACACTAGGGGACAAATGTCCCACGACATGTCAAGCGAAGCCGGCCGATTTCGCCTGACATATCTGGCGACATCGCGCGACTTATATCCGCGTATATATACATGTCGAGCGAAGTCCGGCAACGTCGCGCTACTTCGCCCGATGTTGCTGGGGACACGTCGCGGGACATTTGTCCCCTAGTGTCCTTGGCTTAAGTCCACCTCTTTCGACTGAGCCAACCTATCAACTGTCATGTAGGGAATGCAATCCGGTACGAGATCGCAAATCCACTAAATAGAAAGCCCAAGTACCAGTCACGCGGGATCCTGGAAGATTCGGGATCTAGTCTAGTTTTAAAACGTAAATTTCGGACGACTTATATAACGACGAAAACTCCTTCTTACAAAAAGTGTTTTCAAGGAGATTAGAAAGTAACTTCTTAAAAACAAAGAGTGCTGTCCGTTTAACGGAGTCTGACGTCCGTCGCAATGCGCCCAGCTGCCGAGAAAGCACCTGCCTCGCCCCTGACCGCTGCCACCCGATCCCATCAATCTCGGACGAGATCTCGTGATGCTTGGGGATCCCGAAACACTACAGGGGATCTCGCGACATCGTGATTGTGTTCCCTACATGCTAGCCTTATTCACATAGGCCCACATTCGATGGCAGTCTATAGTTCGCGTTTACAACATGACAGCTTCCTTTTTCATTCTTGGGAATGAGGCGGCGAGACGTGTACGGTCAAGGACTTTAATTCATGAGCCACCATAGAACCTTCTCGAAGTAAAAATCATAACGATTTCCCTTGATAATTAATGGGATGTCACTATGATGTTTACTGTGAATTGGTTCCATGGTGGCTCATGAATTAAAGTCCTTGACTGTACGAAGTTGTTGAAGTGATTAAGAGGATAGGAGTCGCGCCACTTTTCCATACAAACTTAGTCCCCTGTTTTCTTCGTGAATAATGACATTAGAGCAAAATTTTTTTTTACATTATATTTGTATCTGTTGTGGCGATGCCCAAACGATTTGCTTTTATCGATATTCTAAATAATAAAAAATAGAAAATCAACAGATACAACAGCATAGCCACAACAGATACAATTTTAATGAAAAAACATTTTTTGCTCTAATGTCATTATTCACGGGGAAAACAGGGGACTATGTACGTTTGTATGGAGAAGTGGCGCGACTCCTAACCTCTTAAGATTAACGTATGGTCGTTGTGAACTCCTGGTAATGGTACAATTCGCGTTGATTATACCGTTATAAGCTCGATATCCTAGGTAGACCACCTTCATAACAATCTGTCCCGCTCTTACCCACCACGAAAGAAAGAGATGCCAAACGCTTTTCACGTTCAAACATAGACGCTAGCGTGCTAACGCCCCCAGTGTGCTCACGTCTGTGCTCAGTCTGGAACTTAAGACTTTAAACGAAAACGAGTAATTAAGTAGCAAAATAACTGTAACACTAGTGTTTATTTGTATTCTAGTGTAACTCGCTTCGCTTTGGTCGTTGTCGGTAGTGTATGAATAAGAGACGTCGTAGTTGCGCGCCGGCGATACTAGATGTCGCCGATCGCCACTACAATGACGTTTGTCCAAACGCGGGTCGTTGACCTGCGCAGCGTTCACAAAATGGCCGACTTAACTCGAAGCAGACGGGCGAGTAGTGGTTAACAACCAAATTTACACTGATTTTAAATTAATAAAATTAATTGTATTAAACGTAATTGAACTAAGTAGCTTATTTAATGTTATGTAGTCCGCCCGTGCGTTTTCCGTCACATCCTGTTATTCTGAATGCATTTATTTGAGTAAAAACGTAGTGTAAGTTAATTTAAATGTCGCTGGTTTGTTTTACTATGATAGTGCTTTGTCAAAAGGGTCGTGCAATCTGTATTTACTGTATATTTTGAAGCTGCAAGTAGTCTTGTCTGCTCGCTTTGTATTTAAGTCAAGTATCTGCTTCAGTGAAGCGACGAGCGCGGCTTTCTGCTGTGATCAGTGTTTGTGGATGCAGGTGGTATAGACTACCCGTTATTTTCTGACGTCTAGTTAGTGACAGGTGCAGTCTATGTCGCATGCGCCTCGACTCGTGCCCTTCGGTCTCTTTGTAGACTGCGCGCAGGTACTTTGATATTATATAACATATGTCGTAGCGTCACCGCAGGCTACGCTATGAGCTTTGTACAATCATCGCAGTGTTGCAAACGATATTCGTAAGATGAGTAACTAAAGATGCAAGGGCAGGTTCGATCCACTCTTTCACACCCGGCTTGTAATAAGGTAAAAGGAGATAGGTATAAGGTTGGTAACTCTGCCCGTGACGTGCGAGGTTCAAGTCGGAGGCGTGCAAAAACGTAGATATTAAGTAATGTATGTCTGTCTCCTTCTATCATGTAGTGATCTGAATCAGAGAGAGTGGAATATACTGATGTTGCTAATTTTAGTATCGATGCTTGTAGTATTTTATCTTTGCTATAAAAATTATCGAAAATGAAGTCACTTAAGTGAGGACATAGTGAATTAAATATCTACGAGTGAACACAGGTTTATTTTCATCGATGTAAAGCTTGCGGGGTTCCCCGCATGCGGTATAACGAATGGTGAAAGTTGTAAGTTAGTAACGCACCGTAAACTGCATGCAGGGACCCCTGTTAGCTGTGTTGGGGTCACCGCATCCCGTATGCGGGCCGTAACGGCACAGATCCGTGGATTTTAGGCCTATTAATACATTAACGGTCGACATTAAATTGTAACGCTTGTGCAATAGATGTAGAGATGTTTTATAAGTAAATCCAAAGTCGGCATGGTGTACTGAGTTCCGTAATCAATTTAATTTATTTAGTTATATTTTAACACTGTGCTGACTTTGGGTTTGATGGGCGGTACCCTTGCACGGCCCGCTTTGACTCGATGTAAGTCACGTGTAGACTACTGGAAACAGGATTCCGACGAAGCTCCTTATTTCGTCGTTTTCGTCGCAGGCGTCGGGTTGGTTCTTTCAGTTTTATTTTTATAGAATTATATTGAGGCATTAGCTTCAATGGAATGTGAATGGTTGCATTTGTTTAAGAATGCATAGATTTCTTCTTTTTCATTTGATAAACATATTTAAAAGAACTATTGTGCACGCGCCCTGGCGCTGTTAACTCTAACTTTAAAAGTTGATAAATATATATTTAAATGTAAAAGAACATATATTGATATACTAAGTTTGTGATGTGATTTTGAACGAAGTCAGTACAAGTAATTTGAATTTTTCAAAAGAATCATGTAATCCTTGCTTTAGTCGTTGGGATGTGTTTTTGTATTAGTTTAATAAGCTATTAGTGTATTCTTAGTGGAGTTTTGATTTAGGGAAGTGCCCTGTAGAGTCCGCGGCCCGGGCTGGGGCGGTTACCTAGGTTGCCTTTGTTGCGTGGTCTGATTGATTTCATTCTCGAGAAAATAAAAGTTTTTATGGTAAGCTCGTGTTTTATTTGGCATCTCCGACTGTAGATACCTACTGAACCTGAAGGGCAGAAGACAAAAAAACTATTTAGATAGATAACCAAATTAACCTTTTGACCGCCAAAGACGCCATATCACGTCATCGCAAGTCAGTGCCCGTGACGTCACGACGTTAAATGGCAAATCGAAGTTATTGCGAAAGAACTGAAATATAAAACGCTGCAACATTTTTTCTAGGTTTACTTTATTTTATTTATAGGTAGTGTAAGTTATTTTATACCTAATTTAAATAAAATAATACAGCACCATTCGAAAAAAAGCAAGCTTTATCTAAGAGCCGACTCACGTCTTTGGCGTTAGGAGCACAGCGTTTCACTTCGCGCCTTGGCGGTCAAAAGGTTAAACCATTTTTTTTATATGACAAAATAAGCTTATCAACAAAAATTTAATTTTCGATATAAGCTTTTTTTGCCGACTGTACTTCAATGACCTCCACCCTAGATTATGTGCACCAGATTTCAAGTCAATCAGACCAACCGTTGAAGAGTTCCCTCCATCGGAGATAGTCCAAGGTTACTATCTACTTTAAAATTGAACCGACTCGTCAATTTATTCCATGATGCCACCCTTCTGAAATCGATAGTTAGGGGTCCCATTTAGCACCGCAGGGTTCGTGATCGAGATAAGATTACCGTCTGCTTGTTTACAAACATTTCATTAAACCCCAGCGGAAATAAGAGGGGTGTACAGCTTTTTATAACTCTTTTTTTATTACAATCTTTTACTTAAATTATTTAACTTCACTTTTGTATGTTTACAAATCTTGCAAGGAAGATTTGAACCACTTCCAATAGACCGATTGAGCTGAAACTTGGTGTGCCTACGTAACTTGGATGACAATGCAATATTCCGGTAGTGGACTTCTGGTGGCCCAGCCGGGACTGTCTCCGATGGAGGGAACTCTTCATCGGTTGGTCAGATTGACATGAAATCTGGTGCACATAAGCTAGGGCGGATGACAATGAAGTACAGTTGGCAAAAACTGCAGTCGGCAAAAAAAGCTTGTATCGAACATTTTTTTTTTGGTGGTAAGTTTATTATGCTGAGTGCTTAGTATAATCAAAACGATCATGAATTGATAACGTTTTGGTTTGCGAATTAACTCGTAATAGTATGCCGCACGCCTGTATTCCCAAATGGGGTAGGCTGAGCACACTACATAGACAAAACTGAAACTATTTCACTTTTCGCGGCCATTTCTAGCATATTTTTAGGTCGAGTTGGCAGTTATAAAAGCGACAGGTTGTTATCGCTCAAATATACCTTAACCTATTTCCTTAGTCGCCTCTTACGACATTCACGGAAGAAAAGGAGAGGTGCTATTCTAAACGCACACGGTCTTATATCCGGGGTTGTAAATATAGGTCGGCGCCCTGGCATCATAAATACGAACTTCAACCATTCAAGTAAGAACACCAAAAAAAGTGTAAATGAAAGGAGGGCGCCACTGTCTACGTAAACGTCACTTTTTGAATGACAAATTTTAGTTCCCTTTTTCTCCGCCTTCTGCTTTTGGCTTGTGTGTCTACGCTGTACTATACCTCATTCACGGAAACAAGTTAATGGGGAAAACAATAAATACAGTGTTAAATTTCAGCTACCTTTGTTTTATCAAAAAGCTTTCGACAGATTGTAACTTCATGATACAATTTTCGTACAATTTTAAGTGTTTAATTATTATTTGTCAAATGGACTTTCACCAATAAATAAAGTTAGGTAAATAATGTCACATAGGGGTCGTTCAAAAATCAAAAAAATATCACTTTGAATGAGAAGATTATTTAACATTGTTTTTGCTATTTATTATGAGATTATGATTTCCCGTGTGGTGCCGGGTTAGAATAGCACCTCCCCCTTTCTTCCCGTGGGTGTCGTAAGAGTCGACTCTGGGAAAGGGTTGGTGTATTGTGGGCGATGGGCTAGCAACCTGTCACCACAATATCACGTTTGACCATCTGGTTACCCTCAAGTTGCTAAACGTGGCACTGAATTTTTGAATTCATGTGCTCTGCCTACCCCTCTTGGGAATACAGGCGTGAGAATATGTATGTATGTATGCATGATTATGACGAATACATATAAAATTGTAAAATTTTGAACGCTTAAAGTTTTTTACTTTCAATTCCAACTAAAAATTAAAATTCACTTCTATTATTTTTTGAAATTGTCAAACGTCGTAGACTTTTTGTCTTTATCGTTTGTATGGGATTACGTGACAGAGAGAGCGCTATATTAACTTGTTTTCGTGAATGAGGTATAGTTAGGGGTGTATAACCGAGGGGTGGTTGTTAGTGAGTCAGAGCTATGATTCATTAAACCATTAGATTATTTCCTGGTATACCTAATGGTTTTAGATTACTTCATCGTTGAGGCGAATTTTCTGTTATTCTCAATCTTGATGAAAGGGTAACCTACCGTAGCAAAAACGTGATATTTTGGCCGTTTTTAGCGGTCACCATTCTGTGAGCTGTATCTCAAGAACCGTGATAGCTAGCCAGTTGAAATTTTCACAGATCATGTGTTTGTAGTGTCATTACAACAACAAATACTAAAAACAATATAATTATTATTTCAACAATATACAATTACCTACTAACTATAATATAACAATAACATAGAAATCTAATATAACAATTAAACTAAACACTAAAAAGAAATACTATCCTAAAACACACTATCATTATTATTTCTCCGTATATTTATTTTTTCTTACTTCAGGGTTTTACAATATTTGTATATACCTAAAATAATATAAATTACAAAATATAGTTATTATAAAAACCTATCCTAGATCGCCACCGGTAGCGGGGCTATTAAGGGGGGCTCCCATAGAAAAAAAACGTGTTTTTTTTTGCTTTTTTTTGGTACGGAACCCTTCGTGCACGTGTCCAACTCGCACTTCTCCGGTTTTCCCTATTATTACCATTTGTCGAATGGTGTCGGAATAGAACAACACCTCTTGGTGTGGTAATGCTTGCCTAAAGCGTACCTATACCTATTTCCTTAGTCCCATCTTACGACATCCACGGAAGAAATGGAGAGGTGTTATTCTATCCCGACACCACACGGCACCTTAAGATTGGTAACGTCCCCGAGCAAATTTAACTAGCTGTGCCCGCGACCCCGTCCGCGTGGAATAGTGACTTTGGATAATTTTCCCCTTTTTTTTCAACATTTTGCTGTGTTTATTCGCTCCTATTGGTTGCATCGTGATGTTTTATAGCCTAAAGCCTCCCTCGATAAATGATCTATCCAACACAAAAAGATTTTTTTAATTTGGACTAGTAGTTCCTGAGATTAGCGTGTTCAAACAAACAAACAAACTCTTCCGCTTTATAATATTAGTACCTATAGAAGATAAACCCAAAATTATGCTAGAAGTGGCTGCGAAGCGTGAAATAGTCATAATCATGGATATGTCTAATTCACATTTCGTGTGCTCTGCCTACCCCATTTGGGAACATAAGCGTGATTTTATGTAGTATGTATGTATGTAAGATGGATAAAATAAATAATTCATTCGTTGATATTGATACCATCACTGCTCCTCTTATTATGGATAAGTCCGTTTCTTTATTTTTTGTGCGGTGAAGAGTTTTACAATTTTACTTTACTTTCTTTTTACAATACTCCCTTTTGACTCACAAAGCGAGAAACACTCAAATATCAGACCTACCTAATGCTAATAGCAAATTGCAAACCCTCTCAACGCCAAAACGACCAAACGAACTCGCAAAACTCTACAATTTTAAAACTTATCTCGTTCCCTTAAGGCACAACTTCGAGACAGTCCTCTTGTAGACTTAATTCATTTTAATTAACGATGCAAATTATAATGAAAAGAGTTTTAATGAACTCCGATATGCAGTCGGGTGCTTGCTTTGTGAATGGCCAATCTAAAAAGATCCCCGTTCAACTTGATTTAATTTGAAAGTATAGGTCTACGATGCTGGACAGGCATACCAATGTAAGTTTAAATGCGAAACAAATGGAAATTGAACTTTATTTCAATGGGAATTTAGTTAGTTTTGCGTCAGCGAAATATTTCACCTTTTGGGGTGTATTTTGTAAGCAGACACCCTAAAGTTTATGCGTGGACAGCTTAATATGGATTAATATTAGATTACAAGTTTTGTTCCGGTCTTTAGAAAACCTTCACAGTAATTTCTTGCATAGGTCGTTGAACTTTTAAAAGTGTTAAATCGACTTAGCGAGAAAGATGTAAGGTAAAAAGGTAGGCAGATAAATAAGGTTTAACATTTTCAACGCCGAATATACCGTTCCCCGAAAACGTCAGTCAAGTATGAGGATGAGAATTGTGAGGATGGAAGTTTCATTCCTTCTTTTAGGGTTGCCTGGGCCTTTCTTCAAGTCATCTACCTACCCAATTGGACATGTAATTTCAAGAGCACACGAAACGTAACATATATTTAAGATTACAACTAAGTATTCCACGTTTCAAAGCCACCTTGTGCATATTTGAAGTTTTAATTTAGACCTGAAATTATTAATTTGTACTTGTGTGGTGTCGGGATAGAATAACACCTGTCCATTTCTTCTGTGGATGTACGGCGACTTAGGAAATATGTTTAGGTATGTTTTAGGCGACAGGCTAGCAACCTGTCACTATTATACCTCTTTCATCTATTTATTCAACTTAAATAGATATGCTCAAAGTGGCCACGGAACGTGAAGTGGGCATGGCTTGTCTATGTAACGTGTGCTCTGCCTACCCCGTTTGGGAATACGGGTGTGATTGCATGTTTGTTTGTAATTTAGAGTCTCGTAAAATAAAACTGTATTTTTAAGTATTTTGTGCGTATGGTCAGTTTATGTGGTGTATCGGTCAACGGAAAATAACACATTCCGTAAGTTTATAAATTTCCTAGGAAATTTATAAACTTCCGTAAGATTTCAAACGGGAAACAAAAAATGATTCCATGCCCACGATTTTGCAAAATTTTATCTAATTTAACCTAACCTAACCTAATCTAACATAACAAAACGTAATCTGACCTAAATTAATTTAATATAATCTAACCTAATCTAGGTTGATTATTTTACGAAAATGCGGCCGTAAAATAATACAATTTGTCTCCCGTTTGGAATCTTACGGAAGTTTATTTTCCTAGAAATTTTTTCGTAAATTTGTAAACTTACGGATTGTGTTATTTTCCGGTGACATATCCATGTTAATCGTTCACACGACACCTGGGCCGGGAACGCTCGCGTACTACCATACCGTTCACGGCACTCAGGTAGACCACTCGCCTTGCAACGACTTCGGTGAGTGACTCATTTAATATAGGTACTATCGAACCAACTGATTCCTGACCCACCGCAGAACGTTGTCACAATAAACATCATAAACATTTCCTTTGTCAGGCAATGCAATGTCACTATGACGTTCACTGTGAATAGGTTCTATGGTGGGTCAGGAATCAATTGGTTCGATGGTACTTACTTAGTTGCCCGTGTGGTGTCGGGTCTAGTATAACACTTCTCCAATTCTCGTCGTAAGAGGCGACTAAGGAAATAGGTTTAGTGGTTTAGGCGTCCGGCTAGGAACCTGTCACTATTATACTACCTCTTCCATCTGTTTTTAAACCTAACATTAAGCTAGGAGTGGCTGCGAAGCGTGAAATACCTAGTATAATTATGGTTTTGTCTATGTCACGTTTCGTGTACTCTGTCTACCTATTTTGTATGTATGTACTTAGTTAATCATTACTTCCTTAATAGGTAACAGTGTTGTTATGGATATCCATATCCGTAACCGAAACTATCGGATATCCGAAATAAAAAAATATCCATAACCGTAACCGAATCTGAAAAGAAAAGTTTCGGATAGGGCGGAGTCAATTAATTTTTATAAAGATGTTGATTCATTCATATATAGCAAATTACGAACGTTAATTTTGATGTTTTATTTAATTAGTTACCTGTATAACACTTCAAAGAAAGAATTACTTGTATGACAGATTGCGAAACCTACAAGGTACAAATTAAAGTCGAATATAATCTTTTTTGTATTTCATATTACAGTTCCTTAAAAATCTTATATCCGTAACCGAAATTATCCGAAACTATCGGATATCCGAAATTATTTTAATATCCATAACCGTAACCGAAACCGATATTATATTTTACCATTATCCATATCCATATCCGGATCCGAAATTATAATATCCATAACATCCCTGATAGGTAATATGACAAAAAAAGTCAGCAGAAAAATTGTCTAACCCCTTTTTTTTAATTACGTTTTTATTTTATAAAGGAGTTACAAAATTTTGTAAGCGCATTTTTGTGATAAAAATGGTTGAACAGTGCTTAGAAGTTTCAAGTGACGTAACTGCGTGGTATTTTTTTTTAAAGTCGCTACAAGCCCCCATTGGAACTTTGATGCCATACCTTTGTTGATTTTTAATTATTTGATGAACCAGAAAATGTGTTCCACATATTACTTATTTTAACATATGGTTTAATTTGAATGACACATTTTAACCTCATCAATTTTATATCAAGCTTTATTTAGTTGATTATAGTTGCATTCTAAAAAAAGGCGTGTTTTTTGTTTCCTGTGTGGTGTCGGGTTAGAAATTAATATTAAGAAGTCGTAAGAAACGATTAAGGAAATAGATTTACGTACACTTAAGGCGACAGCTTAGCCACCAATCATCTCACCTCTTTATTTTTATAGTTATAGTCTCACCCTTATTATAGTCTAAAATAGTGCTAAAACTAGTTTCGTTTGCTCTGCCTTCTTTCTAAACCCTACTGAACACAGAAGTCTGTCTCTCAAGGAATGGCTGTAAGAGATCCCTTAAGGGATAAGTCCGCCTTTGTATTTTACCATTTATACTTGCTTTTTTGTGGCGTATTTTTTTTTGCTCAATGAAGTGTTTACCTACTTCATCATCCAGCCTATATACGTCCCACTGCAGGGCACAGGCCTCCTCTCAGTATGAGAGGGCTTGGGCTATAGTTCCCGCGCGGGCCCAGTGCGGATTGGGAACTTCACACAACATTGAATTGCTTCGTCGCTGTGTGCAGGTTTCCTTACTTAAAAGTAATTGTTTGACTCTGATCTGTGCAAGATGGTCATATACCTACCTACACTATATGTATATGGGTATGTGTATGTGCTCTCATGAATATTGAAAACGTGTTAGTTATTAAGCTGTTATGTTGGTAGGTTTGTTTGGTGCTCGTTAGTAAAATAGCAAAGCGATGGTTTTACTTTGTTTTATTTAGATAATAATATAGATACTTACTTAGTTCAAAAAGTGACCTAGTAGGTACTCAGGATGTTCTTTTTCTGTGCTTAGGTTTTGTGCTTAGGTACACCTCTCCATTTCTTCTACGGATGTCGTTAGAGGGGTCTAAGGAAATAGGTTTAGCTATGCTTTAGGTCAGCGGTTCTTAACCTTTTTGCCTGGCGACTCAAAATTCAAAAATATTAGAAACCCGCGACCCAATCAACAATTAAAAACAAATGAAATGCAGTGATTGGGGTTTGTTTTTCAAAAAGTACCGCGGGTCCTGCGACCCATCTCGATTTGGCCCGCGACCCAAATTTGGGTCGCGACCCGAGGTTAACAAACGATGCTTTAGGTGACAGGCTAGCAACCGCGCACTACTATACCTACTCCATCTGTTTTGTTTACAAACCAAAAATTGTGCGAGTACCTAGTGGCTACGTGAAATATGTAGTTTAGTCGCATTTTGTGTGCTCTGCCTACCTCATTTGGAAATACAGGCGTAATGTATGTACCTATGTATGCAATTTTATATTATCATCACTTATTTGCAATTAACTATCGGAATTAACTAGAACTAAAAAAAAAAATTATTTCTAAGTCCAAATGTTTGTCAGATAATTTTTATCGTAAATATCCTGTCAATTAGTAGGTATAACGCGAAAGCCAGTTTTTTATTTATTTTAGATACATAGCGAGTTTGAAAACATTTGGCTGCATGTTTTCTTTCAAAAATAAAGGAATGTCTTGAAGTGAAATCAACTTAACGATTGTTATTTCACCTCCAGAAGCCGAATCATTTTTCCGCCCCGCAGGTATAATACCGTATTTATTTAATTTCATTAAAATCCGAGCATTCATTAAAAAAGCGCTAAAACATCTACCAATCATTATTACGACTGTACCTCTATGACTCACTTAGAAGACTTGCTGCCTAGTTCAGCTCTATTACAAAGACTGAAAGTCCATTTATCAGTAGCACAAGTATTCTTTTCCACCATTTAATATATTATGGCTGTGTTGCGTGCAACGTGCATAATGCACTTAAAAACCAGCGTAACTTGATCCGCGCAGCCCCTCACGCTTTTACTAATTCGATTGGAACGCGTTGAAAGGTAAAGTTTGATGGGGTCAGGATAGGTTGGAAAGCAGTTGCTTGTTTGGTGATTCATGTTTTTGAACTGTCAAGAGGGTTGTATACTAAAGAGTGTTTTGTTTAGAGCGAATGTTCTCTGATCTGTCAAATGAACGTCGATCCCCCTTTGGAGCATAACTAACAATGCACAAAATGAACTCAACGCAAAAATTGCATCCTTCAAATATGTCTCACTACGCATAATGTACAAAAAAACAAAAAGTGTTTATATGACAGAGACTCCTGTGTGGTGTGGGAATAGAATAACACCTCTCCATTTCTTTCGTGGATGTCGGAAGAGGCGACTAAGGAAATAGGTTAAGGTTAAGGTATATTTTAGGCGACAGGGTAGCAACCTTTCACTGTTATACCTGCCAACTCAAAACCTAAAAAAATATGCTAGAAGTGGCTACGAAACGTGAAATAGTCATGGTTTTGTCTATGGAGCGTTTCGTGTGCACTGCCGACCCCATTTGGGAATATAGGCGTGATGATGTATGTATATGTACCATCGAACCAATTGATTCCTGACCCACAATAGAACCTATTCACAGTGAACGTCATAGTGACATTGCATTGCCTGACAAAGAGAATGTTTATGACATTTATTGTGACAACGTTCTGCGGTGGGTCAGGAATCAGTTGGTTCGATAGTACAGAGTCTCTGACAACGCGACTTCAGTTCCGTAGGCAGGATTTTACTTATAAATTTAACGTTGTCTTTAACATTTCAGAGTCCACAATGCTTCGGCGCTGCGTTATACTTTGCGCGATTTACATTCAACAAGTAGTTTCCATCGAAAGCGGTAAGTTATTGCGAATAGTGGCAAGTGGCTCAACAATCTCGGTTCGTGACTGTACTATCGAACCAACTGATTCCTGACCCACCGCAGAACGTTGTTACAATAAACGTCATAAAAATTTCCTTTGTCAATCAATGCAATGTCACTATGACGTTCACTGTGAATAGGTTCTATGGTGGGTCAGTAATCAATTGGTTCGATAGTACATTAAAATGTTAACTTCGTTAATTAACGGTAAACGAATTAACGTGTCAATGCCCAGTTAACGTCTATCGTTCCAAGCCTTGCATAAAAAACGAGGGGCATTCCTGGAGTTGAATACTGTGACCCTCCTGGGACGATTCTTGAAGCCATCTGTTCTGCAGAAGTGGTGGTCCTCCGGGCCGTACGAGGTCAGGACGCGAGGCTCCCGTGTGGCCAGGGGAAGGTGTTCCTGGACGGGCCGGACGCGTACGTGCTGTGGCTGAAGAACGACCGGGAGTTCCTATACCGGTTCCCTAATGAAGAGACTGAGAGGAGGTGAGGTTCATCTCGACCGGCAGCGCTATCGTCTAACGTAAATCTACATCGTTTTCAATTTGACAATTAAATCACAGAATCGCTTTGAAATTGGAACATTTGCTATCTCGTAAAATCATCAGAACCCATACTTCAAATTTGACGTTTAAACCGGGCCAAATCGAACGAATGATTCACTAAAAATTGCTTCTGCGTTCTCCAAAATCGTAATCCAGTTTTTTTACACGAAAGCACTTTACTGTGACGCATGAGATCAAGATCGTTTTCCTCCGTGCAATCGATGTAGATTTTTTGGTGCGTTAGACAATAGCGCTGCTGGTTCCCAACTCATCGTCGCCATCTTATAAAAATATGTCAAATATCCTATCTCGTCCACATTGCTAATCGATCAGATGCTGACGATCAGTCAGACGAATACATTAAAAAAAAGACAATAACAATAACAAAGACAAAAACCACGAAAAAGACATTAAGAAAAATACACAAAAAAAAACAAAAAACAATATGTCGGGTCTCGTCCGGGGTGTCAGGTCTAGAATAACACCTCTCCATTTCTTCCGTGAATGTCTTAAGAGGCGACTAAGGAAATGCGTTTAGGTATGCTATAGGCTTTAGGCTAGCAACCTGTCACTTTTATACTAGGTACCTGTTGCGATCTAGCAACATTAAATTGTCTATGTTGCGATCTGGCAACACTAAAACTTCCTCTTGGCTTCCAACATTAAAGAAGTGCATACGTACGCGTTTGTTTTGATTATAAAATAAATAGTTTGCAGTCATTAAGGACCCTAAAGATCGTGTTTTGTTCAGTACCTCTTCCATCTGTTTTCAGACCTAAAATTAAGCTTGAATTGGCTGTGAAGCGTGAAATAGTCATAATCATGGTTTTGTCTGTCACGTTTCGTGTGCTCTGCCTACCCCATCAAACACAGGCATGATTGTATGTGTCGCAACATCTCGGGCACAGCGCCATCTAGTGAAGCATGAACACAACGGTTTAGTTGTAGCTACAGCGCCATCTAGCGATGATTATCAAAACATGGCTGGTGTAAGTATCCGTACTAATATATAAATGTGAAAGTGTGTTTGTTTGTTTGTTTGTTTGTATGTTTGTCCGTCTTTCACGGCTAAACGGAGCAATGAATTGACGTGGTTTTTTTAGGTAGAGATAGTTATGGGCATGGAGAGTGACATAGGCAACTTTTTGTCTCTTCAAAACCCCCCATTTCCCTAAAGTGGGGGGTGGAAGTTTGTGGAGAATTCC
This sequence comes from Adoxophyes honmai, assembly GCA_005406045.1. Taxonomy (NCBI): domain Eukaryota; kingdom Metazoa; phylum Arthropoda; class Insecta; order Lepidoptera; family Tortricidae; genus Adoxophyes; species Adoxophyes honmai. The sequence goes on from BHDV01028921.1 coordinate 64,458, forward strand.
GCAATTTTCAATGTAGAAAGCCATAAATTGGTATGTGTGCTATCTCTTCTGTGCTACCCCAAATTTAACGCGAGCGGAGCCGCGGGTGAAGGCTATACTAGAGACCGATAGGTACTTAAAAGATGGTAAACAATCTTGACGTGTCTTTTTATTTAAACATACACTTTATAAATCAAAATCTTTACATTTTACAATTTAGGTATGAAAAAATCATTTACTTTCATAATTGAATTGTATATTGTAACGATTTTCATTTTTAGACTGTGTATTTCAATAAAAAGACATGTCAAGATTGTTTACCATCTTTTAAGTACCTATCGGTCTATAGTATAGTGTGTAATAAATAACAAACGTCAACAGGTCGTTAACCCTGGACCAGGTGTTCGGCACGACGTGCGTCGCGGGCGCATGCCACGACGACACCTCGCTGCTGCTCAAGCGCATCAGTGACCGAGACGGCGGCGTTTACCGGTGCCGGGTCCACTACCAGGCTTCGCCGTCCGTGGACTACGTTATCGAGATCCGGCTGGTCGGTGAGTCGAAATCGAGAATTGAGATCGTGGTATAGGTGAAAAACTTAAGGGGCGTTCATAAATGTGTGAGGTGTTTTTTTTTTCAATTTTGTGTCCCTCCCTCCCCCCCTGGTGAGATGTCGTGAGATTTTATTCAACCCCCTCCCGCTCCCTCCAAATCTCACGTCAGATTTTTCAAAATGTGTGTTTGTTACGTAAACGTGTTGGATTGTTACACTCATGAAGTGTCAAATGTAAGGCGCCATCCACATCCACACTTCGGCTTTTAAGATAAAAAATAAATAAATAATAATAAATATCACTGGACAATATTAAACACCAATCACCTAGTCCCAAACTAGGCAACTTAATGCCTGTATTATGGGTACTAGACAACGGATAAACTTACTTAAATATAGATAAACATCCAAGACTCGAAAGCAAACATTCGTATTCATCATACAAACATCTGCCCCGACCGGGGATCGAGCCCGGGACCTCAAGCTTCACAGTCAGGTTCTCTAACCGCTGGGCTATTCGGCCGTCGACCTTAGGCATTTGGATTAAATGGACCAAAATAGTAGTTTTTTTGTTTGTTTCAAACAAAAAAAAAGTTGCGTGATATTTGCCGTGTTCCCCCCCTTCCTCCCTCCAACGTGAGGTTAGATGAGATTTGACTCGACCCCCTCCCCCCTAAAACACCTCACGTAATTTATGGACGGCCCCTAAGTAAGTCACCTGTAGGCTTAGCACGGCCATACGCTCTAGTCGCGTCGCGCGCAGGATTGGAATTTGTTTGTCCGCGTCGCGCTTCGTGTGCCCTGCCTACCCCACACAGGCGTGAAGTATGTATGTAACCTCTATGGTAGAGGTCAAGAATAAATAGGGATGGCGACTGGGTTCAAAACATGTATGTTTTTTTCTAGATTCGCCCGGCATGCCTCGGATATACAACGACGCCGGTGAAGCCCTGAAGAGGGGCCACATCCAGCACCTCAGCCTTGGGGCGAACCTCACGCTGACCTGCGTCGTGGACGACGGTAAGGTTCATAATAAATTCCGGGGTAATATTTACTCAGTGCCATAACTATACCTGAGACTTTTAGGTACTTAAAAAAGAGTAAACAAACAAAGCCGACCCGACAAAGTCAAAAATCACGTAAGGTACGTGTTGCCACAATAAATACGACACTTTCTATTTTAGTCGCATTACACTCACCTTGTATGTAATGCGATTAAAATAGAAAGTGTCGTATTTAATGTAACAACACATACCTTGCGTGATTTTTGACTTTGTCGGGTTTGTTTACCTTTTTTTAAGTACCTAAAAGTCTGAACTGTAGCTAGCTACCGTGTGGTGTCGGGATAAAATAACACCTCGCTATTTCATCCGAGGATGTCATCAGGCGACTAAGGAAATTTAGGTATGTTTAAGGCAGACTAGCAGCCTGTCACTATTAAACCGCATCCTACTTGCAAACCTAAAATTATGCTAGAAATGGCTGAGAACCGTGATGTAGTCATTCATTTCATGGTGTCGTCTTCACGTTTCGTGTGCTCTGCCTACGCCATTTGGGAACACAGGCGTGATTGTATGTATGTATGTATTGCAAATTGAGTCCTTAAACCATTTAACCCCCTTTCTACTTTACTCGTATTTTTGTATTTTATAATATTCCGTAAGCTCGGGGTACTTTGCCCACCGATACAAATGCATTTTATCCAGATAATTAATCCAAAGAAGTTACTCCAAACAATATAAATAATACAAGCAATTTAATCGCATGATGGTTATCTAGATAGGTTGATTGAATAAAAAAGGTTTTTATGGGTGGGCAAAGGGCCACTGGGTCACCGAGACTATGTCGGACACCGTTGACATAGAACGCGAGCGCCGCGCGCTGTGCGTTCGCTGTAACATGTTGGCCCGCAGATTCGCACGCTGTACTAGGGAAGTTAAATTAACTCTATTTAAGGCCTTTTGCCAAACCTTCTACACGTGCGGTTTGTGGACTAGCTTTACTCGGCGAGCGTACAGCGCGCTGCGCGTTCAGTACAATAACGCATTCAGGATGTTATTCGGGCTGCCACGGTATTGCAGTGCGTCGACAATGTTCGCGGAGGCGCAGACGTTGTTGCCGATGCCCAGGCGTCTTTAGGTTAAGTTCTTTTTATTTTATTTGAATTGTGTTTTATTTTAATTTACTAATCATAGAGATAAGATTGTAACTACTAACCAATACTATGGATTCAAAGTCCGAAATAAATTATTTGTATTTGAATTTGAATTTGAAAGTAACCTTGTAGGGCCAAAGTACCCCGAGCTTACGGTTCAACAAAGGATGTTTAATTTCCAGAACAACCCGACACTCTAGTGTTCTGGTGCCGTAACGGCGCGGTGGTGGAGCGCGCGCACGCGGCGCGCGGCGCGTTACGCGCTACTGTGCTCGTACGCAACGCCTCGCGCGCCGAGCTGGACGCGCACTACGAGTGCCTCGCGCAGAACGCCGACGTCACCGACCCGCTGAGCGCTAGTGTGCTCGTCACTATGTACTGTAAGTGGGTTAGCTTCACAGTCTTATGCGCGCTCTGTACTCGCGACGCGAACACCCGCGAACGCCCGCAAAAGCCGCGAATCGCGAGAGTAGATGTTGTTCACGCCTTTGCGTTCGCGTTTCGCGGCGTTCCCCGCCTGGTGGCGGTTTTTTGGTCCGCGACAAAGGGCGCGCGGCGAACAAGACTGCGAAGCTTTGCGAGTGTGGAAGGACACAGTTGTGCGTGAGCCGCTGCGTAAATTCACGCCGTGAATTCACGGAGCGACTTCGCGCCGCGAGTGTAGAGCAGGCTCTATATGGAAATAGATGAGTAGATGGCTCAAGTTTCATCAAAATACCTTGAATATGTACTTCATGTGCTAAAACGGAGCCAAAAGGGACAGCAATGCTCTTCCTTAGACGCGTTTTTATTTAGTCGTGTACTACTGAGATTAGGTTTAACTTCCTAGAGACAGGACAACCTGAATAAGGCGACGTCACCTTTGAATCGGTTTCACTCGGACTGTCAATTCTCATTACCAAGAATGCGCTACAAGAAACTTGGCAGAAAGTCAGTTGAAGTTGTTAAAAAATAGTAATAAAAAAAGCGCGGCGCGTTGCGCGCCACGGTGCGTGTACGCAACGCCTCGCGCGCCGAGCTGGACGCGCACTACGAGTGCCTCGCGCAGAACGCCGACGTCACCGACCCGCTGAGCGTTAGTGTGCTCGTCACTATGTACTGTAAGTGGGTTAGCTTCACAGACTTATATCGAAATAGATGAGTAGATGACTCAAGTGTCATCAAAATACCTTGTATATGTACTTCATGTGCTAAAACGGAGCCAAAAGGGAGAGCAATGCTCTTCCTTAGACGCGTTTTCATTTAGTCTTGTACTACTGAGATTAGGTTTGACTTCCTAGAGACAGGACAACTTGAATAAGGCGACGTCACCTTTGAATCGGTTTCACTCGGACTGTCAATTCTCATTTCCAAGAATGCGCCACAAGAAACTTGGCAGAAAGTCAGTTGAACTTGTTAAAAAATAGTAATAAAAAACGCGCGGCGCGTTGCGCGCTACTGTGCGCGTACGCAACGCCTCGCGCGCCGAGCTGGACGCGCACTACGAGTGCCTCGCGCAGAACGCCGACGTCACCGACCCGCTGAGCGCTAGTGTGCTCGTCACTATGTACTGTAAGTGGGTTAGCTTCACAGACTTATATCGAAATGATGAGTAGATGACTCAAGTGTCATCAAAATACCTTGTGTATGTACTTCAGGTGCCAAAACAGAGCCAAAAGGGAGAGCAATGCTCTTCCTTAGACGCGTTTTTATTTAGTCTTGTACTACTGAGATTAGGTTTGACTTCCTAGAGACAGGACAACTTGAATAAGGCGGCGTCACCTTTGAATCGGTTTCACTCGGACTGTCAATTCTCATTACCAAGAATGCGCCACAAGAAACTTGGCAGAAAGTCAGTTGAACTTGTTAAAAAATAGTAATAAAAAAAAGCGCAGCGCGTTGCGCGCCTAAAGTCATTTTTAACTTGGCTTAAAGTAATTTTTTCAAAATATGTTTTTGAAAAGTTGAACTCGTTAAAAAATAGTAATAAAACGCCCGCCTGTCGCCTAAACTCCTAAAGCATACTTAACCCTATTTCTTTAGTCGTTCTTACGACAGCCACGGAAGAAATGGAAAGTTGCTTTAATTTCGAACAAAAATGAAATGAACGACTTATTATAAAATAGCCCACCTAAACTCCGGATCGTGCCTTCCCAACTATAGGGCTCGTACACAAAACCGCGATGCTATATGACGCGACGCCACGCCGCAAATAACCATGCGAACTGCTGCGATACGAGGTCTTTAAGAACAAATCTCGCAATTTGAATCGTTTGTACCTGCGATGCGGCGTCGCATCGCATCGAAGTTTTGTGTGAGAGCTCATCATAGAGGACTTACCCTGTAGAGAGTCAATGTCATTGGATTTGTTCGACGACGATTCCCTCAAACCATGGCGGCGTTCGCTGTACTCTTATTAACCGGCCCAAGCTTTTTCCTCTCTGCTTATTGGCTCTTTACAGTTTCTGTGTCAGTTTGTATAATAAATTGACCACCATTGTTTCTATAGTGGTCGCCACCATTGTTTCTCTACTGGTGGCCACCATTGTTTCTCTACTGGTGGCCACCATTGTTTCTCTACTAGTGGCCACCATTGTTTCTCTAGTTGGTCTGTCCTCTATGGAGCCCATAGATGTGTCTTAGAAACACTAAGCTCTCTGTTACAGTGCCCCCCCTCAGCGTGGAGATCCGGTTGAACAACAACGTGGACTTCGAGGCCGGGCAGCCGCGGGTGGTGGACTGCGTAGTGGTAGGCTGCGTGCCACCACCAGCTGTCACCTGGCACCTGGGGGACACACTCTTGAGGCCCAGCGTCCATAAGGTAGGTTTACCAGGGATGTAAGCGATCTCCGTAACCCGTTACCCCAAACTATCGGATATCCGATATAAAAAAGTACCCGTAACCGAATCGGAAAAAAAATTGCTTTCGACTTTCGAGTGCTTTGCCTACCCCGTCAGTGAATACAGGTACGATGTATGTATGTACAGTATTATCAAACAAAGAATGCTCCACGATATACCTGCGTAGTAAATCAGTTTTGTGGAGCGGGAAACTTCGATCTACCAATGATAATAGAGAATATTTCGCGCGCTGAACACTTGCGTTGTGATTGGTTATTGATTGAAGTCTCAGACAGATGACTTATGACAGATGTCTAGCACCCCAGTGCCAATTGCGTCGAGTAGCCGATAAAGTTTGTGTGCATAGCAAGCAAAATTGTGCCCAGAGCCTTTGTAAATAAAGTTCAATATAAATAAACTACTCGTTCGGCTACTCTCGGATATCGTTCTGCGCTTCTCGGCGCAGACGGTAACAGCCGATACGACTTATTTTCTTGGGAATACCTTATGTATACATATATGGGTTTCAATACAGGAGCTCCATGATGGCAACTACACGGTGTCGTCACTGACGCTAGCGCCATCTCTACGCGACAGCGGGCGCGAACTCGCCTGCCGCGCGCACAACTCGCACCTACCCTCGGCCGTGTTTCAAGACAAAGTCACTTTGAATGTTGGATGTAAGTACACCTCTGAGGCTGACTTCACAGCTGTCCGGGAGACCCGTACGGGCTGTTGCTACGGGCGCCCGGAGCGGGAGCAATGAGGAACTAGAGCATCGTTGCACAGTGACCCGGATTGGTGCGCGCGGGAACCGCTCCGCGTCGCTGTGAAACGATGCTCTAGTCTAGTTCCTCATTTGTGCTCCCGCTCCGGGCGCCCGTGGCAACAGCCCGTACGGGTCTCCCGGACAGCTGTGAAATCAGGTTAAGGCTTGCCACGCGTTTTCTTTATAGTGGTTGGCAAAAAAGTTGACCAGATTTTAAGTGGTGAGGGTAAAAGCGAAGCGCAACATGCCCTCACCTCTTATGCCTCATTTACATTCAGCTGTAGTAAGCAGGGAAGTGGGCAGGACGAGTATGTAAACGTACCTATAATACTTCTCTTGCCACTGCTTAATGCCACTCGCGCTGCCAAGCGCTCCCTGTAGAGCGGTAAGGGAATTATTGCCGGCAGCGCGAGGAGGAGCGATTGCCGGCAGCGCGAGGAGCAGCGATAGGGGCTGAATGTAAATGAGGCATTAAAGTCTTGCCAAGTTTATTGACGACCTCTAAACTAACTTTTGTGTTTACCTACTTTACTTCCACAAGTAAGCTCTAGTACCTACCGCCTTTGGAACCCATACATTTTCTTTCCGCCATCGATGGGCTTCTATGCATGACAATGGTACTAGAGGGCAGGCTAAATCAGCGATTTTAAGGTAAATGTACCAATGCTCGACGCCTCAACGCCCAGTAGACGACACCCATCTGTCACCTGTCTTACTATGACATAAGGTTGCTAGTGCCGTCTATTGGGTCAGTGTCGAGCACAAGGACGTTCCAAACTAAGCCGGTTAAAGAACGTCATCTTTACTCTAAACCAGGGGTCCCCAAAATGTGCGACGCGCCCCCTGGTGCGCCATAGTAAGTAAAGAGGGGCGCCGCCGCAAAACGATTCTCTAACAATAATAGAAATGAAATTTACCCGAAACCACAAATAATACTTTATTTTTCGCATTCATTTTAAATTTTGTTCTTCTCAACCTAACCATTAAAAGAGACTATTTAATCCTGCTGTATCTTTCTCAAATTGCTACTTAGGGTAGGGCGCCGTGACAAACTAAATCTGTGTGCGCCGCGGGCTGAAAAAGATTGGGAACCCCTGCTCTAAACTGTTCGCCGACTACCGTCACCTAGTCAAGCTGTGACAGATCGCTCACAGTTTATACGGTAGCAACGTAGCAACAGTAGAGGTTTACCAACTCCCGTCGCTTTCACCCATGACTGGTCAGACACTTTTCTCGGGTCGGGAACAACGGGAAACTAAGTATTTCCTGTTCAAAATCATGATCACACACACACACATACTCACGCCCGTATTCCCAATACGGGTAGGCAGAGCACATGATCAGTGTTGTATTTAATGGTAGATCGTCCGATTTGCCTGTCCCCGGGCGAGGAGACTGTGGGTGCCGTGCAGCGGGAGGCCGAGACGGTCTCCTGCGTGGTGGAGGCTTCCCCCGAGCCTCTGCAGTTCAGCTGGACCTTCGCTGACTCCCGCACCCTCTACACCAGCGTCAAGGTAAGATAGGTGGTAAAGAACGGTCGCGGAGCATGGCAAAATACGAGCGTTGACCCGCTACTATCTGTCTCTGTCGCACGCGTGCAGTAATATTGCCCTCACGCTCGCAAAGTGCGACGCGCGTGCTCAAGTGCGAGCGTGAGAGCAATATTACTGCACGCGTGCGACAGAGATAGATAGCCGCGGGTCAACACTCGAATTTCGCTATGCTCCGCTGCCGGCCTTTAGATAGGAGATACCCTTGAGTGTTCGAAGGTTTGTACATGTACCGTTTCGTATGCTCTGACTATCCAGGGAATACAAGAGGTTACAAAAAAACCCCCGTGTGGTGTCGGGTTTAGAATAACACCTCTCGATTTCTTCCGTGGATGTCGTAAGAGGCGACTAAGGACATAGGTTAAGGTATACTTTAGGCGACAGGCTAGCAACTTGTCACTATTGTACCTGCTACCTCAATACCTAAAAAAAAATATTATGGTAAAAGTGGCCACAAAACGTGAAATAGTCATAGTTTTGTATATGCAGCGTTTTGTGTGCTCTGCCTGCCCCGTTTGGGAATACAGGCGTGATTGTATGTATGTATGTAAAAAACCGTGTAAAGTTAAGCGAAAAATGTTACAAGCTGTCACTTGAAGTTATCATAGATTATTTAATAGAGTGTATTCTTTGACGGATTTAAAAATTTTCTTTCAAAAAGGTTTTTATTTCAAATATTGCAAATTGACTCTTTATAATGGGTCCCTTAACCCCCTTTTTAACCGACTTCAAAAAGGAGGAGGTTCTCAATTCGACCTAATTTGTTTTTTTATTTTTTTTTTTTTTATTTATTTTTTTTTTTTTTTTGTGTGTATGTTACTCGATAACTCGAAAACCCGTGGACCGATTTTCAAAATTTTTTTTTTAATCGAAAGGGTATAACTCGAAATTGGTCCCATTTGCACGACACCAGGATCTGATGGTGGAATCTTGGAGAAATCGAGGGAGCTCTTCAAATTTTATATGGAGATGTACGGCGTTTTCGGTAATTTGTTGATGAAGTCAAGATTTTACATTCAGTAAACAGAATACTTTCAAAATATTGCTAACTAGTTGTGCCCGCGACTCCGTCCGCGTGGAATAGTGACAAATTTCCCCCGTTTTTCCTACATTTTCCACTGTTTCTTCGGTCCTATTGGTCGCAGCGTGATGTTATATAGCTTAAAGCCTTCCTTGATAAATGGTCTATCCAACACAAAAAATATTTTTCAATTCGCACCAGTAGTTTCTGATATTAGCGCGTTCAAACAAACAAACAAACTCTTCAGCTTTATTATATTAGTATAGATTTGAAGTCGGTTTTTTTTTGTTTAAAATTATTACTCGTATTTTGTAACACTTTGTATATTCATAAACTATATCTCAACACCCAGAAGTTGCCTGGTCACCACCATCGGTACAGCTCGACCCTGACGTGGCTGCCCCGCCCGGGCGACGCGGGGCCGCTGCTCTGCCGCGCCACGAACGCGTTCGGCGAACAAAAGCGGCCGTGCGCGTACGCAGTGGCCACGGGCGGGGCGCCGCGCGCGCCATCTTGTGTCCTACTGCGGAGCTACCCTGAAGCACTGCGAGTGCAGTGCAAGAAAGGTTAGTTTCAGAAAGACGTGATATTTTACTTGCCAACTTAGGGACACAGAACTGGCAATAGTGCTGCGTACAGAAGGCCCACTCCCGAACATGTTTAGGCGTAAAAATATACATACATACATAAAATCACGCCTGTTTCCTAATGAGGTAGGCAGAGCATACGAATCGTATATACATACATACATATTCTTACGCCTGTATTCCCATAGAGGGGTAGACAGAGCACATGAATTCAGAAATCCAGTGTCACGTTTAACAGACTCAGGGTAACCAGATGGTTAAACGGTTATTGCGGTGACAGGTTGCTAGCCCATCGCCCACAATACACTAACCCTTTCCCAGAGTCGACTCTTACGACACCCACGGGAAGAAAGGGGGAGGTGTTATTCTAACCCGGCAACACACTATCACTAATCGTGTCATAGACAAAACCATGATTATGATGATATCACGCTTTTCAGCCACTTCTAGCTTGCTTTTAGGCCTGCAAAGATGGAAGAGGTAGAATAGTGACAGGTTGCTAGCTTGTCGCCTAAAGCATAACAAAACCTATTTCCTTAGTCGCCTCGTACGACATCCACGGAAGAAATGGATAGGTGTAATTCTGTCCCGACTCCACACTGCAGTAACGCATAGCAAAATATTGTTATATCTTTTTTTAGCGTTACCTGGTTTTCCCCTGAGTTTCCAGTGACCGTACTCGCTAGCGATAGTTTAAACTATTTTGACATTATGTAGTCATACGTAAAAATGAGATTGTACTTACGTAAGTAACGACTGTTTAACTATGGCGATCGTAATAAAAAATACATACATACATACATATTCTCACGCCTTTATTCTCAAGAGGGGTAGGCAGAGCCTCGGCAGAGCACATGAATTAAAAAATTCAGTGCCAAAATAAAAAATAGTGATTAACAATGAAATAATAAGACTCCACATAGGTAATACAAAAAATTTCATTAATATTAAAATTTTGTTTTCGTTCCTTGAGAGAGAAAGAGACGGAATAAGCTGTGACTCGACAAAAAAAATATTCGCGGGAGTGAGTGGAAGGTGTAAATTGAACGCAACAACTGATCCTGGTCACGGCACCAATTGTACCTACACCCTCTTTTCTAGGCTGGGACGGAGGCCGCCCGCAAACAATACACTTGACAGTCCGCGATGCGGACGGTACAGTCCTCCACAACGTGTCCGATACCACTGGCGACTTTCACCTCCAAGGAGTTGGCGAGCGCAACTTGAGCGCCGTGGTGTACGCGAGCAGTATTCGCGGACGGAGTGAAGAGACAACTTTACATCTGCAGACTACAAAGCCATTAAGCGCTCCAGGTCAGTCTAGAAAAGTGGCAAAATGTTTGTCTTAAGGTATTAGATCGTCTTTTATTGTGTGGCTACTCTAATTTCACATGTTTTGTCAATCACTTGAAGGTCAGCAGGAAGAGATCCCTTAAGGGATATGTTCGCCTTTTTACTTGTGTTTTGTTTTGTGCTTGTTATTTTGTCATGTTTATTTTGTACAGTAAAGAGTTACATACATACATACATAGATACTTTTTTAATAATTCGTCGAAAACACTACCCGCCCTATCCAATTTGGGAAAACACTGTATGTAAGTTTTATATGTATTGGTTTCCATGACATTTTACGTAAAAATTGTACCTGATAAAGTAGCCTGTTCTCTTCACTACCTTCTTTCTTGCAGTAACCGAGGTGACCGCCACACGCTCGTGGACGCGCTGGCTAGAGGTGGCAGCAGGAGCCGTAGCAGTTGCAGTAGCAGTTACAGCAACGGCACTCTGCGTACGCGCGCTCCGAGCACGACACGAGAACGCGGAAATGAATCCGGATTTAGTGCCGCGATCTGATGGTGAGAACTTTAAAATAATAGGAAGAGGATTATTTTATTTGTCCGTGTGGTGTCGGGTTTTAAATTATACATAATCTATTTCTTCCAAGGATATAGGTTACTAGGGAAATGAGTTTAGGTATGCTTCAGACGACAGAGTAGCATCGCGAACAGGGATTGTTGAGCCACTTACCTATGTTTGTAACTTGGTCGTGTAATACTAATCCAATAGCTGACATCTAGTCGGTTACATCGGTCATTGATTACTCGTCTAAATTGCGAACAGTGGCAAGTGGCTCAACAATCCCGGTTCGTGACTGTACCTCTTTTATCGAACTTGGAATCGAAGAATAATGCTGAAAGTGTCATGAAATAGTCGTGGATTTGATTACTGATAGATTGGTGATGGGTTGTCAGCTTGCTAAACAAAATATACGTTCACCTTATGACCTTAGCCGCCTCATACATACAACATCGATGGCTGGATTAGCCAGGTGTTTTTCTAAAGCTGACATCACATAGGGAATTCGTAAAAAATAGTCAAACTGACAAACAGAATTAGGAATATTAATATTCTTCTTCTCCTATATGTATAAATCACGTTTTTGCAGGTACCTTCCACCGAGAGCCTGATTTTGTCGGCGGTGAAAGAGTTCTCGGCACTACAAATATCACCGTCAACCAGCTGGCGTCTTGCCAAAACGTAAGCAACTTGTAACTTACCTACAACTTACTATCTACAGCGTACAACTTACGAACCATAACTTACAACCTGCAACTTACCATCGAAGTAGGTACTACGTAAAACGCACAAATCACAACGCACAAACTACAACTTACAATCTACAACGCACAACTTACATTGTATAACGTTAACGTACAACTCACAAATTAAAACTCACACCCTACAACTTACAATCTACAACGCACAAACCACATACAACTTACAATCTACATTGTACAACTCACAAACCAAGTACAACTCTGGTGAATATCAACATTGCAAATTAATAAGTTTTGGTGGCGCATTGTAACAAAAATAAGGTGATAGTAGGTACTAAATAATCTAGTAATACATAGTTTACGAATAAAGTGCTAATACTAAATAGTATTATTTCTGTTAAAATATTTACCCCCCCCCCTGTGGTGCCGGGTTCGAATAGCACCTCCCCCTTTCTTCCCGTGGGCGTCGTAAGAGTCGACTTTGGGATAGGGTTAGTGTATTGTGGGCGATGGGCTAGCAACCTGCAATGTTGGTATTCACCCACTGACAGTCTACAACATACATAAAACAGCCTACAAATCCTTTAAAATACAGCCAAGCATGCGAAAGTTCACAAAACTATGTTACAGCAATACTCGTCGTCGCCGGTCCCGTCCTGCCGCGTGCTCGTGGGGTGTCCGCACCCTGCCCAAGATGGCTGCCCGGCCACTCAACATTCATACTTTGTGTAAACTGACACTTTGTCAGGCGCTGTCACTCTGTGAGCCCGTCACACACTAAGCAGATACGGTAAGATATCTGTTACTGAACAGATATCTGTCAATATCGCTCCCTATACAATTCAATGAGCTAACACACACTGCGCAGATTTACCGTCAAGTATCTGTTGACACCGACATATGGAAAAATGGCATTTATACGCAGATAAAATTACTATCGTATATCCGTAGTCTGTGACAGGCTTTAAGACACCAATCACTGGATCACCTAGCGACCAATCATCTTCCATGATTTTGTAGTAACCGTACACTAAAGAAGTAACGACAGCGTATATAATTTGTATGTAGACTTTACTTCCACAATGATCGCTAGCGGTACTGAATTCTCCATACATATCTTACACCGTCGCTATCGAAAACGGATACTCATAATAAGTTTAACAAAAGTAAATAGTAAGTCAACGCCATAATTATATATAGGTGACTACGGACCATCGGACAGCTGCAGGGAAAAGTAACCCCCTAGTTGAAACATTGTATGGGTGGGGGGCTACTTTTCTCTGCAGTTGACTGTACCTTTTCGCTTTATGAGTTCCAGTCGTTACGTATTGCTTTTCAAATGTGAAGTTAAGATTTAAATAGAATAAAGTGATCACTTTTAACGTCTCCCGTTAGATATGTAGGAAAAATACCTCGAACTCTTAATCGAGGATGTTTTTTGTCTTCAGCTGACTGTACTAAGGTAAATATTTTGAATATCTAATCTATTTATACGTTTTTAGAAGAATCCTACAAATACATTTGCACAAAAAGTTACGAATGGACTTTTAGAAAAAAATAAACAGTTTTTTTTTTTTCCTAATTTGAAAATTAAATGTCTCATGGTTTTCGTACAAATTCTACGCTTCGCTCGGTCTTATGGTGTTCCAAAAATTAAGGGAAGACGATATTTATTGCAAATTAGGTTAAGTTCTAATACACTGAGTAAGTAATAAAAACAAAAATTCAAAATTTTGATACTTACTTAAAACTGTTTTTTTTTAAACGTCTTTAAACGTCTTTATAGCCTACCTTGAATGTAACCACAAATAAATTATTTATGCCGTATTGTAACCAAGGCAATTAAATGTTAATGGATGTATAATACTGAGCTTATAAAAAAGTGCCTAATATTTAGCTAAATGTAAAAATAGAATAGTCAACTGTAAATAATATAAGGTTATACTTTATTTATCAATCTCTTGGCATCAATTCAAAAAAGGAGCTAGAATAGACATAATCTTGAATGACGGCATTGAGGATAGAACCTATAGAGTAGAGATGCCACGAATATTCGGCAACTATTCGGTATTCGGCCTATTCGGCCACTTTTCTTGGTATTCGGTATTCGGCCGAATATTACGTACTATTCGGCCGAATACCGAATACCAAATCATAGACAAAAATGACACCACTTTACATAAGATTTGTATCAATTACCAAATTACAATACTTTAATAAGTAAAATTTAACAGTGGTAAGTTGTGATTGATAAAAACAAGCTTTTCAGCATTTAATTTTGCAAACGATTACCCTTTTCATAGTAAGTGACACCCGCGTGCCGTGATGTGATTTATTTGCAATTGAAACAAAAAGTCAAATGGCCGCACGCCCCCCGCCCGCGCACGAGGCTGATATGTCGCAACTGGTCGTATTATCCTTTACGAGCTCCTCAAGCATGTACTTTGTGCCGAATATTCGGCGGCCGAATATTCGGCGCTTCGGCCGACAGCGTTGCCGAATATTCGGTATTCGGTATTCGGCCAAATCACTATTCGTGGCAACTCTACTATAGAGTACTAATGTCATCTTGGTTGTTCGGAAATTATTCCGCAAAACAATTGAAGTGATCGCTGTGCTCTTATTGGCCGGTCCAAGATCGCGCGTAACGCTAGTGCCTTTTTCTCTACGGTTATTGGCTCTGTACAGTTTCTGTGACAGTGACGGTGACGTTTAATATGTTGAAATCAACAAACTATTTGCGGACCGGGGTTGCGAACATTGTTTCTCTATAGGTTCTATCCTCTATGAATGACCGTTTCAGAACAGAATACTTCTGGCGAGCTTATATAGCTATGTACTTATTTATTTTTCACAACTAACCATTGTTTTTTGAGATTCGTGTTTTGAAATGTTTAATTGAAGTAAAGGTGAAAAACTTAAGTAAGTCATCTCATCTATTGTATGTGTGAGTAATATGTGCGAATAGACATTCTAGTTCTGTTTTTAAAATTTGTAATATAATATGTCGCATGGTTTGCAAACTCATTATTTGCTTTTCTTTCCAGTTTGATTATTCCTGTCCATTTACGATTGACACGACTATCATGATAAGAAAAGAGTATGTGTACTATAATATACCTAGTTGTTAATATTAAGTAATTGTCTTCGTATTTTTTGCGTCGTTCATTCCAAACTTTACACAACTACATACAACAGGTGACTTACTTAAGTTTTTCACCTATACAAAGCACTGGCTGATATAAAAAAAATCTACATTTCAAAAATCTTCTGGTTTCAAAGAGACAGTAGAAGGTGTTTCCTACTAAACTGATAAATTATTACAATAAATATCCCTAAACTGCATTCATACTTTTCCTACATTTTATGGTTGAACCGGGTACTAATTTTCAGCATTTGATGAATTGACTAGTGATTTTATATTAAAAAAGTTAAAATTCAGCGAAAAATAATCCTTACGATGAATCCTTTCGATCAGTGTGATAAAGCTAGGGGGTTCATATCCCGATTAAACCATGTAATCATCTAAAAAAACTATGTAGCTACTTATGCAATTATTGTTTTTTTTTAAATAAAAATAATGTCTTCTTTCGGTAAAATTTTTCATCAACAATATTAAATGTAGTTTCCCTCCATGCAGCATAGCCGTACGACCTGTATAATGCTACGTTTTTGTGTTACCGAATGCTTGACGGTTGTCAAAGTATTAGATGTAGTAAAATAATCAATTACCTAGTAGGAAACATCAGAACAATCGTGGTGAGTTCTATATCTAGTCCCTATTTAGACATTATCTAGTCAAGTCTAAATCTGACTGTGTTTTAGATTCTAGTCAAACTAGTATTATACATATAATTATGTAAATAAAGTTTTTATACTCTGAGTTCTGTTCCTTTCTTTAAGTAACCCAGTAACTTTAACCGATTATTACAATACTTTTTGATTTTAAATCAAAAACCAAAATAAAAAGCCCGGACATTTTTTTTTAAACTTCAAAAGGTGTCTTTTAAACTTCTAATAGAATGTCATTCTGATCTATAGTCTGTTTTTTTAACTTAGATATTAAAATGGCAATATAAATTAAATTTACTTAGTACCTATAGATTTTTGTTGAAAGTTATCCTATAAAATTAATTAATGAACTGTAAAATTACGACAGTAACATTTTATCTTATACATATATAATACAAAATGGCCATACCATTTAATATTATACAGACAGCAAACATTGTCGATTATTTCGAGAACACCACTAAAAATAAAAATGTGGTATCATTTTCTTGACAATTATTCGACTTTAAAAACTTTTTGTTGTCGGATTCCCCATTGAACACTTATTTTATTTTACTTTAACTATAACTACATATTTGAAGTGTCTACCTGATACCGTTATTTATAACGACCCAAAACCAGCAAAAATCACGATTATCTTGTTATATGGGAGCCCCCCGTAAATAATTATTTTATTTTATTTTTACCATGTGTTGTAGCGACAATTAAATAAAAATAGGTACATCGACTATGAAAATCTCAACTGTCTATCACCGTTTTTAAGATACAGCCTGGTGACAGACAGACGGACGGTCGGACGGACAACGAAGTCTCAGTAATAGGGTCCCGTTTTTACCCTTTGGGTACGGAACTCCAAGAAATATGAATGAATTTTATTGCCCATAACTGGAGCCGTTACCCTTAGCAGTGCTTTCGTTTTCATACAAGTTTATACACCTACACAATATTACTGCCAATAGGTACCTATAGGTAAGTATTTATACTTGTAAACATAGTTGTTTACTCTTTGCACCTATCACCCTTCCAATTCCAATGAAAAAAGTCGTCATTTTGACAAGAAATGGAACAATCAAGTGACATAATGCACGAATTAGCTCATAAGTTAGTATGTAGAACGCGCTAGAAAGTCGCAGGGCGCGAGATCGAGGCTTTGTCTCGGCGCTGCGCGCGCGCTGCACTGTGCGGCAGAGCGCGGGCGCGACAGCGGGTGCGACAGCGGGGAGCGGCCATAGACTATTGGCCCAGCACAGACGACAGACTTTTTGTGCGATCGCGTCTGCGGCGCACAAAAAGTCTGCGTTGATTGTATGCATTGTGCAGCGGACTTTTAGCGGGTCGTGTGCTTTACTGCACATAATTCCATAGATTCTTTTTTTATAGACTAAAAAGTCCGTCGCGGATAGTATGTCGTCTGCGCAGGGCCTATAGAAGCGGGAGGCTTCACAGAATTGGGTAGATAGATAACTAAAAAAAAACATTGTTTTGTCAGATATGTAGATTACCAAAAACTATTGTACAATATTTTTTCTTTTATTCGACAAGCAAGAAATGACGAAGATACTGTGCTCTGAAGTTTCGAGTGGCGTCACGTTTGAGTACGATTTTTACCAAGGCGTGACGTCACGAGCCCCCACTCTCGAAGTTTGATGATCCGTACCTTCTCGTATCTCGTCGCCGATCGGCTAAATGCGTAGGGGAAAGTGGTCACCCTTCGTACACTTTTTACATTTTATTTTTTAACTGTAAGATTTATTGTCAAATTTAGATAGATTATATACCCGAGTGTCACAAATATATTGTAGTTTAATACGAAAAATTCAGAAACTATTATGTCAAAAGGTTAAAAAGATTATAGCCTTTTTCCTACGATATGATATTTGTACGAATGTGCCCCACCTATGGGGTACATTCGAACAGTAAACAATAGATCTTTAAGTCATAATTATTTTATGAATTGTTACAAAAATATATATGTATTCCTTTGCCTTGATTAAGTTCCTTCAAACCAAGTTTGATTGCTTTGGCTCTGGCTTTCCTTTCCTGTTCAATTTTTTATTTTTTTTTCTGTTTGTGTCTTTCTTCTAGTTCGGCTTTTTCGGGTGTATTGGTATACTATATGAGTGAATGAATATGTATTAAAAGCTAAATAAAATGCTATATTCAAATTATTAAGACTAAAAATTTTTAGTCGCGGTAAATAAAGGATAAGGGCGTACGAATGTGCCCCCTGTCTGGCTGTCCGAATGCACCCCATGCCTTGCACAAAAATTAAAATACAACTTTTAAAAAAATCTATTTTAGTTTGAAAAATATAACAATTGAAGGTCAAAACTAACAAAGTTAACATTAATTAATCGCTACCATATTGTCACAAACATAGCATTTATACTTACAATGACGAATTAAACTCAGTTAAGAAATTTACTCACCACACGCGAAAACACGTTATGTTTTGTCAGCTGATACAAATTAGTGCGACTGGCGCGACACTCCGCTAGCAACATGGTGGCTGGTATGTCTCTGCACACAAGGAAAGGCGTGCTTGTGTGCCGCTTAGTTTTTCTGTTAGATTACCTGTACGTATGTGCCCCGCGTACGAATGGTGACCACCTTCCCCTATAGTGTGGTGTAAAACACTCGGCGAAAGCCGAATGTGCGTCGACTGGTTTGGTGAGAACTTCATGTCAGATTTGACAGGTTAATAAGGTATTTTTTAACTACCCACATTTTACCAGATGTTCAAATAGTTTAGCAAAGGAATTTTACTTAATATTTATTGATGCGATGGACGTTGGTGTTCAATTCTGATTGCTTCTGGCTCCATTTCTTGTGTGGATGTCGTAAGAGGCAACTAAGGAAATGGGTTAAGATATGCATTAGGCGATAAGCTAGCAACCTGTCACTATAGTAACTCTTAACTGTCTTAAACTTAGGCACAAACAGATTTTTTTTATTGTTTTTATTTGTATTTTAGCTCATGGTTATTTTGCAATAGAGTGTTTATATTACATGGCATTTAATTAATATCTAATACAGTTCATTGCCTGGACCTGACGACGACGTCAATCCTAAAAGCTTTTGTTTTCAGCCTTATTGTTCAAAACACAAAAGAACTGTCCATAGCGCTGTAACATTATATTTTACCATGTATTTTTCAGTTCATTGAGTTCTTGCTAAGAGACTGTCTCTCCAGTTGACAGGATTTTCTCTACCACTCATGTTAGAAATGTAATATTTTTCACGATTCTAAAGATAAGTACTTAGGTACTTACAGTCTTATTTTCTATTGTACCATTTTTATCCAACTCACAACATAAACCCTTATGCCTTTCTTCCCGTGGGTGTCGTAAGAGGCGACTCTGGGAAAGGGCGGTGGGCTAGCATCCTGTCACTGCAATATCAAGTTTAATTTAACCATCTGAAATTGCTAAATAGATTTGTGCCAACTGGATTTTTGAGAATTTTTGTGCTCTGCCTACCCCTCTTGGGAATACAGGCGTGAGGATATGTATGTGTCGCAGGCGGATTGTATAATCCGCCGTTTTACATAACGCCTAGCCGTTTTGCAAAACAGCGCCGTTTTGTAAAACGGCGGCTCAACGTTCAGCCGGATTGTAGTTGCGAAACGTTCTTCAAAAAGGCGGCCCACGTTTAGCCGCATTGTACTACTACTAAAATTGTAGGGTAACAATACTTACAAAACAAAGAATGCTAAATAAAATAAATATAAATAAAATAAACTAACCTAACCTAACCTAATCTAATGTAATCTAATGTAATCTAACCTAACCTAACCTATTAAAATCTCTAAATCCTCTACTGTTTATGTTAGGCAGCGCCACGAGTGTTAAAAATCTGAACTAAAAACGACAAAGTGGCGGCTAATCTCTCGCCGTATTACATTATGCCTAGCCGTAATGAATAATGTTTAGCGCCGAATTCATTCCGGCGGTTTTTCGTTCAGCCGCATTCGATCCGGCTAAACGTTGAGCCGCCGCATTACAAAACGGCGCTGTTTTGCAAAACGGCTAGGCGTTATGTAAAACGGCGGATTATACAATCCGCCTTCGACATATGTATGTAGATATGTATGCTTATGAATGTAATTATGTTTGTGTAGCGTCTCTTGCGCCACCTACCGTTGAATAGTAGAACTTCTTCGTCACATACGTCATCAACTGTCAAGATGTTCTACATCGCGCTGACGAAGTTTCCAAGATTACTTGCATAGATACAACTTTCTCTCAGGGTTTTGGAAGAAGTTCTACTACTAGGCAATAGGTAGCGCTAGGGCTATAAAGTCGCTGCGTGGAATAAGGCCATTCCTTACAATTTGACCCAGTATAATAAGTATCTCCGTGTGGTATCGGGCTTAGAATAACACCTCTCCATTTCTACCGTGGATGTCGTAGAGGCAACTATGGTAATAGATTAAGGTATGCATTAGGCGATAAGCTAGCAACCTGTCACTATAGTAGGTACCTCTTAACTTAAAGCCTTAAAAAGGATGTTGCTCTGTCTACCCCATTTGGGAATACAGTGATGTATGTATGTATGTATGTACGTACATACATCATACATACATACATCACTGTATTCCCAAATGGATACAAACACACGCGAGCATGAAAACGGGTCTTCATAGAAAACGTAACTAAGAAATACATACAGTCGCGAACCGGGATTGTTGAGCCACTTGCCACTGTTCGCAATTTAGACGTGTAGTCAATGACCGATGTGACCGACTAGATGTTAGCTATTGGATTAGTATTAGGGTCTCACCAAACCAGTCGACGCCTTTTCGGAAAAACACGGGTAGAAAAAGCTTTATGTCAAGGCAATAAGGGCGAACAAGACGTCAATCGGCTCGGCCATTCTCGGCCGAGCGAGCCGAGCCAATTGACGTCTTGTTCGCCATTATTGCGTTGACATAAAGCCTTTTCTACCCGCGTTTTGCTGAAAAGGCGTCGACTAATGTGGGTAGACCCTTACACACCCAAGTTACAAACATTGGTAAGTGGCTCAACAATCCTGGTTCGTGACTGTACATAGAAACCACCCGATCTTCATAGTTTGTGTTTATTTTGCGCGTGTATGTGTATCTATATTCAGGATGGAACAAAGTTATCGTATCGGCAAACGGATTAAAGTGAAGTTAGCCATAGCGCTTGCTTGAGGTGCCGTTTAACTTAGTTATGAAGCAAAGCACACCAAAATAACTTAAACTAACTAACATATTATATAATACCACACACACACACACACACACAAGTTCACGCATCGCATGGAAGCATATCAGTTGTAAGAACCTGAAGCGATATTTTCTAACGCACCAAAATACTTCATCGTTTTTAATTTAAGAGAAATCGCTTGAAACATTTCAAAGCGAGAACTGGCAGTGATGCTGTCAAATTAAAAACGATGTAGATTTTTGGTGAATTAGACAATAGCGCTGCTGAGCTAAGTTCAAGTTTTTAATTATGACTGTAACTCTACTATTATCGAACCGCGATTAGAAAGGGATTCGAGAGTACCGTTAGCACAATTGTACTTATTAAAAAATTAAATATAATTATAAACCAATATTTGATATCTTCATAAGTGCAGACCCTTATAGATAATAGAATTAATAGCTGAATATTATTTGCATATTTAAACTCTATTCTCGGTAAATACTGTAATTTTTTTAATAAAAAATTGTAATATCATATCTGACAAATCTGTCACTAACCACATTATTTCGCTTTATCAAATTGCCGTAGCTGTTCAAAAATACATAAATAAAAAAATATTTAAAATACTTTTAAAATGCTACAGGTTTAAGAAAGTAACTCTATTTGATCTGAAGTATTATCTCTTAATGCTATCGGAAATCAATAGAAAAATGCTACATTATTTGATATTTTTTCCATGTTTTAGAAATTCATTGTACCAAAATAACAATTTACTTTATCTGCAAACTCTACCACTGACAATGTCATATCATGCATTTAGTTCAAAAATGACATATGTGCTCAATCCGTTTCTAATCGCGGTTTGATAATACTTACTCTATTTCTGTCAGTTAAGACCATTAGGTCTTCACGATACAGATCCTGTGTTTAATGCGAAGGCCGCTATAAAATTACATTTGTAAAATGTTATATTTAAATAAATACTTTTTACTTTTACCTCCCAATACCTGGGGAAGTCCACTCCGCAGTTTAAGGCCCTGCGCAGACGACAGACTATCCGCGACAGACTTTTTAGAGGCAGCGCAGACGACAGACTTTTTGGACTAAAAAGTCCGTCGCGGATAGTCTGTCGTCTGCGCATGACCTTAGTCTGTGAAAATAGAACCTATGGAATTATATGCAGTAACGCACACGACGCGCAAAAAGTCCGGCGTACAATGCATACAATCCACAAAGACATTTTGTGCGCCGCAGACTCGATCGCACAAAAAGTCTGTTGTCTGCGCTTCGCCTAAGTAGGGTCAGGGAGGGTACAGTTGCTCGAAGGGAACAGTCGCTCGAATGCACTGTGCTGGAAACTGAAAGAGCTATCTATC